>CP092869.1:32475346-32546809 GCA_030710605.1 Cordylochernes scorpioides | reverse complement strand
AAGCCATCAGTAACATTCAATTACACAAGATGTTTCTAATAAAATTAGCTAACGTAGTGCAACACATGGTTGCTATCCTGTCGTTAACTTGCCTGTATGAACAGCCCAGAATGGCCCGGTACTTCTAACAACCAAGTGCTCTAAAGAAAGTCAGCCAATTGCTGAGCGCAGCGTTCTTTTTGAAAAACCTGCCACCAGAGTACTCTGGTTGACCTCCCATCACACAGGGAACCACAGTATTGTACTTCAGCATTACCCATAACTTAGTCATCGCTCTTTCGTTAACGTCGTCGTTCTATGTAAGGGGGGGGGGTTAACAATTTGTTAATTAACATTTAATTTTAAGTTTTTTGATATGAAAAAAAGAGGAATATCTTTGAATGGAAATCAAGATTTTTAAATAATATAATCACACAAACACATAACGCGCGTGAAACTTCAATCTAACATTATTTATTTATTTTAATAAGTGAATCGTTTCAGATTTTTTCATTTGAATTGCGTGGCGAAGGCGTCGTATTAAAAATGGCAACATTACAGAAAACTTGTTCTGAAAACGGAGCAGCCTTCATTATATTTGGATGAAATAACAGTGTTAAAAATACAATATATATATGCCCGAGAATCTCCTCATTACTTATGACGTTTAATCTGGAACTTTTCAATCGATATTCCAATAATGCCCAATATAACATTTGTAGCATAGGACTTCTAAGTATATGGATGCTCTACAAGGATCGATTACCCAAAGGGTTAGATATCGTGCATGCCGCGTTTTTCACAGTGTGGTGAACCAGAATTACTTCTCTAGTGACGGTGCTATGGCACATGATATAGCTTCATAAGCCCTCGTCCAATCGAAACCCGTTCCCATGTTTAACATCCATAGTCGAGCGCTCTATATTATTATTATGCTACAACTAGTGAGAAGGGTATTTATAACGCTAAAACCTATTAAAGTATAATTGATTGAAAAGTCCCAGATTTTGTTGGGAAATTTTATCTTAGCTTCGATTCAAGTTGATGAAGAAAAGTATCCGAAAACATCAATTATCCATCCGTTAAAGGTATCAAAAAGAAGAAGGGAAACTTTCTGTAATAGGTATTACCACGTATTGTGGAGGTCAGTCTGTTATCTATAACAGCAGTGATGGCATCTTCCGTGGACAACTCGTAGAGGTAGCCTCTCGGCTTCACAATACCACGGAAGGGAAACCTCCTGTTTACTTTTATACTCGAATAGATTTCTGTTGAAATATCACCTACACATAGCGATAGGAAGTCTGAGCTCAATATGTGTGTTAGAAACTCGAGACAAAGTATATGCTGTCACCATTATTTCTTATAACAATGCTCAGTATCTCACATCGTAGATGACATCACAAATTAAAAAAGCTATATAGAGTTTTTCGAGAATTTTGCCCAAAAAAGGTTTGTCTTAGTCGTACGACGCGTCTCTGAAATATACAACGTTGCGCTGTCTGCGCTCTTATAACCTCGTGTCTATAGACTAGCCAGTGGTATGTCAATTATCCCTGTGTGAGAGGTTCGCACCTTGGCTTCCAGGTCGTAGTACTTGTCCCGCTCCTCCTTCAGCTGGGATTGGAACTCCGACTCGCGGCGCTCCAGCTCCTCGCACTTCTCGGTCAGTTTCTTGATCTCCTCGGCCTGGCGCCGGATCTGGTTCAGGCTCACCTGGTACTGTACACAGAGTCTGTCAGCCAGGCCGCGGTGGCTGTTGTTCTGTAGTCCTACCTGGCTCTCCTGCTGCATCACCCGCTGCCGGAGCTCTTTCAACTGCGACACGGCGTCTGCTTCCCGCAGCTTGGCCGTCATGAGTTCCTCCTGGATGTCGCCCTTCCTGCGGTCCTTGTGCCGCTCCAAGTAGCTCTGCAACAACCTTCCATCTAATGACGTTGCTCTAGCGCACAGATTGGTTTCACCAGCGTGGGAGTAAATACAAAATAGAATATTAGGTTGTACTGTTAAAGGTTTTTGGCTATGTTCCTAACTGAATATATGTATATAGTTAATTGATCTATCATAATAATTAGAGATCTTTTTTGCAACGTTATTACAGGATGTGGATATGATAGAACATTGAGAGTACACGCCAGAAACCTCGTGGGTCACAACCCTTGAGGAACTGGTCTATCTCTGGTTAAGTATCTCTGTCGAACCTCTCCAGTATTCTGTTAGGAGCAGAATGTCCTGTGGAGAGTAACAACAGTTTTTGGGTAAGGCTGATTCATAGGAGAATATATAAATTAACGGTAGGATGTTAATCCCCTCATTCACGAGTGCCTATATCCAGTCTATTCTATCACCAGGAGTCAATACCATTGGGATGGTTTGGATGATTTTATTGGTGAAATGAGTTTTCTCATAACCGATGAAACACTGGCTCTTCTCAACATTTTCCAACTTTGCAGAACTTGTAGTATTAAAATGCCTTAAACCAGCACCAACATGTTATCAAATTTTAGTACGACAGCTTACTGTGATCCCTTTTGAGGAATGTCTTCCAAACAGACTGGGAAAATCTAAAGGGGGGAAGTACAACCGACTCACGCTCCAGGACTTCTGCAGGTCCACCACGTTCTGCCGCAGTTCCTTCAGCACCAGGTTGGCCTCCGCCTCCCTCAGTTTGACCGCCGCTAGTTCTTCCTGCAGCGAGGAGATGGAGTGGTCGGGGCTCATGTTCTGGAGGGCGCGGTTGGCCTGCGACCAGAGGTCCTCTCAAAGCTCATTCTACTCTCGCAGGATTCTAGTACTATAACAAGAGCCTCGGATGACATTCTACAGAGAAATGGTCCATAAATATAGTCTGACCTTTTTGTTATATATTAATCTTTAGAGAAATAACCCATTAAAATCAACGCGCCGCGATATCATGAGGATTCGGAATCCGAAGTAAGAAGACGCATTTGGAGTAGATCTGCCAGGTGTAGGAAATTGATAGGCAGAAATTTAGGAAAGCTTAGAATAATTAGAAATTGTAAATAGGCCAAGAGTGGAATCAGTTTCACATATCAGAGATTCCGAGGGGCAAAGATAGTGGAGGAGGATGCATCGTCAGGCAGGCTGGGAGCTTTAAGCTGACTCGGAGGTGTGTGAGGATTTTGACATACGAAGACCTCAAGCAAGGTCGAAGATTGAAACACAAGCAAAATTTCAAATAGAAGCTAAGATTCTAGCAGACTCGAGGACTCAAATACATGTGAAAATTCAAGGAGATTCGAAGAATCAAATACATGTGAAAATTCAAGAAGTTTCGAAAATGCAAATACAAAGAAAACATTCAAGGAATTTCGAAGATGCATATATATTTTTAAAAGTCTCCAAGAGTTCTGATGTGACAAATGGATGGATATCACAGGTTGCTCAGGTGCTGGGCAACCGCACGGTTTTAACCGCATACAACAGGCTAGATTTAAGGAGGGATTTCACTGAGCCAAGTTCTAACTAAGGTAAACACTCACGTTCTCCAAATCATCCGCCCTCATCTTGAGCTCCTTAATGAGCTCCTGAGCTTCGGCTTCCCTGAGCTTGACGGCGACGAGCTCCTCTTGGACTGTCATCAGGATGTCCTGAGTCTGAGAGTCCAGCGAGGGCGGCTGGGACGTGCTCTGGACACACGCCAGTCCTGGTGTTTACTGTGGGGGAGTAGTACATTTACAGTACATAGAAAAGTATTTAAAGTACAAAATCGTTACGCGAAGAGTGTCTTAAAAGGTTTTGTATATTTAGCCGAGCTTTTCTGCCCTTCTACAGGAGTAAAAATCAAGGAGATTCGAAGACTCAAATACATGTGAAATTTCAAATAGACTCGAAGAATCATTTTAACTCCTGAAGAAGGGCAGAAATGCTCGAAAGCTCGGCTAAATAAAAAAACTTACAAGAAACTCTTCACCTCACGATTTTGTTATTTTGACAATATACTGCTTCAGGCGATTATCAAATTATGAAAGAAAAGTAAATCTAGAGAGAGGAAATTGCCAAAATATTCGCTGAAGAGCTTTCAAAATCGACCACTGCCTTTGATGAAAATGCTTGTAGCAATTTTACCCATATTGTTCTCCGTATTTCCCCTTTAGAATGCGCTGAAATATTGAATTTAACTTTCGATACAACTGTCCTCAGTTAGCTTCGGTTATCTAGTAGGAGCTATATCGACTAACGTACTCAGGAGACTGGAGATGTTATCGCCTAGAGCACCTGTAGATAAGTGAAGAGCGTCGCCAATCAAGAGGACGCAGCCAAATTATTTTCTCGGAAGAAGGGAATCGAATAAAATCACACGGCGCAATTCCACCGATTGCGGCGTTTACATTCGTTTTATACAGGCCTGCTTAGTTTCTTTTTTCACTTCTGGAATGGGATTTCTTGCTAGAATTGAGGTCTGAATTGAAACAATATAAAAATTTGGTTGATTAAATTATTATCAAGAAACATACTCATTTCACACATATGTCCAGTTATAAATTCTAAGATAATAGATATGGGAGAATGTCAAAAAGTACCAAGTGCTGAAAGTCGGTCCAATCTTGAAAGTAGGAAATATAAAAGTGCCTCTATTTCTATACTAGATATACGAGGGTGAGTAGAAAAGTAAGGTCTACTATTTTTTTTTTCATAGAAAAACACATTTAATCACAACTTTTTATACATCATTGGAAAGGTTGTACACTTTGCTATTTTTCTACATAGTCGCCTTGATGCTCAATCACTTTTGTTGCATTACTTAGTCTGAGGAAAGACGAAAACTAAATGATAAAACGGGGCAACTTTGTCCTTCATTTCCGGCACTGATTAATGAAATATCAAAGAATAGGTATATAGCGATGGCGATATTTGGATTCCACAAGACTATATCCCGGAAAAGGCCTCACAGTGTTCTCCCTATCCCTTGTGAACTGGCGAATCCTGTATAGGGCGAGTGGCCCTAAATAAAGGCTTTTGTTGTTGTTGTTGTTGCTCAATCACTTTTTTCATCCTGTCAACCAACTTTGTAATTCCGGTGTTGTACCACTCTCCCGCCGCCTCTTTGAGCCACTTGTCGACCTCTTCTTTCTGTAGCCGAGGGTCTCAGACACAATCTTGTGTACGGAGAAGTGGCTGCAATCTTCATTCAGGCCATCCTCGATCTCTTCAAGGGTTATCCGCCGGTTTGCGCGCACCATTTCGTCGATTCGAGCCACGGTTGATTCCGGCAAACTCGGCCGCCCAGACCGCTGTTCATCGTGGACGTTTATCCGCCCCTTGTTAAATCCCCGGCACCATTTCCGCACATTTTTGATGTCCATGCACTTCTCACCATACACTTCCACTAACTGACGGTGAATTTCGACCGGAGAATTATTTTTCGCACTTAAAAAGCGTATAACGGAGCGCAACTCACACTTGGCGGGAGAGTGGTACAACACCGGAATTACAAAGTTGGTTGACAGGATGAAAAAAGTGATTGAGCATCAAGGCGACTATGTAGAAAAATAGCAAAGTGTCCAACCTTTACAATGATGTATAAAAAGTTGTGATTAAATGTGTTTTTCTATGAAAAAAAAATAGGAGACCTTACTTTTCTACTCACCCTCGTAAGGTAAATCACGATGTGGATGAGGACAGTTTTCTGTTATCCACTCTCGGGCTCGATGATGCCCAAAATATAGCCTTCTATTGGCCATGCTGTAGGAGTAAAGGAGCATTGCCAATCTCTTCAATGAAATTCCTTCAAAACTATTTCTTGAAAACTTCTCACAAACTAAAAAGCTCTCGGTTCCTCTAAAATTCGTTATAAAGAATTTTGACTGAAAGGCGCTTCAAATTATGGAAGTAGCCATAGGTTGTTGCTGAGATATTACGCGAGAGTAAAGCTAGGTAGTTAGAACGTTGAGCTGAAACGACCGGTTAAGGTGAGGGGGGTCGGGGCAGTTGTCTACCAGGCACTACAATGTTGAGCCTGCCAATACCTCGTGTAGTTCCTGGATCCTGCGCTGAGCCTCCCCCAGCTCGTGCTGCGTAGTCTCCTCCTGTTGCCGCAGCGCCTCCAGCTCCTGCCGGATGGTGAAGTTGTCTTCCGCCTCCTGCGCCTTGCTGACCTGGCCTTGTAAGAGACAGTTGGCCAGGGCGCTGCTCTCCTACGTCAGCACAGCGCGCGTTGGACCTCAGGTGGGGACAACACAACAGATCATTTCCTACCATCGGTAGGACCGAAAAATATCACTTCAATTGAACAGTAGCACCAGTTTTAAGGATTCAGAAAGGGTAAAACCAAACGAAACATTTGGCGATCGTAGGATTGCCGCGTAGAACTCTCCCAAAAAAATTTTATAAGAAACTTGCGATTTAGAAGTAGGAATGTATCAAAATGGGGTTCTTTACCTTCTCGAGGTTCTCGATCCGCTGCCGTAGCTGCTTGTTCTCCGACCGCAACCTCTGTCGTCCCCACTACGTCGTCAGCATTCGGTCAGCAGGACAGTCAACTCACCCTCAGCTCCACCATGTCCTCCTGCTCCTTCACCTTCAGCGCCAGGAAGTCCTTCTCCAGCCTGTGGAGGCACACACATCAGTAACACAACAAAATTGTACGGCATCTTTTGGTAAAATTGAGGAAAAATTGTTTGATCATAAAATATATTAGAAGTTGCTGATGTGGCTTGTGCGATATCTTTCGGAATAAATATAAACAACGGATGAACTTTGATTTTCCAAAATATATTGATAAATTAAGAAACCCCAACAAAGTACGTGTTTCAGGCTGTTGGCTCTTATCAGCATGGCTAGGCTGATATTCAACACCCAAAATTGTTCGTCCTAGAGGCTTTCTGAAAAACCATGGAATAGATATTTAGGACCTCGAAAGTGCGATGAGGTGCAAAAATATATGAAAAATAGAGAAAATGTGCTGGATCAGTAAAATATAGTGAAAACAATCTTAAACACGCACATGGTGGTCTTTCTTGATTTATCAGCACCATATTTTAGAAAATAAATCAAGAATTCGTTTATATTTATTTGAATAGATAGCGCAAGCAATCAGGAGAAGCCTTTTTCTTAATGAAAGAGCAATATGGCCTACTGCATCTGAAAAAAAAAACAGTTTTTCGGTCCCTAGTTTTGAATACAATGCTAATAGGTTAAAACTGATTTTAAAAAAGACTATAACCATTTATAGACAAAATCTGAATTTAGTCTAATATTTTAAAAGTCCCAAATTCAATTTTATTTTTCAAAATTTTCAAAATTTTTCAAATGGTCAGAATCCTTAGTTCAAATTTGCTTATTAATTAAAAAATTATCGTAAAGATAGAGGCTGCCTGGCCGGCATTCATAGTTCTTTAAATTAAAGATACTTCGGCCAGTAAAAATATTTTTATTATAATAAAATTATTTACTGGCCGAAGTGTGTGTATCTTTAATTTTAAGAATTATTAAATAATTTTTATCAATTCAATATATTTAAAGGATGTGGTGGAGAGAGATCGTCCCACCTGTCAAGAGATGTTGCTAAATTAACGTCGACACCCGATGAAGATAAAAACTACCACATTTAGAGGGCAGAAATACCAGGTCCTGTGAATGGGCTTAAAATCAAGTGAATTCCAAAGTTGTCAATATACGGACTGGATTATAAACCAGTAATTGAATTAAAGTACAGAGCGGCTGTATTCACTGGCACCGCCGGAAAAGGAAATGTTTTCTCTCCCTGTGTATAGACATGGTGACGACAAAATAATAGAGATATATTCATTAGATGGTTTGCATCTCTCTAGCCGACTGATATTTTAGTTTTACCTTTTTTTTTTTGTCTGTTAAAGCGTGCAACGCAAATTTGACTTTAAATACCATTCTCTTGCTTCTTAAAGAAGTCTTTATATTCTCATGGGCCGGCCGTAAATAAAAAGCTAACACTACGTTGACCATCCGCTCGAAACACCTACGTTGTGTTGGCATTTAATGATGTAGCAATAAAAGAGATTCTAGCGAGAAATAAAATAATTATATTTTCGTCCGAATAATATAAATCGTCTGAATCCCGGGAGGATATCTATATAAAGAAATACACTGAAAATATATCGAAATCTATAAATATAGACTCTAATAAAAATATATTCGCAGACATCCATAAAAGTAGACAATTATAATATGAAATATAATTTTTTTTTGAAAAAAAAAAGATCCCTTTATTCTCTATACACTAGGGTAATAATGCACTCGGGCAAAACCCGGCCAATGCCCGGGTCTAATGTATTCAGTGTGGGACTGCCGGTATGGTCGGTCGAGATCTCACCACGTCCAACTGATCCACACGAGATAGCCAGACTTCAAGCAGCAAGGACTGTACCCACAGTGAGACAACACTATTGCAGGAAGCCGGTTTAGTGCCCCATCTGGAGATGTAAACAACACGTTGTAAATACAGCTTGCAGCAAACTCCCGATTTAACGGGGGTCTAATAGTACCACGTAAATCCCAGATCACTCACCACACATCAGTGAGTGTCCGTCCGTCTTTATGTCTATGATAGTCTAGGGGAGTTATATAACTTATTGCAGGCTCCATCACACTCCTATCTTAGAACAAACTAGAAAAACAGAAATGTCCTCCAATGGAAAATACCATTATTTAAAATATTTGGAGGAAGGAATTGAGCAGTTTACTTTGTTTTGAAGGGCATTGAGGCGTATCAGACGATTTATGGCACCGATTTAGTGTTATTTTAGCAACTTGAGGAGGGACCGTGATATTGGATCTATCGTGGTGCCTCCATTTACCCCGGGACAGTTGGACCAATATATAAACTGACGGCACAGTATCTAAACTTACCTAGCTGAGACCCAAACCAAACAATACCCAAAAAGGTTTATATATGACAGTATTTGTTCAAAGGCACGTAAATAGAGTCTAAATGTGCCAAAAATGTTCGAGTCCAGAAAACATGGAAAACATCTAACTGACGAAACCCTTGGGCGGGTTGGCCACTGTGATCCAGGCCCTCTCAATAATTTTACCATTGCAGTAAGGACGGTAGAAAAATTGTTGTTTTTTTAAAAGCGGTATAAATATTTGATACTTTCAAACACAAAAGAAGCTGAAACTATCCTTCATCAATAAGTATTAATGTAATAAACGTCAAGTTGATTCTAAAAGATGAATTATACTGAGAGACTAAACCACATATTTTGCAACATTTAAATGTAACGTTTTAAGCAGCCGCCTCATTTTATTATTCAAGCTGCTACCTTCGCATCTAATTCTGAAGCACAGGAAGTTTTCTATCATATTTCGCCCTCGTTTAGCTTTAGTTTTTTTACGCTTTTTAATTAAACTTTAAAAATAGATTGCCAGAATATACTTATTAGAAAAACATTTACGAGATTCAATTCAACAAGAAACTTTTGTCGTGCGAAAGGGGAAAAGTCCGTGAACCATAACATCATAACCAGGTAGTTCAAGAAATTATCTTAGGAGACAGGAATGTGGAAGATAACCCAAGGACCGGTAGGCCGCGACCCATAGATAATGATACCCTGTTACAAGCTGTAGAGGCAAATCGATAACCAACACTTGTAGACTATCAGGTGGTCCGTCACCTTCACCAGCTAGGCTAGTGTCAACAGACGCTTTGTACCTCACGAATTGACGCCAGCTCAGGTAAATCGCCGAGTGGAAGTGTGCGAAAAAATCCAGGCTAATCCGCATGATGTGTATTTTTCATAAAGGGAATAGTTACTTGCGATAAGAGAATTGGGCCTATAATCGTAATCTAAGCATCCAAAATCAGTGGTTGACCCCGGGTCAACCTCCTGAACCTATTTTGAAACGTGAACGCATCGAACAGATGTCGATGTAGCGCGTCTGGTGGAATTTTGAAGAGATAATCCAGTACGAGTTCATTCCAAACGATCGAGATTTCAAGGCCAATCAATGTAAGCAACATCTAGTGCAGTCGTATCCTTTTTTGGAGCAGAAGTACTGAGTTTTGGCGAACAGATAACATGCTCAATTCTACAACAGGACTACAACCGCTCGAACGATATAAGAACAACTCCAGTAACTTGAAACAATCCAATATAGTCCGAAACTTATACTTACACTATGTGATTGTACTTATGGGAACATATACACATGGGAAGCCATGTGCCGCGTGGCACTTCAATAACTAAAATGAGTCGGAAACTGGGAGAAAAGAGTTCTTCGCTTCGAAGAACAAGAACTGGTATCGCCGCAGGACAGAACTGTCAGGAAGTTGGTTTGAGACGGTGCAACAAGATGGGCAATATTTAGCGCAAATGTATGATTATGAAAATAAAGTAACCCTCTGTATAAAAAAAAAAAACAAAAGTTGAGCAAATCACACAACTCTTTTTCTGTTCTTTCCTGCCGTTCTGGCACCCATATTGCCCTATTCAATGAAGAAAAATTCGCAATATTGAAATGATTTCTGAAACATACGACACATTCCTAAATAGTGGAATAAATATGAAATTTTGGGGTTTGATTAGCTCAATCATTCCAACCTGCAAATATATATTATTCTCTAAATATTCAATAAGAAAACGACGAACTTTGCTCTACTACGGTTATTAGCGTCTTTTTGCCTAAATCAAACACTCTAGAATATTAATATTCTCATTTGTGGAGAGTAAACCATACCAATTTCATCAATCAAATGTTTTTTACATTTCTTTTCTTTCTCACATTATTGGGATTGATTGAGTATTGACCTAATTGCGATGGACTCATTATTAAAACAGCAGTTATCTCATTTGCTAGATGGCCTATTTTTAAAAATTTGGACAAGATCAAGATGAACGCCTGTAAAGCAACCTCACTAAATACGTCTCTACAACTCCAAAGCAATGCCTTCCTCAAAACACTGAAATTATTTTATATAACTTAATTGTCAATCAAGACGTGCGAAATACACTGTGAGGAGGCATACAAGAATCCTCTTACAAAGACATTTCGTTAGCTTACAATTGTATCATAAAGTGAAATAATGCGCCATCTATATATAACGAATGAAGACTAAGACGCGAAGTATCATGTAGTTATAAAAGCAGAATAATCCTATACAGTATTAGACTCTATAGAAGCGTCTCTGTTAGATTTGAATTGGCGAAACCGCTGGGAGGTTTACCACTGATGAGCCAAGCGCTTCCAATATTTTTCCATCGAAGTAAAGACAGTGGACGTTTGATAATTTTTTGTGAAAAGAAACATTCGCGTCTTAATGTTTTCATTCGTTAAAATTGTATTGTACAAATGGCATTAAGAATCTGAATGTATCGTTCACAATATCCATATTTTCTATATTAATGCATTTCATTATTTCCTTAATTCAGCCATAACACTGCAAAACTTTTTCCTTCTGCTCTTGTGTTGTTAATCTCATATTATTTATTCTATTTTGCCTATTCACTACTTATTTTCATTTCATGTTTTTTAAACTTATTGCCTCGTCCAATTTGTTGTAAGGTTAGTTTGAAAAGAGGGCATGTCCGAAATGTAACAAAAATATATATTGAGATATGATTAATGATGAATTAAACAATTATTTTAAACCTATTGTAAGTCGTAAAGGCCAATCTTGAAGTTGAGCAAATGAACACCTCTACAGAATAGACACCGTACAGTCAACACGTAATTACGTAGCTCACTTCTTCAATCTTTTGGGGGTTGATCTTGATCTGGTAGGCCAGGTTGAAGAGGTAGTCGATGTCGGCGTCACACTTGTCGGCCACGTCCTTCTGTAGGTACTGCGGACATACACAGGCCGGGCTTACATGGAACTACATTATAGACAGAGAGTGGTTTATGGTACATTGAAGGGGATAAGCGGAAATCCCAAGTAAGGTAAGTTACTGTACCATCATAGAGTGGAACAGGCTATGGGCTGTGTGCCTGTGTCAATATCAGCATTCACAAGCACGTGGACGGTACTGTACAATATAGTAGTAGAACAGGCTACACGCTGTCAATACCAGCATTCACAGCACGTGGACGGTATTGTAACATCATATAGTGTAAAAGGCTACTCGGCTGTCATACCATCATTCACAAGCACGTATAGGTCTGAACCTACATAATACAGTAGATCAGGCTACACGGCGGTCAATACCAGCATTCACAAGGTGTATGTACTGTACCATCATACAGTAGAACAGGCTACACGGTCAATAAAAGCATTCACAAAAAGTGTAGGTACTGTACCATCATACAGTAGAACAGGCTACACGGCGTGTCAATACCAGAATTCACACCGTGGACGGTACTGTACCATCATACAGTAGAACAGGCTACACGGCGGTCAATACCAGCATTCACAAGAAGATGTAGGTATTGTACCATCATACAGTAGAACAGGCTACACGGCTGTCAATACCAGCATTCACAAACACGTGTAGGTACTGTACCATCATACAGTAGAACAGGCTACACGGCGGTCAATACCAGCATTCACAAACACGTGTAGGTACTGTACCATCATACAGTAGAACAGGCTACACGGCTGTCAATACCAGCATTCACAAGAGGATGTAGGTAATGTACCATCATAGAGTAGAACAGGCTACTCGGCTGTCAATACTAGAATTTCTAAGCAGTTGTAGGGTAGGTACTGTACGTACCATCATCATCCCCTCCATATCCTGAGTCAGCAGCTCCTCCTTACACAGTATCAGGATGGCGATACATAGCCGCATGATGAAGTCCATACCCTACAACAACACACACAGTTACACAAACTCTGATTTCTTTAGAGGAAGACAAACTTCAGCTATCGATCAGGCTCACTCTAACCAACAAACTCTTCAGAGATTAAAAAAAAACACTCACAGAGAGTTCTGGTCCCCTTATTTTTATCTCTTAATTAACAAGGATTTTGTGTTCTTTTATTCTTATCTTTAGGTGAACTTTGAACAAAGCTATTTGGTCAAAACGATCTCACACAGGGGAGTGATATTTTGAATATTGTCTAGGGGGGGGGGGGGGAGGAGGCTCAGGTTACCACCGTTCATAATGGTGGCTAGCAAAGTAGTTTTTAAATAATCAATTATATTTTATATTTGGGGCGATCTGGTGGTATAAAAAGGTCGATAATCAGGACCCGGGGTCGAATACCGCATGGGGGCAACTGTTTATTTTTTTTTAGTTATTGCTTCAATAGCCCCCAATTCTTGCACAATTCCATCAGTGAGTGCAAGTAATCAAACGGGGCTCTGGAAACTTGTAATTGCAAAGTAAAAGTGACTTCTACAAGTATAGACATGTGGCGCACTTGAGTAAAAACTCTCCCCACTATGGTTATAAAAGTCTGACATTACATGTGTACTTGGGGTAAGTAAACACAACAGCATTACACAAGTAATTTGTTAATGTATGAAGCACCAATCGTTATTATGGATATAGTTTTAACAATCCCCTCAACATCTCTAACGAATTCTATGAGTCGATAAGAGAAATATATATTTTACGTCTGTGGTAAGTTAAAAAATTACACAGAAAGAAGCTTCTAAAATTATACCACTTAGTTTTCCTAATAGCTCGATATACTGTTTGCTAGATATTGTGTCAAGTAAATATGAAAAGGCAATATGCTACATCTGCTTTTTAAAATAATTCAACGCAGAATTTAAGAAAGACACAATATAAGATCATTCAGTTACATACAAGATTGTATTACTTCACCAA
Organism: Cordylochernes scorpioides; assembly: GCA_030710605.1. Lineage (NCBI taxonomy): Eukaryota > Metazoa > Arthropoda > Arachnida > Pseudoscorpiones > Chernetidae > Cordylochernes > Cordylochernes scorpioides. The sequence goes on along the minus strand of CP092869.1, from coordinate 32,533,114 downwards.
TCTATCATTTTTTCTTCCATCAAGGCCAAATCGAAGAATTAGGAAAGATTTATTAAGGGCACATTGACCACATTTTGGTTCAATTTCACTAGGCAGAATTCACTCATAAATTACCTCGGATCACATTTCACTCATTCAATACATGTTTAGGTATTGTTCAGCCACGTTTATGTAAATATTGTAACACTATTAGTAACCTTTGTAATTGTGTGTGCGAGCAGAAATAATTTATGTGATATTCCACTTAACAAGAACGAGTTTTAAGAAACAATGAGACGATTCTAATCAGTAGAAACTCTAACTTTATTATTCTCTTCACCTATATATATACATCGCGCTACTCGCGGACATGCAAATATATTCACCTATCATAAGAAACAACATGTAAAATATATAAAACAAAACAATACTATGCAAATATGTCGAGGTATGCGACATGACCTCTCATCACTCCTGTGATGAGACTCTTTTGAAGGTCTCTTATTTCGTTGAAGATCTGAAGGCCCAGAGGTATCGTCTGAAGGCTTAGAGGTATGGTCTGCAGGCCTAGAGGTATCGTCTGCAGGTCTAGAGGTATCGTTTGTGGACCTAGAGGTATCGTTTGCAGACCTAGAGGTATCGTCTGCAGGTCTAGAGGTATCATTTGCAGGCCTAGAGGTATCGTCTGCAGGTCCAGAACAGTCATAGGGTTGGATGTACTTGCTGGCCTGAGGAGCTTTCTTCAAGACAACTAGCCAGAGATATGGGACTCCCAACTCATCCAAGTCTTCAGTTTCCGAATGAGATCTTTGACTTTCTTCGGCGGTAATCTGCGTTGATGTCTCCTCAATGGATTCAGTATGCACTTCACAAGCAGAGTTAAATTCTCGTATTTCATTATGGGTCCAAATTAGCTGAGGAACATTCTCGTAAAAAACATTCGGATTAGGATCATCATTCTCTACAAGTCGAGATATCTCAAAATCAGTCAACTTGGCAATGCAGTTGTTGGTTGGGATTTCATAATTCTCTCCATATTCAGGATGAAAAAAGACAAAATGAGATAAATTCATATCATGCCAATCCAAATTATTCTTGTCACCATCTTCAATAATATTTGAAAAACACTTAGATCCCAAATCACGAACAATCCAAAAATCTTTAGGATAACGAAGATTGGCTTGAGCACTACCTTGTAAGGTTCCCAAAGCATCAAAAATATTTATTTCCTTTTTATTCGTTCTAGGAGAAATATAAGACCAATTTTTTCTATGATCAATATTTGGATTCCTATATTCAGAAATCTGTTCAATTCTATAAACAGAAGATCCGCCATTATCAGTAACATCCCTCATAGCACATTTTGGCCATGTGCCTTTTCCAACTGGGACTAACTTTCTACCCCAGAAGAGCTCGTCATAGGGTTGGATGTAATACAATTCCAGGCAATCTACGAGTAATTCCATCTTCGGTCTAGTTGGTCTGCCTATTTTGACATACCACTTCTGAGTTCGAAGTAGCTGCAGGTAACGATAGAACCTCGTGGCCTCTAAAGTAAAGGATAAGACATCCTCCCCAATCATGGCAATGTCACGTAGTCCTTTCTTTGTCCAATTCGCTTTCACAACTTCCTCGTATATATCTACAGGAGATCCTGGTAGAAAGAAGATTGTTTTACCTCTATGCAAATATCCACTTTCTATCTCTGAAATTTCCATCATTTCAATGTCGTATTTATCAAGCATGCTTTCTTGCATCTGGCTGAATTCTTTAGCATAAATCCAAACTTTTTGGCAGCGTGTTAATTTCTTTAATATTAACAAACGACATCTTGCGTGATTGCAGTTATCGAAATCACCTATTCCATGGCAGATAATAACATCACATATTCCTAATTTCATATTTCTTTTTTCACCGCTTGTTTGAAACGAATAAATTCCTTTTTTGAGAGTTTCCAATAGAGTATCGTAACAAGGTAGCTCTCTCAAAGCTCTTTTCAATAACTTCATGTCTTCGGTGATGGTGTTTCTGTTATTCCAGGTGGTGGGGAGGCTCAACTCCTTTGGAGGTGCTTCTTCGCCGGTACCAGGCTTTGGTTCTTTTTTGCCAGTACCAGACTCCTTAGTAGGTTCTTTTTCTCCAGCCTGGGTGTCAGGGACATCAATAATGCAATTAGAAAGTTTTTCTGTATTCTCTGAATCTTTGTCAACTTCCCCAGCTTGAGTGTTAGGATCATCCATAACGCAATCAGAAATTTCTTCTGTATTCCCTGTTTTATTGTCCATATCCTCAGCTTGAGTGGTAGTAACATCATCAAGATCACAGAGTCCTGCATTATCTGCATCAATATCAGCAATAACATCCTCTTTCGTAAGAGACTCTGCACTTTCAGTTTCTATAACTGACTTTTTATCAACTTGAGCTTTATCACTTTCTTCAACTTCAACATAATTTTTTTCAACTTCAGCCTTTTCACTTTCATCTGCTTCAACGGATTTTTTCTCAACTTCGGCTTTTTCACTTTCTTCCGTTTCTACAACTGAATTTTTCTCAACTTCGGCCTTTTCATTTTCTTCAACAACAGACTTTTTCTCAATTTGAGCTTTTTCACTTTCTTCAACTACAACAGACTTTTTTTCATCGTCAGCCTTTTCACTTTCATCTGCTTCAACGGATTTTTTCTCAACTTCGGCTTTTTCACTTTCTTCAGTTTCTACAACTGAATTTTTCTCAACTTGAGATTTTTTACTTTCTTCAACTTCGAAAAGTAAGTCCATTATCAAACGTTGCTGCTTCACCATCGTCCTGATTTCAGATCTTTCAAGACTCCTTAGAGACTCAATATTTGCCTCTCTTCTTTTCTTCTTCTTCTACATCTTTAACAACTAAATATTTGAGATATTCTTTTCGTTCATAGTAATCCTCTTCGCTGAGATATTCTTCTTTCCCATTTCCACAAATAATGCTCATCATCAAGCTTTGTTGCTCCACCATTTCCCTGAGGAGACTTTCCATTGTCGATCCTGAGGATCCTTCACTTCTTCGTCCTGTCGTCGGCTGCGCCATTTGTGATATTCCACTTAACAAGAACGAGTTTTAAGAAACAATGAGACGATTCTAATCAGTAGAAACTCTAACTTTATTATTCTCTTCACCTATATATATACATCGCGCTACTCGCGGACATGCAAATATATTCACCTATCATAAGAAACAACATGTAAAATACACAAAACAAAACAATACTATGCAAATATGTCGAGGTATGCGACAATTTATATTATTGAACTACGGCTAGAGCAGAACCCTATATGTTGTTACCATTCTACATTACAGCTTTTAAATGACATTTCAAATGTTCGAACGCTAAAATCTAGAGACCCCTGAATAACTATCACTATTACATACTTAGCCTTTGAGGGTGTATATTTAAATATAGGGTGTCCGTGTGGGAACTAGGTTATCCATTGTTTAAGCGGCTTTTTAGAAAGTTATTTTAGTTTGGAAAAAAGTAGTGTAAAGAGTTCAGATAAGCTTGGTGGTTCGGATCGGGGTAGCTTTGAGTTGTCCGTATATTCCGTAGATTCAGAACCCGGCCGTTTAAAACAACTCCCCACTGGCGGCTCGATATGTAGCATTTCTTACCGTAGTTTGTATTTACGAAATAGTGTGTGTCCACTGGCACTGAAGGTTGAAAACAAGAACAATCTATACTCCTTACCTTCTTCGAAATATCAATAACATAAAACATTTCCAAGGTAGTCGCGATCTAAACATTTTATGAGCTCCGAATTACCCGTCTCCAGTTAATTTCATTAGCTTGAAAATATCCTAACGAGTTTAGTTTTGTTAGCAGATTTTATCCGAGAAGTTAGAATTTTAACGAGTTAATTGGGAAAATGTGTGAGTGGAATATATTAGGATCCAATAAAAGGTTTCAAGAGAGAAAGAAATCTGGTCTTGTTGAGATGTCCTCCCTCGGTGTGGATAAATTCAAGATTAGCACGGGTGTTGTCGGCTACTCAAGATGTTTAAATAATTCTTATTGTGAATCTTTAGTCAACCTAAATATATAACGTTATACTGATACAAGCCTTAGAGTTTCAAATTCTTATAATACTTTCTAGTCTAGTTCTCAACATCCTTAATCACATCTTGCTCAAATAACGTCTTCGGAATGTTTAAAAAGTTGTCATAAAAACTCTGTTAGCTAAGTATAAAGTAGAGGGAAATTTGGTAGAGAACAAATCAATTATAGAGCGCCTACCACAGAATATACCCAAATTGATGTCGTTAATTCAAAGGACCAGAATTACAGGATGTTCTCCAGCTAGTGTAGGGAGGTTTGTGCCTTATTTCGACGGAAGAGGTGCCGCGAATACCAGGAGCTCTTGTCCCCAAACACGGCACTTTCCCCAGTTTACCTGCCAATAGGCGTTGTTCCTCCATAGTTCCCGAGGGCTAAACTAGATAAACTGCCCATGGATTTCCGATATTCCATTTCTGGGAGGAATCATTAACGCTGGGAATTCCATAAAACCATTTTACAGTTTTTTTTAGTTTATTTGGTTGTTTCCAGCTAGAGGTAGCTTTTTCCACCACTAATGAAACCTTGCTAAGACCTTGATATACTACTGGCCGTATAGTCTAGGGGTTTAAGTCAGGCGATGAAATGTCTACCAGTATACAATTTTTCTTTTAAAATTCGACACCTTTCACGTGAAAGAGACGAAAAAATTATATTTAAGACTGTTAAGAAAAAAATTCCTATGAAATTTCACATCCACCTAGACCTGCAATATTGTATTGTAATCTATATTGATGAAACAGAAGGTATATTTGGGTGCATGGTTCGACAACTTGGATTTTGATATATATCGGAACTCTTGATGATACATTTAAAAACAATCAATTGGTTTAATGGCTTTTGACAACCTTCCACAAGTGAATGCAATTAACAGAACTACTTTGTATGTGCAAAAGTTGACCTACTTCCTTATGTGTCGGTTACTCACATTACACGCCATCACCTACCCAGATTACCATGGCCCTATGTGAGAATTATTTTCCCAACAGAGTAATTTGATAGGTTCCTGGGGAACGGAAGGATGTTCTCAGCACCCACCCGAACATAGAAACCTCCCACTGAATGATTAACGTGACTGCATATTGGCAACCATAGAAGGTTTAAACTCAACCTCTCGGTAAAAAGATGACTCTTTCTCTCTGGAGATACCTACCGACGTTCAATCTATTTGTCGTAGGTGGAAACATCACTCAATCGCTACCGTTTGAAATACGTCCACAATATGTAAATATTTCTTATTTACATACTCATATGTAGAAAGGTCACTGATAGGATACTAAATTTGTTTATTTGCATAGTAAGAATGACTAAAATTTTGAATATTTTTCCTTTTAAATTACACACATTCTGACGGTGGTGCGACTTGATCTGGGGACTATTGTCTGTTGGATGGATGCGACCATCGTACTGGCATGAATAAAGACCATCGCTAGAACCTTGCCAACCTTCGTGGGAAATCGAGTATCAGAAATACAGACAAGCCGCCAGATTCAAGAATGGCGTCAGTTCCATCAGGAGAAAATCCCACTGACCTTGCTTCCCGTGGGGTTTTGGGATCTATGATAGGAAGCTCCAGGTTATGGTGGAAGGGACCTAGCTGGCTCATTTTGTCCCGGGACCAATGGCCCAAAATGCCAACAATTTCTGGGCGATCAGAAATAAGTACGGCCTTGTCGGTTGGTCTCGTGGATCAAGTTCCTCTGTTGGTCGCCTTGGGAGAACGATTTTCCTCGATCACTGCCTATAATAGAGTTGTGGCCTGGATCCTTCGTTTTATTAGTAATTGCCGGGGCGGGAAAGTTCAGTCACCCTTGAATACCGCTGAGTAAAGAGAGCCCATGTTGAGATCCTCTTGGCGGTACAACAACATTATTTTGGGGAAGAACTGAAGTCTTTGAGTCGTCACAAGGTCGTTGGTGGGCGCAGCAAAATATTGTCCTTAAACCCTTTCCAGGATGAACAGGGTGTCCTCCAAGTTGGCGGGAGATTAAGATGGGCTCCGGGCATACCTTACCACCAGAGGTATCCTGCCTTATTGCCATCAGAGGGACGGCTGAGCCAACTTATTATACGTGACAGGCACCAAAGAACTCTTCACGGCTGTACGCAGCTGGTACTGTTAAATCTTAAACAGGAGTACTGGATCCTAAGAGCCAAAGATTAAATCAAGAAATGTGTTCGAGACTGTGTGATCTGTTACCTTGTGGACCGAAAGGTCTGGGTGCCATCTGCTCCAGGGGTGTGTGATCTGTTACCGCTACAATCAAACCACCCAACATCAAGTCATGAGCGATTTATCAAAGGAACGGTTGACCCCGGGAAAACCATTCACTGTCAGTGGGGTGGATTATGTGGGACCCATTCATTTGAAATTATCTGGAGGTAGGGGACGAACAGTCGGAAAAAGATATATTTGCTTGTTCGTTTGTTTCGTTACCCGGGCGGTGCACATAGAATTAGTTACAGATGCCTCGACGCCTACCTTCTTGGCGGCCTTCAAAAGATTTGTGGCTCGCCGAGGACGTTGCAACAAAATTTACAGTGACCAAGGTACCAACTTCGTGGGGGCGGCCAAGAAATTGCAGTCGGATTTTCATCTGTCCCGACAGCAATTAAAGGAGTTGGATGCCATCTTGGCTAATGACGGAACAGAGTGGCAGTTCATTCCTCCGGGTGCGCCTAATTTTGGAGGACTTTGGGAGGCCGGCATAAGGTGTTTGAAACATCACTTACGGCGCATTGTAGGAATTACAGTGCTAACTTATGAAGAGATGTTAACTGTCCTCATTCAGATTGAATCCTGCTTGAATTCAAGACCGTTGGCCCCTCTTGGTAATGATCCTAATGATTTGGAGGCCTTGACCCCGGCCCACTTCTTGCTCACCTCGACATCTCAGTGCGTTTCGGAGGAGGAGTTGATACTGGTAAAGGACCATCTATTGTCTCGATGGAGATTAGTGCAAAAAATGGTGCAACATCTAGGAAAAGGTGGTCTGCCGATTTTATCCACAGCCTACAACAGCGGAACAAATGGAAAATCAAAGAACCCAATATGTTAGCAGGATCATTGGTTCTTATAAAGGAAGGACATGTGCCCCCTGCTAAGTGGCTAATGGCCGTGTAGTTGAAGTCCACCCGGGAAAGGATGGAGTCGTACGAGTGGTAAACCTCCGCACCATGGCCGGCGTCATCAAATGTCCCTTGGTCAAGCTGGTATTGCTACTTGGGGCCCCCGGTCAGCTTTGATGGTGCTCATCAACTCGGGGAGGATGTTCAGATTGATATTTAACTTCTACCTGTTTTACATAATAGCTAATTTCTAGCTGTTTTGCATAATGTACTTTGTTTGTAAAATAATTAATTTTACCGCGTGCCAAGTAAGTAAATTTTGGATAGCTTTGTTTAATAAAATCTGTGTGTTTTTAAACTACGCCCGTGTGTGGGATTCCTTTATAGAATAACTCTCCTTTTGTGATTCAACGAGTGATCGCCTCAACTCAAAACAATTACAGTCCTCAGAAGGTGGCGGAGGCATAAGGATTGGTATTTGTAAATTGAACATCGCCTCCAACCAAGGTTAAACAATATACTCGTATGTCCCTAACTTTTGAGCAGCAGGTTCCGAGCCAGCCAGAATGTTCTGCCCATGATAGTAAGAGTCTTCTGTTTTCTTTAAATTGTGTCGTGGTTGTGAGTGTCAGGGCTTCTTGATTACCTTTCTGCTAAAAATATATACTTTATATTATTTTTGTATCTTATTTTATAAGGTATTCAAATTGACCTTTCTTTAAATATAAAAATATTGGTTTGTTTTCTTGATTTATCAATAAAATAATTTTGGTTAATATCATGAAATAAGTGTGAACCCCCCAAAGTTTATATTTAGTTGATATTTATTCCGATAAATGACGCAAGTTATGCTCGTCAATTGAAGTTGCGACTCACAGCGGAGCAATTTTATAAGTTCACGTTTTCCATTTCCTCCCTGCTCCAAATATTGCACAACGCTCGCAGAAAATTCAATGTAGCAGCAACAAAACAAGTTTCGTATTTCGCCTGAGTCTGTTTTAGTGTCGTTCCCTGGCTGAATATTCGGGGTGATTGGTTCGAATCTGTTTTACTGGCTTCACGTACGTGTGAGTGAGTGATTTACCTGAGCGCTCTCCACATCAGGGGATACTCTCTCTATATATTTTCACAGAACACCGTCGTCTTTATTTATTTTTGTACGTTTAAATTTAAGGAGAAACAGTTTTCTTTACCCTCATTCCCTCTGCGGTAGGTCTTGTGCGTGGGCATACTTAGATCAATGTATTTTCGAGCAGAATTGGTGAAATAGAGGACCCAACCTGCCCCTTTTGTGAATCTGATGATGATGAAATCATTGAATACATTTTTTTTATTGCGAGGATCTGAGTGAATTTAGTAATACTTTTCTCGAAAATTATTCAAGAATTAAAACATCCTCCAGTCACTGTAAAAGAGACTTAATTTTCATTATTAAAACATTCAAAGCAACCCTTGCTTTTTTGGAGTTATCAAACAGGCTGAATCCTAGCCTCACAGAGAATAAGAAGTAAAATAAATCTTTAATTTTATCCAACTTGAACCAAGCTCTAGCTATCACTCGTACCCCAGTTAAAAGGATTCAATCCTCCCATGTTTATCTGGCATAATTCTTACACCGTATACAAACAATGTAACATTATAAGCTTGTATCATAAACCTTTGTAGATAGTTTGAATAAGACGTAGCGTGTAGAGTTCGCATGAAGCCAATAGTGCATGTGGAAAAAATAAATTGTTATTGTAATTTTTGTACGTTTTTTTTCAAGTATTTTTATACCCTATATATCAATTGATAAATATAATAAAACTTGTTCAACCTTAAAGTCTCACACCATATATATTCACACCCCAAAATCGCTAATAGCTTTCGTCAAAGTGGTGACTCTATGGTTGCCCTCATGTTTTATTCAAGTAGTAAACAGCCATACCCTAACTTGAGCTTTTACAAGAGATTTCCCCACCAATTATATAACATATTCGAGGTATACCATGATTGTAAATATATATACATGATGTATTGCGTAAATATAATTGGGGTGTAAAACAAATTGGGCTTATTTTTTCGATCAAGATGTAGAAATCAAAAGTAAAAATTAAAAAGAATTATGGTTGTTTAGAGAAAAAAAGGTTTACAGTAGAACCTCCTTGTAAAGGACACCAAACTTCTGAGCCAAAGTGTCTTTTAGGGAGAGGTGTCCTCTTACCGGAAAGTCGCTAAATAGTAAAAATGGTAATTTTGAAAATGAAAACTGTCATTACAGAGAGGTTGTCCTCTCATGGAGGTTCTACTGTATATAGATTTTGTACTATTTTAGACAGCCTTAGTCTCCTTTTCTCTGTGAACTAGAGTCTGTCTAGGATCATCCAGAGTTAGAGAACGTCCCAGGATGCGGTACCTCCAGAAGGAAGAGGTCCAGGACCCGGCAGGCCAAGGGAATGGGGAAGATGGAGGTGAAGAGAGGCACGATCCACTTCATGCCGAAGTAGGAGGCTGAGAGGTTGTGGCTCTGGAAGTGCCGCGCCAGGTCGGGCATCTGCTCCTGTGGCATCACGGTGTAGTTTGGTAGAATCCCTTCTAGATCTTTGCATATATTCTTTGCAATAGATCTTTGCATAAAATATAAGTCGTTCTGGTATACAATTGTTTGCTCTTATCTAGTTTTTCAATTTGTATTATCTTTAATCAGTTAGGAGAATTAGCAGTAACGCTTCTTCTTCTGTGCATATTTAGATTTTCAATAATTGAAAAAGAGAGGTATTATGTTATTTTAGAAGCCGAAGTACAAAAAAGATAATTTCCTCATACTGACATATATTTGTAAAATGTACAAGTTAATAATTAAAAATGCTTATACAAAGTATTGAAAAAATATTAGCAAAGTTTACACCTAGAACATGATGGAAGAAACGGCGTGAGATCAAGTCTGGCATTGACACCTGGCAGAACCTACCTGCAGCAGGATCTCGATCTGGTAGAGGAAGACCCCAAGGTCCGTCATCTGCGGCTGATGGATCTTGCGGAGGTGTTGTACTTCTCCATGATGGCCACCATCATACAGAGGCTTCCTCCTCGGGCATCTACGACCATCCATCCCCCCAATGTCCGAGCTGGATTTACCTCTGCTTGCTAGAGTTTATTGTTTAGCTTTTTTTTTTTTTTTTGGCTCTCAGGCTGATACATGAAAATATTTCACGGAAAGTGTCTTTTTTCAAACAAAAGGCATTAAAGAACTATTATATATGCTAAAACTCTTATTTTTAACTGAATCATAAAAAAAAAGACTTTAGTGTGTAAAAATAGTGTGTGAAATTTTATTATTAAGACGTTTATATGGATCGCACCAGAGGTTGAGAATCTCTGGTAGCTCGTTCTGTAGGGAACTTAGAGGAGACAAGAGACATATTTTAAACGTTTTGGTATTTGATAGAGATACCAGGTTATTTTGTTTTGAAATTGTAAGCTATATAATCTTTTACATTTCCCATTTAAAATATAAATGTGATGTGAGCGGCAGTGCATCAACAACTCACGTGCATGAGCAGGATCCCCGCGATGAAGGCGCTCCCCTGGCAGTACTGCATCACGGGGGTCGTGCACGGCAATGGCCTTGAGGACGTTGAAGAGCGCCTCCTGGCCCTGCCGTGCTTATCCTGGAAGTGCTCGTGGGTGGGAAACGTCCGTGGCACGTCCTTCTGGATGGTCCTTCTCGGCGGGGCAGGGCTGCTTCAGGTAGTGGAGGTAGCGGTCCCGGGCCGAACACGGCGTGGGCCCCCCGCCAGCAGCGGCCACACGATGCCCCGGAAGTGGTGGGGAATGCCCCGTAGCACCATGTCCTGCACCAACCAGCTCACTGTGGACGTGCTCACCTCTTTAGGGTCATTCTTTAATATTGGCACAGAGTGGTTTTTACATATCGTCGTCGTGTTATTGGTGGCATTCCATGTTGGGCTTCTTATTCAAACGTCACAGAGCCTCCTTGCCACAAGATGCCGAATTGTGCATGGTGGAAGATCGCGCGTAAAGAGATTAACTTACAATATAAGGAATCGCAGGATATCTTTGCTAAGGAGAGACCAAAGATGAACGCACGAGTTTGTTTATTAGAGAGCTGCGAGCTTTCGGACAATAACGTCCTTCGGAAATATCTTTATTTACGGGGCTGATAACCAGAATAGATGATTTTTGAGCCCCGATGGACACAATAATGGATAATGGATGCATAACGTCCTTCAACAGGCTATTACTCAAATACACGCGTTTACCTTTGTCTCTTCTTAGCAAGATTAACTTGTCCCACAGTAAAGCCACCACATATATGTGAATATGTCTTCTTGTTATTCATTTATTTATTATCCAACAAAACGTGATATTGAAGTATTTTCGCCTATTACAGAGAAAACAAACTAAAACTTGGTATTTAATAATTTCCACCAAACCACCAGTACCAAACGACAGAGTCTATTAAATATTTTTTTTAGCAAAATCAAAATAAGCGTCCTAGGCATTACCATTTATCTACTTGATATATTCTCATCACGGTAAATATATATGTACTTTCAGTTAAGTATACAATCTCAGTATATATTGCAAAATAATTTTGTAAAAAAAAAGTAATGTTCATCATCTTATTGTTCATATTATATATAGACTCGTGGAAATTTCTAGAGAATTTCAAAGGTTAGAAGGGATTCAGGACGTGACGAATTGTCGCCATTTATAAACTGAAAGAGATATAACTCTCCGGTCGACACTTTGGTGTTTAGTGTGAGGAATTGATCGTTTTGTTCTTCAAGGCTCAGTATTTTTCCGAGAATAAGACCTTGGCTTTATTTATTTATATCTCCTGATCGTGAATCTGAAAGTTATTTCGACAGATGGCGTAAGCCATCAGGAGATGCCTTTTTCTTTATTTATTTATGCATGTTATATATCATATTGTTACGACGCTTCTCAGCCGTCGATGTTTGCGTAAGGTTTCTAAGAAAACAATGTGGGTTTGTTGTGGATACAGCTTAGTACGGTATCATTTATTACAAGAACTTCAAAGCAAATGTAAGAGCGGCAAGAGACGCTCCCGAAGATCTCTCTCTCGGATAGCTTGTCATACAGAAAGGAGAGGAGTATCCATTTTACACTATTTATTTCAGATACCTTTTCAACCACATATTTTTAATACAGCTATTGTCATAAATACGTGTTTCTGATTGTTTGATCAGCAATATCTGGACTTTACGGTCATCTGAAATATCTTGAAGGTAGGTCGGAGTAGATCCTACAACAGGAAACACACGGTGGCAGATTGGAAGATTTCCCGGATAATCTCTCAACAATTACGATATCATACGCCATTTTGGCAGGATGTTGAGGTCATCGTTTGAAAGGTTTATCGCCTTCTGCTGACAGAAAGGACCAGTGGCGTTTGGTTTGGCAACTCTTTAAGACACCTCTTCTTCCTCAAAATTTCCTTTTCTTTTTTAAACAAACATTTAGCTTTCGAAAATGAAATTGCAGGTGTCCCAAAATTTACTTTAAAGTGCAATCACAAGACAAATAACACAACACAACACAAGAAAAATAATTAACTAGGCCTTCGAGTTACTTTAAATATTTATTTAATGAGTTATATGCGAGATTTTAAATATAAAATAAGAGTTACTATTTACATGAGCCAAACCGACCCAGCCGTTAGAGCAAGAGGGGTGTGAACTGAGAAATTTCCTCCTTCCACGTGACGCCACTGTTTACCCCGACCGGTCGGTCCAGATAAGAGGGAATACCAGGAAACTCTGTCCTCCTGACATCACTCCCTCCACAAGAGAAACAGCGTCCCGCTGTTTACTAGTCGGTCACATGACCCTGGGCAATCTGTTCTTGGACTTCAGGGTCGTGGTAGGGCTTCATCTCACTACATGGACGATATCTTGGGTTTTTCGTCTTCTCCTAGTATTCGTCACGCCTTCTACTTGATAATTTACACTCGATTTTTTTCTGATCACTCGATAGGGTCCGAAATATCTCTTCAATAACTTCTCCGACAAGCCAACGGTACGGACTAGGGGTGAACACCCACACCGAATCACCTTCCTTGTACGTCACCTCCTGATGCTTCTTGTCGTAGCGTTCTTTGTCTTTGCTCTGAGCCTGCAGGATGTTAAGACGGGCTAACATTCGTGCGTCTTCAGCGTTGGTCACAAGATGGCCCACATAATCTTCTGCAGTTCCTGCCGGCTGGTACGGCAGTATAGAATCCAGCGGTGTTTCAACTTCTCGGCCGTGGACGAGGAAGAACGGGCTGTATCCTGTTGTCTCTTGTCGAGCGGTATTGTAGGCGAAGGTCACATATGGTAGGATGCTGTCCCAATTTTTCTGATCAACGTCAACATACATCGAGATCATGTCAGTTAGGGTCTTGTTGAGTCTTTCTGTCAAACCATTCGTTTGAGGGTGGTATGCCGTGGTGAATCTGTGAATTGTTCCGTTTAGATTATTTATTTCTCGTATGGTCTGAGACATGAAATTTCTTCCTCTGTCCGTGATGATTTCCCGAGGAGCGCCGTGCTTGAGTATGACGTCTTCAATAAGGAAGGTTGCTAATTCAGTAGCTTCCGCTGTTGCCGCGGCCTTTGTTATCGCAAATCTGGTGAGATAATCAGTCGCGACTATTATCCATCTATTTCCCGTGTGAGATATGGGAAATCTTCCCAGATAATCAATTCCTATCTTTTGAAAAGGCGAGGTCGTTGGAGGCAATTGGGACTAGTAGTCCAGGGGGTTTCTGAGGCACGCCCTTCCTTCGCTGGCATTCTTTACAATGAGCAATGTATTGGGAAACTGTCCTATAAAGTCCAGGCCAATAGAATCTCTTTCTAACGCGGTCATAGGTCTTGGCAAATCCCAAATGACCGGCCATTGGAGTGTCGTGGACATCTTTAAGAATTTCGTGCCTCATCTGTTTTGGACTACTAGCAGCCACGGTTTGCCCTCAGGGTCGTAATTTTTCTTATAGAGAACGCCTCCAATCATCTGATACCCTTTTGAATTTTCATTTGCAAGTTTTTCACGGATCCCAACCAAATGAGGGTCTTTACTTTGTTCTTCTGCAATGTCTTGGATGGAAGTAATGTGCCCTTCTATCTCTGCGGTGTCAGACAAGGGGCTTCTTGACAAACAGTCAGCGTCTTTATGCTTGCGTCCGCTTTTGTAAACGATGTTTATGTCGTATTCTTGTAGTTTGAGGGCCCAACGGGCTAAGCGGCCGGATGGATCTTTCAAGCCTACCAGCCAACATAGCGAGTGATGGTCGGTAACCACAGTAAAGGGTCTGCCATATAGGTACGGGCGGAATTTACCAAGGGCCCAAACAACTGCGTGGCATTCCTTTTCTGTAGTGGAATAATTCTTTTCCGCTTTGGTTAGTGTTCGTGAGGCATAGGCTATAGGTCTCTCCGCGTCATTCTGGATTTGAACAAGAACTGCCCCTAAACCATAACCGCTTGCATCAGTATGGACATGAGTTTCCGCACCTTCTACGAAATGTCCTAACACAGGCGAAGATCCTAATTCCTGTTTGAGAATCCGGAAAGATTCATTTTGTTCTTCTCCCCAAATGAATTTTTCGTCTTTCTTTAAAAGGCTATTCAAGGGTCGAGACTTGTTAGCATAACTTTTGATGAATCGTCTATAGTACGAACTTAACCCAAGAAAACTTCTGGTCTCACTGATATTACGGGGTTTTGGAAAGTGGACAATGGCTTTCACTTTTTCTGGGTCTGGCTGCGTTCCAAATTCATTAACGACGTGCCCGAGGATAGTTATTTGTCTCGAGGCGAAATGGCACTTTTTATAATTCAGGTACAGCCCGGCCTGCTGAATGCATCTCAAAACTTTGTATAAACGTGTTAAATGTTCTTTAAAGGTCGATCCATAGACTACAATGTCGTCTAAGTAGCATAAACATATGTCCCATTTTAATCCCCGTAGGGACGTTGTCTATCATTCGCTTGAAAGTTGCTGGTGCATTGCATAGACCGAATGGCATTACATTAAATTCATAAAGCCCATCTGGAGTGATAAATGCCGTTTTCTCCCGGTCCTTATCGTCTACTTCGATTTGCCAGTAACCCGATCTCATATCCATAGTGGAGAAGTACCTGGATCCAGAGAGGGTGTCCAGCGCGTCATCGATACGAGGGAGAGGGTAAACATCCTTCTTTGTAATTTTGTTTAGACGACGATAGTCGACACAGAATCTCAACGAGCCGTCCTTCTTCCTCACTAATATAACGGGAGAGGCCCATGGACTTGATGATGGCCGGATGATTTTAGCCTCCATCATTTTCTCCACTTCACTCTGAATGACACGTCTTTCGGCGGGAGATACTCTATAAGGACGCTGTCTGACAGGCGGATAATCACTCGTATCGATTTTATGCTTTATTTCGCCAGAGACAGGGAAGCTCTTTTTCTCAAAGTCGAATATATCAGCAAACTCATTTAGGCACATGAGTAATCTGTTTTTCTTTGTTTCCTCCAAATCAGTAGAAATCATTGAAATTAAACATTCTCTCACATCTGGGGAAGTTACTTCGTCTTTTCCAGCTATTTCAGAACAAGCGTCAAGATTAGATATGCTCCCTACTTCTAGATCTTGCATTGTTCCTACCTTCATGTCCGAAGGTATCACTTGAGACTGGTGAGTACTGTTAGTCACCCACATCACCGCTCTGCCATGTAAGAACCTAACGAGGGAAGAGGGAAAAAAAAGTCATTTTTCCAACTGCAGGCGTTTGGAACCTGTAACGACATCTCTGCTGCCAAATACATCCTGGTTGGTGACAACTATCTTGCCAAAAGATTTCGGCGGTATGACACAGTCCAAATCAGCACAAAGTTTCAGGTCTTTCCATTCGTAGGATTTTTCAGCTTCGCTTAAATACAATTTGTTTTTCCCACAATCTATAATGGCATCTGTGGCTCTGAAGAAATCCCAGCCCAGTATAACATCGTGGCTACATTCAGCGGCTACTACAAAATCAAAAATAATATCGAGTCCTTTGATTTGAACTTCTAAAGAGCACTTACCAAGGGTCACGATAGGCTTCTTGTCCGCGGCTCTTAGAAGTGGTCCATTTTCTTTAAAAACTGGAGCCTTTATAGAACATCTGAAAGCTTCAGAAATTACTGAGTAATCAGCGCCTGAGTCCACAAGAGCTTGTACATTTCGTCCTTGTATGTTGACAGATATCCAGTTCTTTTCCATTGTAGCGGCTATACGGCAGGGAGGATTTTCGTCTGTGGCGGCCACACCTCCAGAGGGCGCGCCATCTAGTTTTCCTCACTGCGGCGACTGGGTGAGCGGCTGGGACGGCGAGCAGGGGATTGTGAGGTTCTTCTGGGAGCTTGGAATCTTCAGCGGTGGGGATATGGCGACGGGTTTCTAAATCTTCCTTGGGATAGTTCGCTTCCTGATTCGCCCATGGTGTAATTTTCCGTTCTTGGTCTTCCGAAATCGACTGTTTCTCTTCCAAGTCTGGCATCCGCAAAAGCTTGGCGTCTGTCTCTGCAATAGCGTGCAACGTGGCCAGGGCGCCCACAGTGGAAGCAGATCGGTCTGTCATCTTCAGTACGCCACTGAGTCCTTTGATTATTTGGTGGCCCATCGGTTCTTCGTCGGTAACCTTGATCGTTCTGGGGGAGGTATTGTCGCCGAGGGCGGAAGCTCTCGGGCTGACGAGGGGCAGAGATAGGAGCCAATGTTTGCTGGATTTCACTACGGATGACATCCCGTAGGTCGGGAGGTGGAGTGTCGATATCCTGGGCGGCAAATGTAGAAGGAGGAGCCATAAACTTCTGAACCTCCTCTCTTACTATTCTTCTAATCAGGGCTTCTAGGTTCTCAGGTTCAGCGGTCGAGATGGTGGTCACATTGGGCAGTCGGTTGAACCTGGGCGGTGTAACACGCATCCTCTTGAATGCCTCGAATCGGCGGCAGAAGGCAACAAATTGGTCCACCGTGCTGATGTCCTTCCCAACAAGTGCCTGATACACTTCCTCCGCTACGCCTTTAATCAGGTGGCTCACCTTTTCTCCTTCCGACATTCTGGGGTTGCTCTGTTTACAAAAAAGGAGGACTTCTTGTATGTAGCTCTCCATGTTTTCCCCACTCGTCTGCGCTCTAGTTCGAAGAATGTTCTCGGCATTTCTAGCCGTGTCTTCCTTGTTCCCAAATATTTCACAAAACTTTATCTTAAATTCCTCCCACGAATTCAAGATTTCCTCGAAGTTTTCGAACCAGCACTTCGCTGTACCAGTGAGGTAGAAGATGACGTTGGCCAGACACATGGAGTCATCCCACTTGTTGTAACGTGCCACACGCTGGAAGTCGCTCAGCCAACGCTGCTAATCTTCTCCAGGTTCTCCCGAGAAGACAGTAGGGTCTCTCCACCGATGGCAGAATGGTCGGTTTTCTTCTCTCTCCATTTTCTTCCGAGCAGGAAATGCAAGCACTGTAGATAGCTCTGGTTGCAATCCTTGAAGGCGACGACTTCGTCTGGTGACTGTCTCGTTACCCGGCGTCTCCACCACAATTGTCGCGAGGAAAAATAATTAACTAGGCCTTCGAGTTACTTTAAATATTTATTTAATGAGTTATATGCGAGATTTTAAATATAAAATAAGAGTTACTATTTACATGAGCCAAACCGACCCAGCCGTTAGAGCAAGGGGGGTGAACTGAGAAATTTCC
Source organism: Cordylochernes scorpioides (assembly GCA_030710605.1). Taxonomy (NCBI): domain Eukaryota; kingdom Metazoa; phylum Arthropoda; class Arachnida; order Pseudoscorpiones; family Chernetidae; genus Cordylochernes; species Cordylochernes scorpioides. The sequence goes on along the minus strand of CP092869.1, from coordinate 32,515,235 downwards.
TCCTTCCACGTGACGCCACTGTTTACCCCGACCGGTCGGTCCAGATAAGAGGGAATACCAAGAAACTCTGTCCTCCTGACAATATGAATTAACTGTAGTTTCAAATCTCTCAAACTCAAAAAGTCTAATTGTGGGTGTTTTTCAGATAACAGGAATGTAGGATAATGCCGTCTGCACAAGAAAAAGCATAATATGTGATTTGATATTTTCTTTAATATCTTTTTTTTTCTACAAACATAAGGGTCAAGGTTGTTATAATTCTGTATATTGGGAGAGCTTGGGTTATCAGAGGTGACCCTCTGATGGAATTTTGGACTATCGGACCGTGACAACTAACCACTTTATCACTGATGGGAATTCCTGAGAATAGAACTTGTTAGGTTTATTATTATTATTATTGTATTTTATTAATTAATTATAATTCATATTCCTAGAATTTTATTGTTACTTATCATCATTCTTTTTGTTTTTTTTTCTTCTTTTTTTTGTGTTAATATAGTCTCTTTTTTCTTTTGTGTTAAAAAATACAACTAAATAGCATTAAATCTTAGTGTCATTCTTTTTTTGTTGCTTGAAATAAATCGAATTGAATCGAAGTGATTCAGCTCGTTCTTTCTAGAAGAAAGTTCAAAGAAAACGTGCTAACAGAACTTCCTAGTCTTTCCTGTCTTAAACTATCTTGAATTGTGGGCGGAGGGAGATGCTAGTTAGGTTTGGTACATAGTTGGCTTGAACGATGGTGAATGAATGTCGATAATAATTGATTGATGATGATTGGAGGAGGCCGTAGATTGAGGGTTTTGAAACATTTGCTGGCCATATCAAGTGGAAACTAAAATGTTCTACAACTCTACAAATACTACGAGACTTCTAAAGCTGCAGAATTTCTAAAAGGAATTCTGGAAGTTAAGGATTCTATCAAATTTTAGAACATGGACTGGATGTTTCACATGCATCGAGAATTGTTCGTCTGGTAAGGCAACAAAAAACCTGTTGGGCCTTAAATAAAAGAGAGCACAAAACGTGCCATCTGTGATTTATTTTACAAGCAAATATATGTACGAGATGGTGAGCGATGTTGGTCATATAGGGAATCCATGAAAACTATTTACATTTATGTTTGAAACAATAATGTCTTAGGTCTTTACTATCTCGGTGTTAAATGCGACAGACCTGATTAGTTACCATAAAATTAATTAACTCATAAGACTTGATATTCCGACTTTAAACAACCCTTTATACTTGATCCATCCATGTAAAAACCTATAAAGATGCCTGATAATTATGTATATTTCTATTATTTCTACTAATTATTGTTATATATAGGAACTGCTTGTATATAAGTTTATGCTAAGCCCTTCCTTTCTCTTTTCCCTTTATTTGTGATACATTGTAAATAACATTGCTGATTACTGGTACTATTACTGTTATTCCTATATGTACCCTACATTTATGCTCGGAGAAACTGTATAAGACTAAAAGGTCTTTATAAAGATTTTGTTGTTGTTGATAAGTTATCACACCAGAAATGCATTCAAGACTCAGACCCGGATAATATTGGTTTTAGATGGGATTGATTTCTTTAATCAGAGGCATATATATATATTTGTTTTCTTTAATTAACCCCCTCCCTCCTAACATAGAATTTCTAACGTCCTTATTTAAGTATAACCTTCTGAATAAAGGTTACTAAAGAAATTGACGCTGACTAAAAATAAAAAAGTGATAGCTATTGACCGGAGTTTATGGAATAAACTTTGTGATATAATGGAAAATGATTTTTAAAATTATTTGTTAAGGTCATTTTAACACGCGTGGATAGATTTCTTACTTCTTAACATGGCAAACATATATTAGGTTATGGAGAAACATTCACATTTCTAAACTATAATTCACATACAAAGATAATAGACATTATCTAAAAGATATATATAAGCCGCAGAACACCAACTACCCGGTTATTTAGAAGATTTGAAAATTATTTTTTAAATCGAACTAATAATTTTTAAATGGTCAGAATTGTTTTTATTGAACTCTTGTTTACTAAATTTAATACGAAAATTGCTCTTTCTTTTTTATGAAGTTTAATTGGCAATTAAGATTTTAAAAAAAAAAATAATATTGCACAGCTCTTTTATTTATGCACAATTTAAATCTTTCCTCACAAATATATAGTTTTGAAAAAAGAAATCTAGCTTTCTAATAAATTACGATTTTTTTACATTCGTAGATTAAATTATAAGACATAAATATTTAGGGAAAATTACAAAAACATACATTCTTGAATATTTATGGAAATGTATACTGCCCTTCCATAAAAAAAAAGTTGTATTAGAATCTTTAAAATTCTAAAATAAATTGTTACCCTTTGAATTAGGCATTTTTTTTAAGATGACGACTTTCTTCTGCTTTTTTGAAGTCTCGATGATCTTTCACATATATTTTTTCTAGTTGTAGGCCGACTCTTTTTTTTTTTTCTTTCTCTTTTTTTTTTCTCTTGATTGTTTTTATGATCATAGAAATAGTGTTAGAAAATCCTACTTCCATAAGAAGCTTGACAACATGGCATTTCTAGTTTTCTTTTATCAATAAATATACAAAGTGTGTCCAATAAATAATGAGACTGATCAATAATAAAGAAAAAATAGAATGATTAAAAAAATTTGTATTTTTCAAAATAGTCCCCTCCCGCATCTATATATAATTTCCATCTCTTCTCCCATGATTTAAAACATTTAGAAAAGGCATCTTTCGGGATGTTCTTCAAGACCTTTTTCGAATCCGTTATGATGGACTTCCTAGTGTCAAATCTCCTTTCTTTTAGAGCCATTTTGAGTTTTGAAAAGAGAAAAAAAATCATTTGGAGCTAGGTCTGGGGAATAGGGAGGTTGTTGAAGTATTTGGATGCCGTGTTTAGCCAAATAAGTCAGTACAGATGTAGCGGTGTGTGGTGGTGCATCATCTTGATGGATAATCCAATTTTTGGAACTCCACATTTCACTTCTTTTCAGACGAATTGATTCACGTACACGTCTCATAATGTTTAAATAAGACTCCTTATTGATTGTTTGACCTTCCTCTAGATATTCATAATGCACAATTCCCTTTATGTCAAAGAACGTGACCAATAAGACTTTGTTTTTTGACTTGCAAAGTCGGGTTTCTTCGTTCTTGGTTCATCTTTTCCTTTCCACTCCATGGATTGGCGTTTTGTTTCTGGGTCATACCCGTAAACCCATGTCTCGTCTCCAGTTATTACTTTTTCCTTCCAATTAGGATTTTCTTCCACCATTTCAAACATTTATTTGGCAACTTCAACGCAATTCTCCTTTTGTTGGATTGTGAGCATTTTAGGGACAAATTTTGAAGGTGTCTTCTTTAACTGCAAGTCTTCTTTAATTATCGATCCAACTAATGATTTTGATATCCCTGTTTCTTCCTCAATGTCCCGTAACCCTATTCGTGGATTTTCTTTTATCAAATTTGAAATTTGGCTCACCTTTTCAGGGTTCCTGTGCAGAATTGGACGTCCAACACGCTTCTCATCTTTCACCGATTCCAATCAATTTTTAAATCGTGAAAACCATCTAAATGTGGGGGCTTATTTACATTTTCATTTCCAAATGCCAATTTCAACAAATCTAAAGTTTCTGAAGCCAATTTCCCAATTTTGTAAAAAATTTAATACAAATTCGTTGTTCGAATTTTCTATCCATTACAAATTAGAAGTTGTTATGTGCAAGGCGTTCTTTTTACAAGCTTACAATTTATCGACTGCGCGCGCAATCACGTGATTTGATATACCGCACTGTAGCTGAAGCTTTCTATTTTTTAATAGACTTTTTAAAAAAATTATTTCATTTTTTTCTTTGTTTTTGACCGGTCTCATTATTTATTTAAGAGTAAGTGCGAAAGATGTGGTTAATGAGACATAATAGTTTTAAAAAATATATATATTAAAATCAATAAAAAGGTGAAAATAAATGTCAGCTACTGCCATTCAACAATAAGATTAATAAAATAAATGATGCAGGTGATGGTAATACTGAATTTAAACTTAATGTGGTTTAATAGGATCAACTGATTAGTAAGTCTTTTTTTTTTTTTTTTTGTTTCACCAAATATTTTACCTCTTCCTTCAATATATGACAATCATCAATTCGATATTCTAAATAATACTATATATATCATATTGAGAGAGAGAGAAAAGTAAAATAAAGTTAACGGTGAAACAAAATGAGATTAACTGCAAAATTTGCATATTTGATGATTGTTTTATACATGGTGATTTGCATAACAAAGCCAATAGAGCTTACGGTAAAATTCGCCGATTTTAAGACTAAACTCAATAAGATGAAATATTACGGAGATAGAATTGGTGTAACTTTGATGTACTGTTCGATGGCTTACTGGCTGAAAGTTATCACGGCCTTACTGATTATTGGATGTGTATAACTAAATCCAGGGCCGAAAAGACAGACCACATTGACAAATTTGCCTCACTCAACTACGGACCAGGCACCTGTGGACGATTTAAAACTACTGATAATTAACCTTTCGGCTGAAGTGAAAAGATTGGGAGAGAAAATTGATGCAAGGTTGCTCAATATTGAGCAGAAGATGGAGGATTGGGATCGAAGAATGACTGGAATGGAAACATCTATAGCTTCGTGCACAGATGCACTGACGACTAACACGAGGTCAATTTCTCACAATACCCTAAAAATAAGGAATCTGGAAGAACGCGCGGAGGCTTTGGAGAGACGAGCCCGAGAAAACAATTTAATAATATATGGCATCGAATCAGCAGAGACTGACAGCCGGGAATTGCTGCTACAAAAGGTCAAGAAGTTAATGGCGGAAGATATGCAGATTACTGATGATGTGGTAATTGCCGAATGTCACCCGCCTGGGCAGGGGACCAAAGGCGCCTATTCTGATTGAAGTTCCTGATCACGAGTCCAGAATAAGTCTCCTAAAGAACTCATCCAAACTTCGAATACTCAATATTTTTATGAGCAGGGATTACAGCCCCCAGATTAGAGAGCAGAGAAAAATTTTAATAGAAAGGAGAAAGGAACTTTACAAGAAAGGTATAAGATCGAAGTTGAGGGATAATAAACTTCTCCTAAACGGCATCAACTACATGGTAGTGGAGGGACAGGTGGTGAATGCCAAAGGAGAACTAATATAGCTAGAGGCACACCCGCGGATCTCCGTAAATAGAGAGATGTAAATATTCAGGTAATAAAATACATACAAATGAAGATGCACAATCTAGAAACAAAACTCAACTCACAGGAACTCCTCATATTTCACATAGCAAGACTTATACCATTAAAGAAAGTCAACCTAAGGGCTTAAATCTGAAACATAATAAAATTAAGATCGAAAAAAGAAAACCAATGGTTGGCAATTAACCAGCTGAAGACAGTCAATAATACCCAAGATGCATTTCTTCGCCGTCTCTTAGACTTACCAAGCTTCGCACCAGGATATATCCTCAGAAGAAAATGTGGAAGAATTTCAACTGAACTTAATATATATGCTGTAAAACACATTAAAGTTTTGGGTCAGGATCTTAAAAATGGAGACGAGCAGATTACCACATGCTTGCTTAAACTATCTCTGGAAAGTCACCGCGAAAAAGGAAATAGAAAACAGTTTTACTCAAAATTTAATAAAAATGCCCTTCTTAAGGGCTGCGAATACTACTTAGTCATACAGAAAGAACTGCCAGACACAATTAGAACCACCACAGACCAACTAATTCAAAACGAACAGATGAAAATCATTGATTCAACCCACTTTGCTCACTACAAATTTGAGTGAATCATTCATGACAGAGGAGTACCTACGATTAAATATCCCGCTTCCCAACAAAAGACTAGTTGCACAACATAGAGTTTTATGTAAACAACACTTAAAGTTTCACCGCATAAGTTTCTTTTCTATGAAAATTCAATATTTATTTCAAAGAGAAATATTTACTATTTCTAACTTTTTTTGGATGAAGTATGAAAGGGTGAAAATATGAAGAGTAATGGCGAACGGAAAAATAAAAGTGTCCATTTTTCCGTTCGCCATTACTCTTCATATTTTCACCCTTTCATACTTCATCCAAAAAAAGTTAGAAATAGTAAATATTTCTCTTTGAAATAAATATTGAATTTTCATAGAAAAGAAACTTATGCGGTGAAACTTTAAGTGTTGTTTATATTCATACGCCGCAGTCCTTTATAATAGAGTTTTATGGCAATTCTTCAGGGAAGAAATAAAAGACTTCTGGAAAGAAAATGACCGGAACTGTTTACTTTGTAAGGATCTCATGGATGATAATTTGGTTCACCATTTCTTCTAATGCCCTCTCTTAACAGAAAAACGTACTGAAATTTTCCCAAGCCCTAACTTTGGTCAATTTAGATACCAACACATATGTCAACTTCTCCCTTCAGCCCTGGATGGTGAATTACTGATTGTTAGATACTTTAAGTTCTGCACATAAGCTGGGCGCATAAGAAAGAATGCAGGGCAAAGGATACTGGAGGATGACCTATCTGTAAATAGGTAACTGAATGTGAGACAAACCTTATTTTGTTGTAAATGTTTCCTCTTCCCTCTCCTCTTGTTGACGTGTAAATACGGCGAATCCTGTATGGGGCGGAATGCCCTAAATAAAGGCTTTTGTTGTTGTTGTTGTTGTTGTATATGATAATCATCACCAAAGTATTTTTAGTGAATTTAAAAAACTATTTTTATTAAATAATTATTTAATATTTTGTCTCATATGAGTTTTAAATCAAATGCTGCCTGTGTCTATTCTTGGATTAGTGGAGGGGTTTGTTAGGGGCCAGCAATGGCATGTGTCCTTCACCATTCTGTGGTACACCAACACTCACATAAAGAAGCTTTGGGGCTATATAAGACACCAGTTGGATAAAGAACAATTAATTACTTTTCACTCAAAATATATTTTTATTATCCCCAGCCCAGCAATAAACTGTGTAGCTGAAATATTTAAAATTTATATATTTCTGGAAATAATATGCTCAAAATTATTTATACCTCTAGTTTCGTACTATCCATATATTTTTCTGGAAAGCCACATGCTACACAGAAACAGCTGTGCCTATTTTCATTTGAAAGGAAATATACAAATTCTCTCACATGGCACTTGAAAGAACTCGTTGTTTACTGGGTTAAACCCATCCATTGTGGCAATCAAAGCAGCCCAACATTGGATACTGCTCTTATACCTACAGCCTTTTGAAGTGACAAATTACATAGACCATCCTCAGATAAAACAGTGTAGCATGTAGGTGATGGAGGGAGGTGTGTGTTGTAGTTCTCCAAATTTTTCTTCAAGCCCCACGACTTCACCATCTACCACAAAAATGTCATCTTTGACAACAATATTAGGAAGGTGCAGATCAGGTAAGTAACTCACTCCTGCTGGTGTCATTTCCACTCATGTGTTGAACATGTGGTGTTTAGTCTAAATGAAGCCACATAAAATAATTCCTTCTATTTGCTGGCCATTTGAATAATTTGTAGATTTTCTGTTGAACTAGTGGTGTTGTTAAACCCCAACAACCCTCTTAGTTATAAAGATGCAGTAATATTTAGGAAGTAATAAACAAATTATACAATATTGCCACGTGGAAAATTAGGGAAGACAAAAACTTCAGGAGGAAACAAAATTTATTTCAGGCAAGAACAAACTATTAAAGGTAAACAAAAGATAAGCCACGAGGGGAATTTACAGAGTAGCAAAATATAAATATGAAAATGATCACTCTGTTAATAAAAATAATAAAATGAATAAATACTTGGTTACAATATTATGTGGCCTATGATTGTAGAACGACTGTGGCGCTCTTTTATTCTCTTTATTGTTAAAACCCGAAAAACCTTTTATCATTAAGTTCTGTTTGTTTGGTTAACAAATTAAACTAATTTGGAAAGCTACGAAGAAAATCCTAAGTAAACTTTGAAATTATTTCCCCCGTATTTATAAAAGGGGAATGCTAAAGGGATGTTTGGTATTCTCCTCCACAAAAACTACTGGATAAATTACCAACAAATCCCCATATACATAAAGGTATTTGAAGATAGAGCTTAACATATAGACACTATGCAGAGCCTACACAGAACGAATTAGTTTGCATATTTCAGAGTCGGGAAATTACAGTGATGCGAGAGTAAATTGATGTTAGGAAGAGATAAAAGCTATGGGTTTATTTATTTATAAAGGATCTCGTATAAATGATCACTTCTTAGCAATGATATCGTATGGTTTCTCTCTCCTATTGTAGTGAAGATGGCGTGTTATTTATCTCTATAACTACGACATATAACAATACCACTATATCTATAATGGATAACAATCCCTCTCGTGGTGCAGAAGCCGGGAGGAGAGAGAAGAGGGATATTCCACTAGTTTTATATACATTGAAGATTAAATCATTTTTCTCTGCGCATTCAAAAAATATTATATATGTCAAAACTCTACAATTACTTATCGGAAGAGGCGCGGCTCATCAGCGGTGCGAACCGCAGTTAGGCAGCGCTGGTGGCCCTACCAATCTGACAACAATCAGGGCGATATAAAATGAATGTCAACAAGACAACTCAATAAATGGTCAACGGTATTATAGCGCCATTGTCATCATGATTCTGGTTTTCCTGACAGCGATTCTGCTTCAGAGCTCACCTATATTGGAGTCAGTTTCGTTATTATCCTTAGCTAAACTCTCTGTAATTTCAAAATTGTGACATTGCCATAAATATCTTCCAACTTGTACTTACAAATTGCACTTCCAACTTCACCCAAAATCACCCTAGCAGTGCCGCAACCCCTGCTATCCCTCAGAATGGGTAGATCAAGGCTGATATTTGCCAACGCCTTCTTTGCCAACCTACACATTAGCGGAACGATTACTGACGGAAAAGCCATCGTTTTCTAACACCAATCTCTCTTGAGTCTCAGACATTGAGATTGAAGGAGCAACGTCTAATGTTATATATTTAGTCATACACTAGCTCTAAAGAAAGAACAAAAATAATCCTGGTTTTCGATACGAAATTAAAATAAAGGGCAAATATATCTACAGAGTACAAACCCAATGATAGAAGAACTCGGATATAACAGATTTCATTAGACAAAGACAATTATAATGGCTCAGTGAATCAACCGCAATAAACCTCGACAAACTTCTAAACACATTACATGATTGGTTTTATACATACCATTTTCTTTATTATTATTATTATTACTTTTTTTTCTTTATTGGTTTTTCTAGCTAAGTTGGAAAAATGTTACCGAACATATAAAAGCATTATTTTCTACTAATTTAAAATCGCATATATTATAGAATTAGTACTCTAAAAAATACATTTATGATATATTTCAATTAAATAATTAAAAAATCGTGTATTATATTATTATTACTTTTAAAAGACACTTATAGAAAAATGTTTAATAATTCCCCACGTCTTTAAAACAATTGTGGTAATAATTCTAAAAATAGGAAAAGTCATTCTAATAATATATATTGAAGTTTTATTTTTAATTGGATGGTTTTAAAAGAGGAAAATGCTTTTAGAGGGAGAGAGAATTAATTTTTATTTGGGAATGGATGATCCTCTGTTTAATGGCTTCCAGAGTTTCAAGTGAGGCAGGCGGCTTTTTAAAATAAGATGCGCGCGCACTTCAATTTATCGTCTGCTAGAGAGGTCTCGAGATGTGATTTTTATTGACTTTCCTAAAAAAAAAAAAAAAAGAATAAACTCGTAGAAAATATCAATTAGATATCCAGTAAAAACTTCACACCTCCTTTATGAGAGATGACTATATTTATTAGCTACATCTTTTTGTTTTAATTAATTAACCTAATATTTTCTAATCATCTTCTCAATGATATGTTGAACGGCTTATGTTTCCAGAGGTAAAATACCATTTTATAATTTTATCGCCCATAAGCGACACACATTGGATTTTATCTTAAACTAGAAAATACCCCGGCTTTTCCCAAACATTAATATTTTGTTGCAGGTTTAACATCGTGGTTCAGTCTTTTAAATCTTTGACTAAATAGGATGTCAGTGTTTCAGGTTCGAATCCGAAAAAAAAGGCAATATTTTAAATATATATATTTAATATTTTTACACGTCAATAAGTTTACGACACTAGGCTAACACTCGTTAGTTGAAATCGTTCTAGATAAGAAATAAACACAAAATATAAGGTAGTCCTAAAAGTTCGTAAACACTTGCAAAAAATTGAAATACCAATATTATTCGCCGTTGTGTATAATGTCTTTGTATTATGTATAGAGTAATTGTAGTATGTATTATTATGTATTCTCCGTAATAATATTATTCGCCAAGTAATAAGAAAAACACGAACTTTTGGGTCAACCTTATAAAATACGTAGAGGAAGAACCACTTTATAAATAGAGGAGAGACGGCGATCTGAAACTTCACTGTGGAATACAGAAGGAGGAGGGGATAAAAGAAAAATGTCTTGGAGCGAGATCCAGCGGTCATTATATTCCAGTGGCCCCACCGTGACCCGGTCAGTCTAGCTAACCTACTTCCCCACCTCACTTTCTCCCGGGGCACTACAACCGGGGCACACGGCTTTGATGCTTCCATTTTAGAGTGGGGAAAACATCTTTTATAAGCTTTGAATAAATTGGGTAAAATAAATAGAGAGGTAAAGAAGGTAACGTGTCATCCACTCTATCGGGTAGATTGGGATAGATCGATGCCATTTTATATTGAAAAAATCTATTAAAAGGTTTGAATAAATTGGGTAAAATAAATAAGTAGAAAAGGAAACGTGTCAACCACTCTATCGGGTAGATTGGGATAGATCGATGCCATTTTGTATTGAAAAAATATATTAAAAGGTTTGAATAAATTGGGTAAAATAAATAAGTAGAAAAGGAAACGTGTCAACCACTCTATCGGGTAGATTGGGATAGATCGATGCCATTTTATATTGAAAAAATCTATTAAAAGGTTTGAATAAATTGGGTAAAATAAATAAGTAGAAAAGGAAACGTGTCAACCACTCTATCGGGTAGATTGGGATAGATCGATGCCATTTTATATTGAAAAAATCTATTAAAAGGTTTGAATAAATTGGGTAAAATAAATAAGTAGAAAAGGAAACGTGTCAACCACTCTATCGGGTAGATTGGGATAGATCGATGCCATTTTATATTGAAAAAATCTATTAAAAGGTTTGAATAAATTGGGTAAAATAAATAAGTAGAAAAGGAAACGTGTCAACCACTCTATCGGGTAGATTGGGATAGATCGATGCCATTTTATATTGAAAAAAAAATCTTTTAAAAGGTTTGAATAAATTGGGCAAAATAATTAAGTAGAGAAGGTAACGTGTCAACCAAATTATCTTTATTCTTACAATCTATCGGGTAGATTGGGATCCTGATATTCTATCAAAATTTCAAACAAACATGTGTCCATCGATATTTGTAATCAATAAAATAAAAACTTTTTGAAGCTATAGAGCCGCTATATTTGATTATAGCCTTTTGAAAATAGATCTTCCCAGGCTAATATTTTCGCACCAAATTATAGTCTAAATACACTCATAGAGACAACTAAAGGAAGTTGTACTTTTAACATGTATATCAGGATTCGGACAATAACTCTAAAAGATATTTGATACACAGTGATCTTTATTGAAGACACACGAGATAACCAAGTTTGAACAAAATTACCTTTGTCTCATTCAAAAAACAGACGGCCTGCGACATCATAATATGAAACTCCCTTAAGTTTTGTCCATAGGTGTATAGATAGTTACTGTATTTAAATAGAACACACAGAGTTTTTTGCTTCACAATATTCATCCTATCCGGCTGAAACCACCAAACAGGACATAGAGTCACTGTCTCATGCCTGGAGTACAGAAGTTAGCCTGATACCGGGTTAGTTTCATAACTCAGGTACATCAATGGTTGCGAACTTAGTAATTTCCTATCGCAGCTGATAGCTTTGTTGAAGCAATATAGGTTGGTTGCATCGACTCGGGCAGGATCCGGGCGAAGTCTATTCACTAGTAAGACATATAGTGTATAAAATTTGTGATAATATATTTTTGTCAATGTGTTTCTCATTATATTTATTAATAAAAGTATATTCAATCTCAATCTCTCTCTCTCTCTCTTATTCATATTTATATTAATACTAGCCGAATGACCCGGGCAACGCCCGGGTTTTACCCGATTAAATGTTTTATTAAAATACTATTCTTTACAATTATAAATTGGCGTCGTGGATGGCACTCTTTTGAAACGTCCCGCTTCAATCTTTGTGTGTTTTTAAAATACAAAAATAAAAATGTAAATTTTCACAACGATATTTGAAATTTGTATTATTTAGATTTTTTGTATGAATATATTTTAAATCTGATATATACATAAAATGATATGATAATGATAGCAAGTGATTTCTTGTTCCTACCCTTTCATTACGTCACTCAAGGTCACCGTCGCGCCACGTGGTGGCGCAGCAAACGGTGACACCTGAATGGCGCTCTCCTATTGGCTCGCTACGATCACGCCACCAAAAGCAAACGGTGACAGAACGCATGACGCTGATAACTGTATATAGAATGGACACTGTAATAAAGTAGTTTCAATCTCAATTTCTCTCTCTCTACAGAGACCTTACTGCAATGATATAAATTGTTAGATCAGAGAGGGATTTTTATCATTACAGTAAGGACTGTAGAGATAATATTTTATAATAAATATAATAAGAAACACATTGCCAAAAATATTATTACAAATATTTTATTATAAAACTATTTTAGTGGCGTAATTTTCTTTTTAAAATAAAACAATTTCTACTGTCCTTACTGCGATGAAAAAATTAAAGGGAGGGCCTGGCTCATCAGTGGTGAACCCTCCCAGCGGTTTCGCCAGTAAGGACAGTAGAAATTGTTTTATTTTAAAAAGAAAATTACGCCACTAAAATAATTTTATAATTTGATAACAGATGGCGCTCTAGTACATCGTAAAATATTTTATTGATGACAATTAAAATTATAAAATCATATTGTATCTATCGAATTATTTTTATCACAACAACAAATTCGGTCAGCAGTAAAATACAATTTGAAATGTCCTATTTTCATAACTTGTATTGTGGTAGAAATAATTCATCGTAATCTCTTTGGAGCGATCGTCTGATTGAAAAGGCATAGCAGTTTTAGAAGTATTTAACCTTTGTTCGTGTGTGAGCCTGCATGGGCATGTGTGAAATAACTCATTATCACTTTATTTCCTTTAAGGGAGTTGTCAGTCAAAAATGTCTTTGTTGTATTTCTGAGCGTTGACCTATTTTGAATAAGAAGCAACTTACAAAGAAAGAACAAGATTTAAAAGGTGTCAAGACATGTCAACAATTTCCTCAGTAGGCCTCAACTGTTCTGGCCTTTATCTCTCTTCTATAAATGTTAGGTTAGATTGGTGGGCGCCTTGCTTCTTTGATACGTGCATTGAAACAACGCGTTTAGTTAATGTCTTCCCTAAGAAAACCACGCATATTTATATCAAGAAATATGGCACAATCCCAACCTTTGATTTGTTTTTCGGGTTATGGCCAGTGTAGGCAGTTACCGGTGCTTTATTACCACCTATCCAGAATACAGTGCGGCGATGAAACACAAGAGCTGTATAGACAGCCATAGCTACATATGATGAGCTAATTATTATTTTATTTTTTTACTTTTTATTCTTGATTATTGAATTTTACAAACGATATATTGTAACTCAAAGTAATATTAATTTTATTAACAGTTTATCAATTCTGATGTTTATATTTTACTACACGGTAAACTTGCCTCATTGCCCATCCTCAGGTGAATAGCGTCTCGCTGTACCAAGTTACTTGAACAGGTCCGTCGGATCATGGTACGGTTTCATCCTAAGAACGTGGACTAGGTCTCTTCTGGCGCGTCCGGCCTTAAGGTTCCGCGGATTCGACATCGTAGGTTTTATTACACGGCAATAGTTCAAATAGTAAAGACTCAGCCTGCGTTTTGATTAAAGAATCACCCAATCCAACGTTATATTTAGAAAAACGCACACATGTGAGGAAAAATAATCTCTAAAAACATGTCATCTACATAAATTGCCGTGATATATTTTTAAGGCCGTAAACATTAAGGTAATTAAAGATTATTTCGTGTTATTCCCACAACACTTGAGGAGAGAAGGAATACAATTCTATGTACGGCTACCATTGTTGTAGGAGGTGCCTTTACGGCAGCTGTGCCAATAGAGATCATGTAGCAGCGAGTGGGTGCTGTATTTAACCACAAAACCACCTGTAGTCAATCCTTCAAGGCCACAAATCCGAAGAAGACGTGACACATGAGATGGATGAGAGGTGAATCATTAGATCTGAAGGCCGCCCGGTGTCCAGACGTGACAGGAAGTCAGTCCTGCTGAGATTACTCACGGCCTGGCTGCCCCATATTACGGAGGAAGTTCAGACACCCTTGGCCGCCGGACCGTGCCTCAGCCCGGCTAGCTGGGCGGATTATTGGGAACACTGGACTCCGATGGGCTTAAATATCTGATCTAGAAATAGGAATTGATTTTAGACTTTTATTTTTTAAATTGACAATAATTCCCGACACACACAGTGCGAGAGAGTCTCTCAAGAAAATGAACTAAATAGATTGATAGGGCCTCAGAATAGCGGTTTCGTCAGTTAAACTAGCAATAATAGAAAAGGCGTGTGTTTCTGAAACTGTAGAAATGGATATAGAGTTGTGTTAAGCGCGTGCCGAAAATATATTCAATAATAGTAATTCTCTCGCGCTAAAATCTTATTTGAATTTATTCCTAACATATGATGCTTTTTGTAGAATATTTGCACATAGGTTTCCCCTGAGAGCATAAATTCCCTTAAATTATAAACCCAGAATCCTACAAATTTGAAAAGAAGAACAGTTCAATACTCAAAATAGTCGAGCAGTCTGGTAGATTCAACTGGCGCAACCAACAAAATGGGCAAGATCTTCCCAATATTTCCCATCGTATTGTTATAACTTTCACAAATCTAAAACTACCAAACAAAAAAACGATTACCACAGATTACAGACGCAGGTTCCAAAGCCAGTCCAAAATCAACGGCCAGAAATATTTGCAAGTTGTTGAATTGGGAACAGCTCCTCCAAAATTGATTCTTATAAATAAATATTTTAAACAGCAATCAAAATACGCTATATTTTTTGCCGTCTTAGTGCTATAAGTATTTTCATAGTGTTACAAGAGGTGGTAGTGGTGAATATAGTCGAGGTAAATATGAGGTGAATCTCTCCTCTATACTAACTGTTTTAGCCGTGTTCAGCGCATCGCCTTTATCGGAATATACGTTGTTATATAAAATCTATAACAACGTAAATAAACTAGTTTCTTATTATCTATCCTTTTTGTAATGCTACACTTTACAATTAGATTTTATATAATAAGTTATTTATATATAATTTATAGTTTATATATATAAACCTTTTTAGAATACCTACTTTATTTACGCGCACATATTAGGCACAAAGGCGACAATATAATTTTTGACAAAAATTAAGTGGCAATTATTTGAGATATTTAAACAAGAACTTCCCATCTCTACGGAGCGAGCCTACAATGTGGGTAACTGGCTGTCTGGGGAATTGAGGGTGGGAACTCCATAAGGAAAACTTTTATCTGCAGTGGTGTCCATTTTCAAAAAGTTGTTTCTCATCTTTATATACACTCATGGACAAAACTTAAAGAAATTGTACCTTTTAGCATGTATATCGGTATTTAGACAATAAATCTGAAAGCTATTTGATACCTTACTTAAAGACACACGAGTTAACCAAGTGTGAACAAAATTGTCTCCAGTCTCCTTTAAAAAAATCGTAAATACGGAAACTTGGACTGGATTTCATGAAAAAATCGTTGCTTCCTATTTAATAGTAGTTTTACGGAAGAATTATTGGCATGTCTCTGTGTAACAACCCCTGACTGGGACAACCCCCCACTACCGCCATTCCAGAAGGAAGAACAAACTACCGGGCCAGACCTGAACATTATTGGCATGTCTATGTGTAACAACCCCTGACTGGGACAACCCCCCACTACCGCCATTCCAGAAGGAAGAACAAACTACCGGGCCAGACCTGAACATTATTGACATGTCTATGTGTAACAACCCCTGACTGGAACAACCCCCCACTACCGCCATTCCAGAAGGAAGAACAAACTACCGGGCCAGACCTGAACATAATTCAAGTAGGAAGAGAGCAAGACGATTAATTTACTTTTTCCAAATTTCTCAATTCCGGCGTGAGCGGTGGCGAAAATACGGAAACTTCCCATTGGGTAATACCAGGTGCTAATCAACATCCTTCCGTAGGTTAGTTCCCCTGGTGACTCTAGTTCGATAAAGAGCTCCGTTTGCATATGTACTGCCGATGTCTCGCTGTTTCTGAAAACACCTATATTATTTAAGCCGAAAAATGTTAAGGGAATTTTTTTTAGCTTTAGAAATAATTAATATTCTCTCTTGGTTTCGTACAGAAACTAGAAATTTGATTTCGACAATACGGGATGATTTAAGTATCAAGAAGCTGTGAATTTTTAGAGCCAGTGTAAATGTGCGTTAAAAGTTGTTTACCTCATTCGACTATGCTCGCACAAATAACCTCTACATAAGTCGAAGATAATAATTTTAAAAGTTAAAAATTGAGAAATATCAAACGCAATAAATATTTTTTTTATTTTTGATAAAGATGGGGAACTCTTGGATATAATAATAAATTGTATCCCGTTACATAAATAGTACTTGAGGCTCTAGCAGATAGATTCCTCATCTCGAAATGAAAAATAACTGATTTTAAAACATTTTATTTGAGAAATCTAAAAGGATAAGTAAGTGATCAACGTGTATTACAGGGTAATGTAACAATAGCATTACATTTTTATTATTTGCATATATCTGTTACTTTGACAATTAATTATACGTAGGATAGACAGTAGGGAAGCAGGACAACATGTAACCCGGCGGTGTAACCCGACAAGGCCCAACAATAGCACCGCTAGCCAAGCAACAATCGTCAGGGAAGGCGGCCTAAACTGTAGCGATTGGCACCGGCTGACGTAGGGACCGGACGAAATGAACTACGAGTATCTCCGCACCACTCCTGGCTCGCCCTGCCCCACCACGTGCCCCCCGACGAACGCTCCCTGCAAGACCGAGGGCCTCACGACTATCCACTCGTGCGGTGGAGGTCGCGGCAACCCGTGCGCCCCGAAAGAGTGCTGCATTGAGGAAGAGCACAGCGTCGACTCCCCCATCGCCACCCACCGCGTGTGCTTGCAGATCAACATTGTGAACAAGCCACAGCCGGCCCTCATGGGCGGCCATGCACACGAGACCAAGATCATTAAGCACATGGAGTACGAAATGCCCTACAACGACCCAAGCCTTATCGATGCCCTGCCCCCCGAGCTGCGTCCCCCCGCCGGTGCCGTACAGCGAGGCTGAGCGAAAAATTCTTGGAAGGTTCTCAATAAACGGACGACTAAAGTAGCCTAGACACATCGAAGTCCTAACTCTCCAACCACCATAACACAAGCGGGACGACAGCATTGCTGTTTCTCATTCTCCCTTTTGTTATTTGTTAGATAGAGAGGTACAATGTTTGTACCGCGAAAACTAGCATTTCTATTATAGCAATGTTAAGTTGCCGGAGGGGATATATAAAATGGGGGTGAGTCTTGAAACCATTTTTATTTCAGCGCCTGATTGAGCGATCTCGTTAAAATTCTTGGGTTACCTGGATAGAAGCCACATACGATATATGACTTAACTACACGGATTCCATCATCTATAAAATCGCTATGGGAAGACAGTAGAGTAGGACTCCACGAACTGGTGTTAGGCGGTATTAGGCAGTATTGCTGTGCTATGCGTACGACCGAGGAAGGCTAGTCTACACAGTCGACGGTCCCATCGTAACTTCAGGGGGTAAAAACGTCCTATTCTAGCAATTCACAGAAAGGAAGGCATTGAGAATCGACATGCTAAGATAGATCCAACAGAGAGTGAGTTGTATAATTGTGTTAATATATATATTAGAGTGATGATCACGTGAACATTGTATGTACATTTAGCGCAAGTGTCCCTAGGGGGACATAGCGTTTTGAATTGAAATAAATAAATAAATCACGTGAACAGCGTGTTCCGCGCAGAGCACCGTGGGATATGTTTACAGGAAGATTCTTTCTTTTTATTTAGCCTTTGTTCTTTTGATGTTCCAATAAAGCTAAGCTAATTTTTAAATGTAAAGGTTTTTCGTTAAAAATAAATCGTAATTTATACGATAGAACGAAAGGTAGTCCTCCTCTACTCAGAGCTCTGTTTGTTCCATTATAAGAGAAAAGTCGCTCATCTTATGAAAGGAAAAACCTAAATCCACTGAGAAATTTGTTCAACTTTTTCTTCTAAAAAGTTACATCATGTGGTCGAAGAGTGGGAAAGAGAAGTCAGTAAGTTGTGTCATGTTGAAGGAAAGGTCAGGAAAATGAATAGACGGGTCAAAGGATCCAAATCTGAGTTCTCTATTACTCCATTGATCCCATGATGGCTGACCAATAGCCAATCAGTCAGATCCTGATTGATATTCCCTCCTCCTCTAGAGCCAACAATACAGGCCTTCCGCACTGACCGCCAATTATATTGGCTCTCCGCAATCAAAGGGTTAACACTGCTATTTAACAACAAACAAAAAAAAAACGCATTTATTAAGGACACACGTACCATACAGGATTCTCCCAGATGGTAAACAGAAGTCAACATAGCAGTTATCTACAGAAAGTGGAGATAATATCGACCTTTCTTCAAGTTGGATCATCTGTATTGCGCCTATTGTGTCTGTGCTGTTTTCAAGAATTTGTTGAAAGCTAAATACTGCTATATTTTGACACTCAAGTTTGAAATAGTTATAGCTTTTACCGAAACCAAATGTAAACCTTTGAGAAAAAAATAAATATCATGGGGAAGTTGGTTATAAAAATTAATTAACTCAAGATTTCGTACCCTTGAAGTTCTTCTACAGGAATGACGTTAATGCCGCCTTATAGAGTTGATAATCTATATATATTGTTACATAAATTTAATGCGCCTTACATTTATTCAAAACAGTCTATGATATTTAATATTTATTTAAAACAGAATATTAAGATTATCATCATTCCTTTTTATAGTTTCATTCCTTTTGTAATATTTATTGTACATATATCTTGATTGGTTATTGGAGCGAGAGAGGACCTAGAGCAGTGATTCTCAACCAATGTGCCGCGGTAATTTTGTGTGCCGCGAAATTCTAAAAATGTGCCGCCGAATTTTAGTCATATGATTATGTTCACGTTTGTATTGGTTTTTCTTTTTTTCTTTTTCATTTTTTTACTTTTTAAAATAACGAAATTAGCAAATTGAATGTTAGAGATGTATATTACTTATATTTTGCATAGAAATATTGATACATAATTTGAATTTTCTTGCATTCAAGTTAGCAAAAGTGTGCCGCGAAATTCTAAAATTGTGCCGCCAAATTTTCAAATCTTTAAAATAATGCCGCAACAAAAAAAAGGTTGAGAATCACTGACCTAGAGGGAGACTACGGATCACGACCTACGAGGAAGACCACGAATAAATAAACACAATAACTTTGAAAGGTAATTTATTTTTATTTACTTTTATTTATTTACTTTTACTTTTATTTATTTGCTTTGAATATGGAAACCCTCTCGGGAAACGTGTATAACACCAAGAAGGAAGAAACCAAGGTCGACGACCCTGTAAAGCTGCAACTTGGTGCAAAAATTGGTAGAGATGCTGGTTTCGAACCAGTTGCTTTGAACCCCAATATAGAAATTCCGAAATATGACGGGACAGAAGATCCTCGCCCATGGATAAAATCCCTCGTAGAGATTGGTTTCCTCTACCATTGGGCAGACTACATAATTGCCCGTTATGCCGCCATGAACATGACGGGAAGCGCTAAAACCTGGTTGAATTTGCACAAAGGTAGTTTCACGAGTTGGAAAAATATTAAAATCCGCCTCATTCAGGACTTTTCTTTGGACGCAAATAAAGAAGAATTAAGAATGAAGCTTGGCAGAATCCAACACAGGAATGAACCAGCAAGCAGGTTCGCGGAAGACGTCTTAGTGTTGTGCAACAAGGTTGACCCCGCAATGGAAGAAGAAACGAAAATTGAACATGTTATTGGAGGACTGAAAAAAGAGTACTCATTCGCGCTCTACCTAAACTCTCCTAAAACAACCGATGAACCTTTTGTCGTGTGCAAAAAATTGGATTCTTTTGAAAAGAAATATCGGGAACGTGTGGAGAAATCCAGAAGCCTATATAACGGTCCACGCTATTCTAGACCCCAACAACAATCGAGGAACGTGCCGCCGACTGCCACGCGAAACTATCAGACCACTTCCAGGCCCCTGCTTCCAAATACGAGGTGTCTTCAAAGGGTATCGCGACTTTTGAATTTTCGCGGGTTACGTATATTCGAATTCCGATCTTTTTATGGCTTTATGTTGGTACTCATGTCTCTCACTTATGCCGACAAGCTCGGCCATTTTGAATGTTCACTTAACTGTTGACAGCTGCTTTGCTTGCAGGTGTTTTGGATAGTCTTCGATTTTTACCTATTAAAAATGGATCAAAGAACCTGTATCAAATTTTGTGTGAAAAACGAAATTAAGTGCGCGGATGCATTCCGAATGTTGACTGTGGCATACGGAGAAGCTACCTTGGACCGAAGCAACGTTTATCGGTGTTACAAAATGTTCTCAGAAGGCCGAGAAGATGTGAACGACGAAGAGCGTGCCGGACGCCCGAGCACTTCAACAACAGACGAAAAAATTAATGAAGTGGAGAAAATGATATTGTCCAATCGTCGAATCACCGTTAGAGAAGTTGCTGAGGACCTAAACATATCGATTGGCACGTGCCATTCGATTTTTATCAATAATTTGGGCATGAGACGGGTCGCCGCGAAATTCGTACCAAAATTGCTCAATTGCGACCAAAAACAGCATCGCATGAACATTGCTAATGAGATGTTGGACTCTGTCCGCGACGACCCAAATGTGCTCCAGAGGGTCATAACTGGTGACGAAGCGTGGGTTTATGGTTATGACGTGGAAACAAAGCTCAATCATCTCAATAGAAGCTGCCGCACGAACCAAGACCGAAAAAAGCGCGCCAAGTTCGGTCGAATGTGAAAGTTTTGCCGATAGTTTTCTTCAATTGCAGGGGCGTGGTGCATCATGAGTTCTTGCCACGGGGTAGAACGGTCAATAAGGAATATTACCTGCAAGTTATGCGCAATTTGCGCGAAGCAATCCGCCAGAAACGCCCGGATTTGTGGAAGAACAAAAATTGGCTTTCGCACCACGATAACGCCCCTACTCACACATCGTTGCTTGTGCGCGACCTTTTGGCCAAAAACAACACACTAATGATGCCTCAGCCACCGTATTCCCCAGATCTGGCCCCCTGTGACTTTTTCATGTTCCCTAAACTGAAGAGGCCCATGAAAGGACGACGTTACGCTACACTTGACGAGATAAAGACGGCATCGAAGGAGGAGCTGAAAAAGATTTTTTTTTATGTTTTTTTGAAGTGCTTCGAAGATTGGAAAACCGTTGGTACAAGTGTATAATATATCATGGGGATTACTTTGAAGGGGACAAAATAGGCATTCATGAATAAATAAATAATTTTTGAGAAAACACAAAAGTCGCGATACTTTTTGAACACACCTCGTATTACAAGAATGACTCCCCTCCTACTCCCAGGCAGTATCGAAACAATTTGCCCCAGCCCTCTACACCTAGACGTCCTTATAATCCAAACTTTGTGCCGAAACCAAACCTTCAGAGAAACACCCACAATAAAAGCCAAGAAGCGAGCAAAAATAGGACGGAAGATGGAAGACCAATCTGCTTCAAGTGTAACAAGCCAGGGCACGTGGCCCGTTATTGTAGGGACAAGTTTATAAGAATCCTAGAAGAGGATCCAACAGCTACCCAAGAGAAGGTCGAAGAGAAATTCTAAATGAATGAAATATAAGAGGAATCAGGACCTCGGCTTTATGCTGATGTATGTCATAACACACAGACAAATATTCCTACCCAGAATGGCCATTAATTTCTGGAAGAGATTTCCTTAAGAAAATGAACGCGAAAATAGATTGTAAGCAAGAAACTATAAAATACGATTTGACGAATAATCATGACGAAAGCAATTTTGAAATGTTGAAAATAAAGAGTGCCAAGGATTCCATTGTACCGGAATGTTCCATTAAATTGATCAAGGCATTGGTAGAAACAGAGGATGGGGAATATATTATCGAGGAGAGCAGCAAAATGTTTCAAACAAATGGACTTCGTCTAGCAAGAAGCTTGATCAATGTTATAAATAGGGAAACACATATCTGGATAACTAATCCGTATCCTCGACCGTTAAAAATGATGAAAAACCAAACATTGGCTTTTGTAGGTAGTCCAGCGAAATTAAATGTGAATTGAGAAAGAGAGGTAGAAGAGAACGAAGACCCTAGATTCCAAATAAACGAAAATCTTTCACCAAAGGAACAGAAGGAGTTGAAACAAGTTTTAGAAAGGTATGGAGATCTATCACTATAAAAACCTAAATAATTGCAATCAGTAATTTAAGGAAGAAAACAAATTTTTGCCAATTGAACACAAACCTTACAGGTTAAGTGCTAAAGAACGAGATATTATAAAAGAGCAAATTGACGAGATGCTTACAGAAGGCATAATTAGGCCATCTTCTAGTCCCTGGTCTTTTCCAGTAATATTGGTCAAGAAGCGAGATGGTAAATACAGATTTTGTTTGACTACAGAAAACTGAATAATGTGACAGTAAAAGATGTCTATCTGATCCCTAGAATAGACGAAGCTATGGATACTCTCCATGGATCTACATACCTCTCAGCAATAGACCTCATATATGGATATTGGCAAGTTGAAGTCGAATAAAGAGACAAAGAGAAAACAGCTTTCACTACAGAGCATGGATTATATGAATTCAACGTGATGCCTTTTGGACTTTGTAACGCGCCTGCTACCTTTGAGAGAAATATAAAGAATATGCTTGGAAATCTGAGATGGCAAATTTGTTTGTGTTATCTGGATGATGTTATCATATATAGCCCGGATTTTCCAACGCACCTCAAAAGACTCGAAGCTGTTTTTAGATGTTTTCGTGAATCTAATTTAAGTTTAAACGACAAAAAATGCCGATTTGCTTTTGAAGAATTAGAGATTCTCGGCTATATAACGAGCAAACATGGTATAAAACCCAAGGAACATAACATCAAAGCTGTCAGAAATTTCCCTCGGCCCACAAAGATCAAATAAGTACAAACCTTTTTAGGAATGTGTTCATATTATAGAAAATATATCAAAGATTTCTCAAATATTGCTGACCCTTTGACCAACCTTATTAGAAAAAAAGTGTATCATTTACCTGGACAGAAAGGCAAGAGGAAGCGTTTCAAACCCTAAAACAGCACTATTAAGTTCACCAATTTTAGGTCACTTCAATCCAAATGCGCCTACTTATATTCATACTGATGCGTCCAACAACGGCATAGGTGCAACACTTGTCCAAGACATCGGTAGTGAAGAGAAGGTGATCTCATATTTGAGTCGTACTCTATGTAAAGCGGAGCAAAATTATTCAACCACTGAAAAGGAATGTCTGGCCGTTGTCTGGTTAATGTCAAAATTACGGCCCTACCTTTATGGAAGACAATTTAAAATAGTAACAGACCATCACGCCTTATGCTGGCTCAAAAACATGAAGGATCCAACAGGTCGATTGGCAAGGTGGGCATTGAAAATTCAAGAATATGACTTCGATATAATACATAAATCAGGAAAGAAGCATCTGGAGGTCGATGGCTTATCTAGGGGACCCTTACCAGAAACTGATTGGGATGAGGATTTTGAAAGGCTATTTTTAAATCAAATAACCGACGAAGATGATAAGTTTATCGAAAGTGTTAAGAAAAATCTTAATGGAAGCAGGCGATCAATTGGGCAAAACTTTAAAGAAGAAGTTGGATGCCTCTTTAAGAAAAACTCGAACCCTGAAGGCAGGGCGTGGTTGCTTGTGGTTCCAGAGAAGAAAATAAGAGATATTATGAAAGAATATCACAATCATATGTCGAATGGTCATCTGGGTGTCGCCAGAACCATGTACCGATAAAGAGTAAATACCTTTGGCCATCCATGCTGAAGGATGTCTCAGAATTCGTGAAGACGTGTCACCTTTTCCAAAGTAGAAAAGGCTCAAACCAATCACCTTCTGGACTACTACAGCCCATTCTCCCAGCCAACTTTCCTTTCGAAAGAATTAGAATAGACTTTTTGGTCTATTGCCATCCACGAAAAACAGGGGAAAATGGATAATCGTGCTGACGGACTACTACACTAGATATGCAGAAACAAGAGCAGTCTAGGAAGCAACAGTGAAAGAAGTTTCTAAATTTTTAGTAGAGGATATTTTTCTCCGGCACGGAGCCCCACAATATCTTATTAGTGACAGGGGCTCTCAATTTACCAGTAATTTAATGAAAGAGGTGATGAAAATGTGCAAGATTAAACATTGCTAAACACAACGAGCTATCATCTCCAGACTAATGGATTGACAGAGCGGTTAAATAAATAAATGATCAATATTCTCAGTATGTATGTGAACACTGATCAGAATAATTGGGATGAAATACTCCCATTCATCACCCATGCTTACAATACTACAATTCAGGAAACCACAGGATATTCTCCTTTTTTCCTGATGTTTGGAAGAGGACCCACATCTCTTTTGGACGACAGGAATATCTCGGTGGACATTGACAAGGATGATTATGATGAATACATAAAACATCACTTAGACAAAATAGACAGAACAAAAAAAAATAGTTATTAACAACACAATAAAGACTCAAGAAAGAATGAAAAAGAACTATGACAAGAAATACATGGAAAGAAGCTACGAACCAGGAGAATTAGTAGCAGTTTGGACACCAATTAGGAAAATAGGAAAGTGTGAGAAACTTCTGAGAAAATATTTTGGTTCATATAGAATATTAAAGAAGATGTCTCGCGTCAATTATCTAATAGAACCGAAAGATAATCCGGGCCAAGACCCACTGATAGTTCATGTTTCAAGAATCAAGCCTTATTATGAGAGAATGGATGAGGTCATTAACGAGGATGTGACAACCTCTGGAGAGGGGGAAGTGTTACATCAATTTTAATGCGCCTTATATTTATTCAAAATATTCTATGATATTTAATATTTATTCAAAACAGAATATTTAGATTATCATCATTCCTTTTTATAGTTTCATTCCTTTTGTAATATTTATTGCACATATATCTTGATTGGTTATTGGAGCGAGAGAGGACCTAGAGGGAGACTACGGATCACGACCTACGAGGAAGACCACGAATAAATAAACACAATATCTTTGAAACGTAATTTATTTTTATTTACTTTTACTTTTATTTATTTGCTTTGAATATGGAAACCCGCTTGGGAAATGTGTATAACACCAAGAAGGAAGAAACCAAGGTCGACGACCCTGCAAAGCTGCAACTTGGTGCAACAATATATATATATATATTCCAAATTCACAAATTACATAACTGGGTTATAGAAATAGATAGAAAAATAATAAAATTACTGTAACGTATACATATTGTATTCATTATTAATTTTACCTTTGTTTCAAATTTTTCTTTTGCCTTTCAATCAGTTTATAATTTTTTATAATTTCTTCTCTCTATGTCTAACACCTCTCTGTTATATAAATTGTAAATCTGGTACATATAGATTTTCAACTCTATGAGGTGCTATTATAGTTAACGTTACTCCTGTAGAAGGGCTCCAAGATACGAAAGCTTGAGTTAATAATTTTTATTAAAAAAATCTTTTCTCTCTGTGTTTCGATGATATTTAATCTCTTCGAATAAAATGTTATAATGTAAGCAATGATAATTTTTCGAAAATTAAGACATTCCAATTAACTTTTAAAACGTATTTTATAGAAATTTATTTTTATCATTTTTTTTAGTGGAAGGATATATATATGTTGTCAATATGTAAGTATACGAGATTCCATAGGTACCATAATTATAAATAGTGGAATGGCCCCAAAATGTAAATACAATTCAAACCGCCAGTTTGGCGATCATGTAATCACAAACAAGGCAAAGTTTTAAAGAGAGCCCACCCCATTCAAGGCAGGGCGAGGCCATATTCGTGAAGGTTACGTTATTTCCTACCATGGAACTTCCATAAGTCGTTAATGAGTTTTAGGACAACAACAGATCATATCTCATTCTGACATCATATCGCCACGCTGTAATATTCAAAGAAAAACAGGGTAACGTGGTACCGTGTTCTATTAAAAGAATCTTACCACGTTACCCTGTTTTTCTTTGCATATCTCATTCTCTTGCAGATCACACCCTCCTGGACTTTGCCGTGTCGTGAATCGCTGGCCTCTCTCCAAGGTACTATCCAACCTGCCTCGTCCTTGTGTTACAATAGACGCCTTAAGCCACTTAGCCCCAAGACGGCTAATGTACAACATATATCTATATAGATAATGAATGGATGAAAACTGAAGGATTCAGATTCTGTGTGTGAGCATCAATATTGAAGAAAAATAGAAAAATATGAATTTCTGTGAATTATCCTAAATGATAGCCATGTGAAGTTTAAGGAGCAGAGAGCGTTACTGGCCGCGCCGCGAATTAAAAAAAAAAATTATTTCACAAAACGAGCAAATATAACTTCTAAAAAAATGCTATATTTTGGATTTAAATTCTGATTTTTATCATATTGAGGGGATTGCTGTCAAAATAATTTAATTAAGAGACCCCTCCTAGAAGATTTTTTTTAATACACTCATGGACAGAATTGTACCTTCTAAGCATGCATATCGGGATTCTGACAATAACTCTGAAATACATTTGATACACAGTGACCTTTATTTAAGACATACGAGATAACCATGTGTGAACAAAATTGCTTCTATCTACTTATTTCCTTCTCGCGGTCAGTTTCAAGCATACTCAGGGTTAGGGCAAACCCCACATTGGGCGGCGTTTTCAAGCCGTTGGAAGTTAAACACGTGTGAAGCCCAAATTCAGGTCGCATTATGCAATAGGCCAACGTTCTACAAAGGCTACACCCCGGTGATGTCAATAGTACTCCTAAAATAAGTTAGTTTTGGATTATATCTGAGTTGCAAACAAAACTGAATATGAATATGATTTTTTAATAAAAGGGTTTAAAAACGCACTTAATATAAAGTTTTTTTTTTTTTTTTACATTTGGTTTATATATTGCAGCAAAGTGTGTATTTATTATTTTATTAAGAAAGTATCAATTATGTTACCCTGTAAACTTCCCTCATTTCTTATTTTTTATCAATTATAGTTTGTTCTCTTGCCTTAAATAATTTCTGTGTCATCCTGAAGTTTGTCTTTCCTAATTTTCCCCGTGGTATTTTGGTGGAGATTCTGGGTAAATCAGGGAAGAACAACTGAAGATAGCCGAGATGACCGAGAGGCAATGGGTACTGTGATCTACATTTTCAGAGACTGGCTCCAGGATTCCACCGCCGTGTCAATGCCAAGACTTCCCTCCAAAGATGTCCCTATAGACAATACGATGACAAAGCCGCTCTTCACGCCGCAAGAAAAAGGACGCAAAGTTACTAAGGATGTGTCCCGAGGTTTTTCTTTCCAAATTTTACACGTGGCAATATGTCATTTTCAATATATAATACAATTTATTTAATATATTTTTTCTAAAATGATAAATTTTAGAGATATGTAGATTTAAGCTACCATTTCAACCAAACAATACAATTTTTGAGCTAGAAAATGCCTAACACGTGTAAATATCTGCCCTTGTAATTAGAATGAAATTAATTTACCTGTTTAGTATATATAGGACATGCTTGAAATGTACGGTCAAATGTTAAGAAAGACTTCTCCAATTACAAGGCTAGCAATTTCAAGCAAAAAAAGCCTTATATTTTTATCTTTATATTTAGAATCTTCCAATTCAAACTATTGTTTTATTGACCTTTTTATTTAGAATATTAAATGATATATGTACACTAAATGTTGAAGCTATAGTAATGACATTTTAGAAACATATTTTCGTAAATGAAGAATTTTAAAAAGCATAAATATTGGTTTCCCGTGCGCGCCATTGAATTGAGATTTAAAATAAAAATTCATGGTCAAACAACTTTTTTTTACTCTGTATATAGTTTTACATAAAGATATAAATTTCATTGAATGAAAATATAGTGAATATCGCAATGGAAATACGTAATGTTATTGTGAACGATTCAAAACAGAATGATTTGCCTTGTTATTTGTTTTCATCAATTTTATTATTAATTGTAGGGCTATATAAACCATTAAGCACGAAGGACAGTATAAAGTTTGTTTTATTTGAATTTTAATGGTTTAATTGTATTATTAATGAGTTTCTCTCAGAGAGCAAATGTGATCTGTGTTAGTGACACTACTGATGTAGCTTGGTAACACGAGTGCGCCACCTGCCAACAATCACGGGCCCTGGCAACATTGTCCCTCCTCCCCTGACTTCGGCGCGGCAGCAGCAAGATCATGTCAACCCTCGTGGACACCTCCCACCACACCTCGGCCACCCACGAGTCTTTCCAGCCGCTAGCCTCCGAGGCGCACCATACAATCTCCCCACATCCATTCCCGTTTGAAGGTGAAATTCGTGGCCCCAAAGTGTGTTCTGAAACGGGCATGGCAGCTGAATTAATGCCTGGCGGCGGTGGCAGTTTATACTCCAATGCCAATCTCGGTAGCGGTCATCTTGTCCCGTCTCACGGTCCCACGTGGGTGACTGAAGGACTGGGCCATCAGGCATTTGAGACGACTCATCATCCTGGAACTCTTGCCGATGCCCATATTAATGTAGGCCATCATCCTTCTATGATATCGGATGTCCATCATGCATCCTACACTGCCGATACCCATCATGGCGCTGTTGGAATGTCTGCTAACCACCACCAAGTGAGCACACATCACGGAAGTGTTGAAGTGGGCCATCCAACCGTAGTAGCTACGACTCATCAAGCTCCTATCGAAACAACTCACCACGCCTCTTACCCACCAATACAGCATGATATGGGAAGTCATCGTGGAATGATAGGAGTCGGCCATTCAGCAGTGCTCTCAGATACCCGCCAATCATCAAACGAGGCCTTGCACCACCCTGTGGAGAGCCATCACGGCATCGCTGAAATAGGTCATACAACCATCGGTTCCAGTATCCATCACCCAGTAGAAGCTCACCACGCTACCTATGGAACTACGTCCCACTCAATTGGAAGTACGCATGGCGGCATTAATTTTGAACCTACGCATCACTCAGCGATTGAGGGAGCGCACCACCCAGTGGATGGCCACAGTTTGGCAGCACATCACCCTTCCATCACCCAGCCCGCCACTCACCATTTGGACGTCACCTTCCAAGGTGGATCTCAATGGGAGACAGTTCCGAATGAGCCAGCGGGGTTCGGACAAGGAACGCGACCCTTTGGCCCGGCTTCTGGGATTCAGAAACCTTATTTGGAAACGCCTTCTTTTTCCGCAACCAGCCAATGGCCTGCAACTGGCTCCTCACCTTACAACAATTCTCCCGGCTATGGTGCACCCTACGAATCCGCATACCCTTATGGATCTCCTTATGAAGCTGGACGCCCCTATGGATCTCCTTATGAAGCTGGACGCCCCTATAGCTCGCCCAATGAAGCTGGACGTCCCTATGGCTCGCCCTATGAAGCTGGACGTCCCTATGGCTCGCCCTATGAAGTCGGACGCCCCTACGGCTCGCCTTATGAAGCTGGACTTCCCTATGGCTCGCCCTATGAAGCTGGACGCCCCTATGGCTCGCCCTATGAAGCTGGACGCACCTATGGCTCGCCCTATGAAGCTGCACGCTCCTATGGATCGCCTTACGAAGCTGCGCGCCCTTATGGGCCAGGCTACGAAGCTACACGCCCCTACGGTTCTGCTTACGAAACTTCGTTCTCTAGCGCAACAAAGCTCAGACCTAGCGAGTCATCATATGGAATAAGCTCATTAACTGGAATTCGCCCCAACGAAATAACTCCGCAATACCAAGGGAATGGGCCGAATTGGAGCAGAGCATCTAGAACCTCCGTCGGTCCAATCAGTACAGCCTATGAGTCCTCCACGCGCCAACTTCCTGCTACACAATACATGGAGCACAAAAGCACCGTAGTAGGACCTACCACGGTGACGCACATGTCGGAACCCTGGCACATGGGCCCGAGCAGCGTCACCACCGGCCACCACGTAGACATAGGACATCCCATGAGCGTCACCCACATGGAGCAGGGCACCCTCACTGATACCTCGGTGCACCACCCGACCCTGACTCACCAGGCCTCCATCCACGATCTCCACCAGGGCAATAACATCCAGAAAGAACAGCTCCCTGTCCACCATACCAGTTATGTCTATACCACCACAATATAAAAATTCCATAACTTTCTAAATGCCGATAAAATATAAGTAATAAATTCCATTGTTTGCCGATAAACCAATGTCTCTTTCTTCCATTGCATTCCTTCAACTTTGATAAAAAAATGTATCTGTTCTTAGATATTAAGCTTTATCGAGGTGGTTCAAAACAAAGCGTGGAGTTTTGTATATTTCCTTCGGGGTGGTCTGAAAAACCCAAAATATTTAAGTATCAGAATTTTATACTCTAATAAAACACGTATTTTCAGTACAATTCCAGAATAGCCTAGAACAGGGGCTTCCTCTTTTATAACAAAATATACTTCAGTAGGCCTCTTTGGTACAATTCTATAGTGCCGCAAACATTGTAATTTGATGGGTTTTTATTTGTGTGTGTGTCGCAATATATATATATATATATATATATATATATATGGTAATTTAAACCAACAACCCTATATTGTATAATTACTTATAACAAGATTGTCATGTTGTATATAGAAACACATCTATAAATAATTATGCGCATGATTAATCTGTGTCATTGCATCACCATATGTAATGTACTTTGTACAAACTAAAGACAAATAAATAAAACTATGTAATAGATTAAGAGCTGAGTTAAGGCAAGATTGAAAAGTTCAAAAACGTCTAAATTCGAGACAACTCTAAAGGAATTCGGCAGCCCGTTGCCATCTGGTCCAAAGGGTGCAGAATGCCCCAGACGTTCAAAGTTCAAATTCGCAGATATCTCCCCCCCCCCTCCTCGGGAATGGTATATAAACACCTCGGTTTTAGCCGACAAGGGTTAGTCAGCAGTCACCCCTTCCACCGTCAGCGTGAGCCCTTGTCAGTCTTAGCCAGGACTACCTCAGCGTCATGTAAACAGTAAGAACCCTTCTAACTCCATCTTGCTTAGCTCAACTCCTATCTGTTCATGGAACTTTCCTACTTCAGCTGTGTCTCTTCGTTTTGTGTGTGTGGACATTCCCAAGCTTTCCGCTCTGCCTCGACCACGACTGCCTGTACTCTGTGAAAACTGTTAAAGGTCTTCCAAAGTGCAGAGAGGTTTTCCAACTCTCCACGCCCTGACTGTCCCTCTCGGCTACTACAGGTTTGACCACCGGTTACCACATATATATTAAATAATTATGGCTTATTTTAATAATGACCTTCCAATATTTCTCAGTGAGGCAATTCCCCTATCTTCTTCCTGGGATTCAAACTTGTAAACAAATTATCCTCCTTTACAAGGTTTGAATCTCGGAAGAAGAGATGCGAACTGCCTCGTCAAAATATTGGAAGCTTAATTAAACATTTTTAATCCATTGTGTGTATTGTGTGAGAAGAAAGAAAAATATAAAAAGGTCAGATGTCGATATTAAAAATAAAAAAGCCTATACTGACCGCTCATATGAGCATTTTAGATTGCAGCGCCATCTAGTGGAAGAAATACCAACTCGTTGATTTAGGCTTGTTCCATAACATTCGGCCAACCCATTTTCCTGATAAATCAAGAAAAGCCAACCACGTACTTGTTGCGAGCTGTTGGCTCTCCTTAGCGTGGAGCAGGCTGTGCCTCAACGATCAAAATTTTGTTGACCAAATATTATGTAACAATCTAAAATCAACGTTTAGTTATTGACATTTGTTCCACTAGAGAAATAGAGAGAAAGAATATAAACTATTTCGAACAATAGTATTCAACTTTAGAACTTGATATTTGATACAGATAGGTATTCAAACCTTCTGTCTTTAATGTACCAATTTTGGGCGTGCACGTGGTCAGAATTCTCAATGAATATTATATGGAAGATTTTATATGGATGTTACGATTAAAACTTGGGAAAACATCTTATTTGAAGCATCTAGGTAGTTTTATCATAAATGTACATAGGTAGAGATGGATAATTTCTAGACATATACGATTTGATATTTTTGAATTTTAAAATAAGCGTTAACAAGGTTTTGCTTTATTTGGTAATACGACAGTGTACATGCCGAGCCTTAAATCTTGGTGACCCCTCTGAGCGATCTTCTAATGGTCACATAGTCAGTAAAAGTTTCTAAAATTCGAACGAGGACGTGCAGAACCTTGGCCTCACATCTTCGTTGAACTCTCTACGCGATCTTCTAATGGTCACATTGTCAGTCAAAGTTTCTAAAATTCGAACGAGGACGTGCAGAACCTTGGCCTCACATCTTCGTTGAACTCTCTACACGATCTTCTAATGGTCACATTGTGTCAGTCGGAATTTCTGGAATTCGACCGTGTAGAGCCTTGGCCTTACATCTTCGTTGAACTCTCTACGCGATCTTCTAATTGTGACTATGTGATATAGTCATTCAGAGTTTCTGAAATTCTACAGTGCAGAAGACTTACCTTGAGGAGTGTCGGGTTCTTCTTAGCGACCGCCGACTGGTCCCAGTCCGCCACCAGCTTGCCCCAGGCCTCCCAGGCATCCTCGTCGTCGTCGGGCGTCAGCTGGCTGGTGTCGGAGGACCTGCGGGAGTGGCCCCCCGATGTCAGGGAGCTGAGGGACTTGGTGTCCGACTCCAGGATCCTGGATACACCATGACCGTTATACTACAGGATGGATGGATTGGTATATAGGATCTTTTATCTTATACATACGAGAGTTTACTTGCGACTGTTGTGATAAAGATGCATGGAGACATCTGAGGCTCTTCATTGAACACGACAACAACAACGAGAACTTACGTGATAGCAATGACTAGCGTATTTTAACAGTCGAGCTACTGGGCAGGTAGAGAGGAGAAGGCAGACGCATATAACCTAAAGTTATAAAAGCGTCAGTCAAGCTCTTACATCTCTACTCAAACCATAATCTACTCTAAACATAACGCCGCGCCACCTATACATAAGAAATAAAACTAATAAGCAAGAATTATTTTTCAAACCCAAATGAAACAAAATCCAACTGCCCTTACTGCGAGGGTTCCCCACTGAAAAGTCAGGCTCTCCCAATATTTTTATAGCAGTAAATACAGTGTAATTGGATAAAATAATCCATTGAATCAATATTAAATAGAAATTCCAAATAAAGCTTCCATAGAAATGAGCCAGCGGCCAATGACACCCTTGAAATATCACACATCAAGAATATCCTTCCTGTAATTTTGAGCAGTCAATGTGCTCTCCTCAAACACGTGGAGATGTGAACGCATATTCGAAATTAAGTCAGCCTAGACCATGAAGCTCTCTCCCCCAAAGAATGTATGCATTTTTTTCGGCGTTTTTAACTTTGATAGAGGTCGTTTAAAAAATTATCTTAAACTTAATTTTGGACTCTAGTTATATTTATGTGCGTCCCACTATCTCAATCCTATCGAGAATTTTTATAAAGGCGTGGTTCTTTAGGGAGAGATGAAAAAGGCGTGGTTCCGTCAAGGCGTGGTATATTCAATAATAAATTGAAGAACCAATCCTAGACATCGGAGCGTTTTTAGCCAGGTCTACAGCCGGCCGGCCGCCATATGTCCCCAGCGTCCATATGTTGTCATCCGTTAGAGGATCCAGAACATCTGTCAGCTACAACATGTCAACGGACTCTCTTCTTGTTGCTCCCATTAACAATGGTACC
This sequence comes from Cordylochernes scorpioides, assembly GCA_030710605.1. Taxonomy (NCBI): domain Eukaryota; kingdom Metazoa; phylum Arthropoda; class Arachnida; order Pseudoscorpiones; family Chernetidae; genus Cordylochernes; species Cordylochernes scorpioides. The sequence goes on along the minus strand of CP092869.1, from coordinate 32,480,928 downwards.
GACCACGATATAATCATGATAAGTGAGAATTTCCATGTTTATACACTATGAGTACATAAAGTATTTACATGTATAAATTCAGTTTCACACACATTTATAAGGTACAACAATAGAGTATAGTTAAATGTACTCGCTGCTTGTACTTGGGAACAATGGGCTGAGTGAGTCAAATTTTCCAAATTTCTTCAATGAGGCAGTTTATTTCCGTCTCTTCAGTGACGCCACCTCGAAGTCTGATCCTCTTTATATCTTCTCAGTGATACAATTTCACACTGTGGTTTTTAAAAGGGAATATGTTATAGCAGACAAATTGGCTGGTCCCTTGCTATTATAAAGAGATTAGACTTTACACTAGCGTTTGGAAATAATAATTGTAAAATAACTAAATAAGCGATACCTGGGAAAGTACTGGGTGTAATGTAATCAAAAATATAAAAATTGTATAATAAATATATATAACATATAGTATTAGGTATAATTAAACATGAAAATATATTTATAGATAATTATATTTCATTATTGAATGGAAAAGTTTTAAATGTGACAATTTGCACCTTACAGTTGGCATTAGAATGGTATATGTAATACATGTAAGCATTAAAACACGAATGTTTCTTTTTAAATATAAAACAAACTTCTACTGTCCTCACTGCAATGAAAAAATATTGGGAAGGCTTGGCTCATCAGTGGTGAACCCTCCCAGCGGTTTCGTTAATTTAATCTACCAGCGCGCTTCTCTTAGAGCTCCAATGCTGTATTGGACCATTCTACTTATACAGATATTCTGTATATTCTGCAACGAAAGGTGGAATCTCAGAAATGGCTTTCAAGAAAACTATGGACATAAGCTTCTAGGACAGCAGAATTGCATATAAATATTTGCATTTATCAATGCTCTTCCGCAAACAATAAGCACAAGGCCAATTAGGCATAATTAATTAAAAGGCGATAACATGCCATCGATATTCAAGACATATGTAGCACATTCGTGCTTCAAATTTCTATTTCCTTGTCATTTTCTTTTATCTATAAAAATGAAATCCAAAATCGATGTTGTTATCGCGTTGCGCAAAATCTACAGAATCAATCATTATGAAATTTCGCATGTAGGTAGCTGAAGATTTCGTTTAACATATAGGCTATTCGAAAAACTTAAAAGGTTAATGTGCTTTCTTTTTTAAATCTAAAACCAAAAAGCGTTAGTTCCAGCCTTTTACCGCTTGGCGCCGAACTGGTCGCGACGATAAATGAATTTGATTGGTTAATAATTTTTCACGTAGTTTGTTTACACGATGAATGTTAGTTTGTTTACATGATGAATGTTTTTAAAAGGTAAGATCATCCAATCGCCTCGAAACTTTAGGAAGTTATTTGCTATACTACTGTGAAGGTTTCTGGTTTGAATTTGATTTGAAATAAATATTATTTGCAATTTTATTTGCAAATTATCTACTTTCACTCGCAAGCAGCGCCTCTCGCAGCATCTGGTAAAATTACATTTATAAATTGTAAAAATGCTAAAATGTGTTCCAGGTATAATAAATTTAATATTTAATTTGAGGATTTAGTAATATAATATTCCATTACACGTTGTAAAAAAAACTTGGCATTTCAATATTAATATACGAGGGCCATCCAATAAATAAGTTTCCCTATTTTTTAACAAATAAACAACATTATTTACAATTATGCAGTTATTTTATTTTCATTATACAACTCATAGACTACTTCTCTACATAATCACCATTTCTGTCAAACATTTTTGGTACCGTTGTAGCATTTTTTTATACGACTGTTGTACCAAGCCGTGTCCTGTCTTCGTAGCCAGTGGTTCGCCTCCGCCTACACTTCGTCATCATTCGCAAAGTGCTTGCCTCCAAGGTGCAACTTGAGTGCTGGAAAAAAATGGAAGTCGCTTGGGGAAAGATCCGGAGAATAAGGTGGATGTGTTAAAATTTCCCATTTGAAGTTTTCCAGAAACGTTTGGGTCGTTCGAGCTACGTGAGGGCGAGCATTGTCATGGACGAGTAAACACTTTCCGAAACAAAAGTCCAGGACGTTTCCGTTTTATTGCAGCTCTGAGTTTAGTGAGGACTTCGCAGTACCTCGCAGCGTTAACCGTAGTGTTTGGGGGCAGGTAGTCAACCAATAAAACACCCTTACAATCCCAAAAGACGATAGCCATAACTTTGCCTGAAGAGATTGTGACCTACGCCTTTTTGGTGCACTTTCCTCAGGCTTCTTCCACACCATGCTTTTTCGTTTTGTTTCTGGAGTTGAATGATGCACCCAGCTTTCATCTCCAGTGACAATACGGGAAAACAGTTGATCTCCATCGCTTCAATGCATTTCCAGGAAAGCTCGGGCTGCCTCCATCCGTTGTTGCTTGTGATTTTCCGAGAGCAAACGCGGGACCCATCTTGCGCAGAATTTGCGAAAATTCAAAACATCTTACATGATTGTTCCAATCGAAGAGCGTCCAATTTCGATTCCAGGAGGCAGTCGAATTATTATTTCGTCAATGGTGACGCGGCGATCTGCTTCCACCACATTCCGAACAGCAGCAACGGCTGCATTGTCCGTAGCAGTAACGGGCCTGCCGCTTCGCTCGTCATCATGCACGTTTTGCCGTCCTTCCAAGAACCATGAACGCCATCGGCGAACCATTTGGATGCTTATACATCCTTCACCATACACTGACACTAAATCGCGATGAATATTGACCGCAGTTTCATTTTTCGCCCTGAAAAAAACGAATTACAGAACGGAGTTCGCAAGTGGACACGTTCACCAGTGGTAGCTCCATGGAAACTGAAGCGCTACGGACTTGCGCGTACGAGTAGCGTGATTTTGAAGGTCATGCGCTTCCAACGCATCCTAGTGACCATTTCTTACACTACTAACTAATTTTTACAACGTTTCGTTCGCAGAAAAAAAAATAGGGAAACTTATTTATTGGATGGCCCTCGTATATTTAAAGAAAATATCTTATTTAAAATTTAATAAATATTTTCAAAATAATTATGTGTTTCAAATATATATTTAAACGCATATAACAATATTTATATACGTTTATAAATCTATATATAGGTGGAGGGGATGTTTTCTAGAATTGTTTTAACAAATGTTCGTTAGGCAAACTTTTATTCGGGTAAAAACCGGGCGAAGCCGGGAACATTCGCTATAGATTATAAACACAGGGTAATAAGACCAAATCCATGATTAGGCATAATTTGGATTATAGATTATAAACACAAGGTAATAAGACCAAATCCATGATAAAACACAATTTGAAATATAGAATATAAACACAAGGTAATAAGACCAAATCCATGATAAGGTACAATTTGAAATATAGAATATAAACACAAGGTAATAAGACAAAATCCATGATAAGGTACAATTTAGATTATAGATTATAAACACAAGGTAATAAGACCAAATCCATGATAAGGCACAATTTGGATTATAGATTATAAACACAAGGTAATAAGACCAAATCCATGATAAGGCACAATTTGGATTATAAACACAAGGTAATTCGACCAAATCCATGATAAGGCACAATTAGGAATATCCTTTGCCTTTATCCATTTCCTTTATATCTATAAAAATGAAATCCAAAATCGATGTTTGTTATCGCGTTTCGCAAAATCTACAGAATCAATCATTATGAAATTTCGCATGTAGGTAGATGAATATTTCGTTTAACATATAGGCTATTCAAAAAACTAAAAAGGTTAATGTGCTTTTTAAAAATGTAAAACCAAAAAGCGTTAGTTCCAGCCTTTCACCGCTTGACGCAGCACTGGTCGCGACGATAAATGAATTTGATTGTTTAATAATTTTAAACGTAGTTTGTTTGCACGATGAATGTTAGTTTGTTTACACGATGAATGTTTTTAAAAGGTAAGATTATCCAATCGCCGTGAAACTTTAGGAAGTTATTTACTATACTACTGGGAAGGTTTCTGGTTTGAATTTGATTTGAAATAAATATTCGTTACAATTTTATTTGCAAATTATCTATTTTCACTCGCAAGCAGCGCTTCTCGGGGTATCTGGTGAAATTGCATTTATAAATTGTAAAAATGCTAAAATGTGTTCCAAGTATAATAAATTTAATATTTAATTTGAGGATTTAGTAATATAATACGTCGTGTAGATACTGACCTGGATTTGACGTGCTTCTGCCAAGGATTCCATCGAAGTCTTGGAACTTTGTCCCTAGTACCTTTGCGTCCATTTTCTTGCGGCGTGAAAAGCGGCTTTGTCGTCGTTTCGTCGTCTATAGGGACATCGTCATCTTCGAAGGAAATCTTGGTTTTGACACGGCGGTGGAATCCTGGAGCCAGTCTCTAAAAATGTGGATTACAGCACCCATGGCTTCAAATTCTTCTCGGCGATCTTCAGTTTGTCTTCCCTAACGTACCCAGCATCTCCACCAAAATGCCACGTGGAAAATTAGGGAAGACAAAAACTTCAGGAGGAGACAACAATTTATTCCAGGGAAGGACAAACTATGAATTGTAAATAAAAGATAAGCCACGAGGGAAATTTACAGAGTCGCAAGATATAAATATAAAAAAATGACCACTCTGTTAATAAAAAAAAATAAAATCAATAAATACCATGTTACATAAGTAAAATTAATAAATACTATGTTACAATATATATCTTTTTTAAAATATATTCAGTAAAGAGAGTGGATATGTTTGCTTGAAAAATATATTTTATATATTATATAAATATATAATGTAACGAATATTATTATCATAATATTCTGTGTGTTCCGGAATATTATTATCAATAATATTCGTTAGGCAAACTTTAACTCGGATAAAACCCGGGCGAAGCCGGGTACACATCTAAATGGCACGTATTCGCCTTACAAAGGTATATGTGACCTTCCAAAATCCCCCATGGTGACTGCTACATACACGGAGACTTACAAGATGCTAGATTTACTTGCACTCACTGATAGAGTGGTATTCCTGAAAGTCAAGGATCATAAAATATATTTTTTTCTTTATTGAAAACGCCCTATTGCAGGTTTTGAACCCTACTTTCTGGTGGATGAAAACCAATATTATATCTAATTTTCTCACACGTGTTCGAGTACCTCGAGAATTTTCACATACAAAAAAAAGGTTTTAACAACTAATATTTTGATAATTTAAAAACATTCAGTGATGTCTTAGGTGTTAAGAATAAATCCCGAGAAATATTTGACATGAACAAAAGTTAAGCATTACTTCGGGTGTGATGTCAAATCCTTTAATAATTCAAGTTTTTTAGACTTTATTTTTTCAGGTATAAGGACATTCATATGTTGTTTTATTTGATCAAGCCTGGAAATGTTTTGGGGTAACGTTAATAAATGTCAGATATTTTAGACTTTATATGTTAGGACATTTTTGTAATGAGAGATATCAAATAAGAGCGAGTATTTAGGTAACTTCGACTTGTATAGCTGGAGCTGTAGCTGGAGGAGGAGGGTTGGATTCAGACGTGCGTTAATAGGAGCTCCAGTGTTGTCAAACCAAACAAAGCTAAGGGGGAATCTATGGTTGTATTCAACT
>CP092869.1:32365199-32475246 GCA_030710605.1 Cordylochernes scorpioides | reverse complement strand
TACAGTGGGAGAAATTAGAAAGACAGCCTACTGATATGAATGGGAGGAGCATAGTTTAAAAGACAGCCTACTGATATGAAGTGGGAGGAGCATAGTTTAAAAGACAGCCTACTTATATGGAGTGGGAGGAGCTTAGTTTAAAAGATAGCCTACTGATATAAAGTGGGAAGGGCTCAGTTTAAAAGACAGCCTACTGATATGAAGTGGGAGGAGCATAGTTTAAAAGACAACCTACTGATATGAAGGGGGGGGAGCTTAGTTTAAAAGACAGCCTGCGGATATAAGCTGAGAGAAGCTTAGTTTAAAAGACAGCCTACTGATATGAAGTGGGAGGGCTTAGTTTAAGAGCAGCCTGCTGATATGAAGTGGGAGGATCATAGTTTAAAAGACAGCCTACTGATATGGAGTGGGAAGAGCTCAGTTTAAAAGACAGCCTACTGATATGAAGTGGGAGGAGCTTAGTTAAAAAAACAGCCTACTGATATGAACTGGGAGGAGCTTAGTTTAAAAAACAGCCTACTGATATGAAGTGGGAGGAGCTTAGTTTAAAAGACAGCCTACTGATATGAAGTGGGAAGAGCTCAGTTTAAAAGACAGCCTACTGATATGAAGGGGGAGGAGCTTAGTTTAAAAGACAGCCTACTGATATGAACTGGGAGGAGCTTAGTTTAAAAAACAGCCTACTGATATGAAGTGGGAGGAGCTTAGTTTAAAAGACAGCCTACTGATATGAACTGAGAGAAGCTTAGTTTAAAAGACAGCCTACTGATATGAAGTGAGAGGGTTTAGTTTAAAAGACAGCCTTTTTTTTTGCTTATCCCTAGTACACGTGGTACAGGCCATGATAATCATGGTGGGTAGTTAGCGACTGCTTTTACTGTAAGCGCACCACATGTCTACACATGTGAAAATCAGTTCGACTTTGCACTTACAAATGTGCCAGAGCCCCGTTTGGTTACTTGCACTCGCTGGTGGGGTCGGACTTTTGCAAGAATCGGGGGCCATTGGAGTATTATTTTAAACAGAAAAAAGTGTCCAATGCGGGAATCGAACCCGGGTCGTAGTGGTCGAAACCAAACGGCTTAACCAGCCTTCCACCGACCCCCCAAAAGACAGCCTACTGATATGAAGTGGGAGGCGCTTAGTTTAAAAGACAACCTACTGATATGAAGTGAGAGGAGCTTAGTTTAAAAGACAGCCTACTGATATGAAGTGGGAGGAGCTCAATTTTAAAAAGACAGCCTACTGATATGAAGTGGGAGGCGCTTAGTTTAAAAGACAGCCTACTGATATGAAATGAGGGGAGCCTATTTTAAAAGACAACCTACTAGTATGAAGTAGAAGAGTTTTAGTATAAAAGACAAACTACCAGTCTAAAGTGGGAGGATATTATGTTAAAACCCAAGCTACAGAATTGAACAGAGTCGTCCTCACTTCGACAGACGAATTCAGGAAGGAAGTAGGTCTGGGAAGGTCTAGAGGGCGATGGACGTCCAAGCAGGACGTCACCGAGACATCACGCAGACGTCGCAGCTAATTGCCTTCGATAAGCCGTTTAAATAGGAGCCACCCGGGTCGATATGGAGCATGCGCTTCCATGGGACAGCCGCGACAGAGCTCTATCGATTCTGCTTCTTCGGTGTGAGGCCTTTGCCTCTTTCTTAAGCTGGATTTGCATAGGTCGACTGGCCGTCAACCTTTCTATAAAAACTAGTCCTTATTACATCTTTATCGAATCTGCATTGGAGTTAGGTACTCTCTAAGCCTCTTTCTTCAGCTTTGCTTACATATGGAAGCGTCGACTTTACAATAAACGTCCATCATGTTCATACCTTCAACTCAATCGATCATGCATTAGTATTACCCTTAATCTCTTTTCATCTTGATTTGATTATGAACGATCTAGTGTCTGTTCTATCAAAAATTGAAACGATGTGTTCATAATAATTCATAGTAACCCGTTGTAGTTTACAAACATATTTTGGAGGAATGTTGTCGGGAGAAATGCAGTCTGCAAAAAATAGTCATGGTCAAAACCACAGCATTAAATTGGGACCTCCTAATGTTCCAAAGTTGGTATTTTACCATTTTCACCAATTCAAAATGGCAGTGTAGTTGCAGAGTTGGTTTCTGTCTAGATGTTTCTTGCATTCATTTTATAAGGGTAAGGTGTATGCTATATTGGTAAATGGATTTTAACATTTTAAAACATAACCATTTGATTCGACAGAGATTAGGGTGTTTTCTCGTAGTTGCATATTTCCTGCTGATTCTAGCCATTTAGATCCCTGTAACGCCGCCTCATTCTCCGTCTACGAAGTTATCGAGGATTTTATCTTCTACCTTGATTTTTCCATAGGAAGTGAATCATTGATTATGACGAAATATTTCATATTGAGAAGGAAAATATAATTTACGGGGTTATCCAATGTGTTTTGTTCTTTATATGCCTATAGAAATCTATACAGAAACTTGTTGATAATCTCCACGGTAAATATGTATAGGTTCAATGTACTTTACTGAGATATAAGGATTTATGCTTACATATGGGTGCATTATACACATATTCCCTCTTTGTTCCTAGCCAAACTTTTCTTTCTTTTTTCTACCTAGAAACCCGTGCCATTAATCTCATAGTTCTATACACAAGGTACTAATACAACTTCATCCTTTGCTGAAGCCTACATGCTTTATAAGATTCAATGTTTAAATAAAGGCTGTTTTTACAAACAAGAAATTCCTCAAATTGCTTATCAGGCATTCCCCTTGTCCTAAAATTGTTCCTCAATAAGTATTGGGGTTTTGAGTCAGTCTTTCTCTCTTGTGGCTAATTTTAAATTTTCTATATGTGTTTCTTACAGGGTATACAACCATTGTTTTATCACTTTGACTCATGAGGACCAAACTGCGAATGCATAGAATACAGCCTGACATTTTTTCTGATTTTTCCCGAAGGAAATTAATTATATAATTTTAATTTTGCTATATGTGTTTCTTACTGGGTTTACAACCATTGTTTTATCACTTTGACTCATGAGGACCAAACTGCGAATACTTAGAATACAGCCTGACATTTTTTCTGATTTTTCCCGAAGGAAATTAATTATATAATTTTAATTTTGCAATATGTGTTTCTTACTGGGTTTACAACCATTGTTTTATCACTTTGACTCATGAGGACCAAACTGCGAATACTTAGAATACAGCCTGACATTTTTTCTGATTTTTGCCGAAGGAAATTAATTATATAATTTTAATTTTGCGTACTCTAAGCAAGAAAGATTTATAAGATGCGTTTATTTTCGAGTTCTTTTAATGGGGATATGCGCCCTTCGTACATAGAAATATGGCACTTTTTAAAAATCGAATTATTAATATCTTCACAAGATATCTTTAATTTTATATTAAACAGATCATTTTCTATATATATTTTATTAACACTAGAATAAAATTAAATATGTATTCAGTAAATGTTGGAATAATTGTGTGAATGTTTCAAATATTTCCAAAATATTCACAGAACAATTGAAATGGTTATATTCCTTTAGAATGGATTCTTTTTCATTTTTGAAGAAGAGAAAAGGGTTTAATTTCAAGGCAGAAGATCGAGAGAATAACAAGCAGACGAAAGAAGCTCTGAAGTGGCTCAATCGATAGTCTCAAGATGGAAAACGCTCCTAAGAGAAACAAAGTTTTAAACAAACTTTTAATCAGACGATAATTCTAAATTTTAAAATCAGACGACCAAATGGAGCGCGAAATTAAGTTTGAGACAATGTTTTTGTTTAAGCATTATTAACCATAACGTTAAGAATATCTTAAGCCTAAATTAAGTTTAGATGTTTTTATTTTCTCTTAATATGGAGAGTCATAATTTTAAGCTCGAGGTTTTATTAAATATGATATATATTTAGAGTTTTCCCGCCCAAATTGTAAAATGTGAATGAACTCTATTATAATATAACTATAAATAAAACATAATGTTTATTGATGAACTTGCATATATTCTACAACCCCCCTCCTGTTTTAAAAAGAATATCTAAAAATATTTTATTGCGCGTTTACTCTGTGATTTTAATCCTAATAAAATTTCTAATGTAAAATGTTACATGTCAAAAAATATTTTAAAGCCGAATTTGTTTGAATATCGATCTTTTTCATAATCATCATTAGCATTATCTTAGCGCCCCCTTTATCGTTTAAAATGGAGATATATTCAACGCTATTCTTGATTTTATATAAATTTAACCTATTTAAAGAGAAATTATACCGTGATAATAAAAATGAATTAAGAGGGCATGGCTCATCAGTGGTGAACCCTCTCAGTGGTTTCGCCACTTTAGCATCCATACTATTATGATAGACTGATTGCCTTATACAGTGTGTTTTTATTGAGCAATGTAAGCTGAATGTGGACTAATAAGGTGTTCAGCCTTATGTAATGGCAGAACAACTGCCCGGTGAACAAACCGACAAATGTTCTGGGAGGGTTCTCTAGTGATGAGCCAAGCTCTAACATTTCAATATTTATCATTGAAGATCTGAAAGTTAGAAGTCTTTTTAAAGCTAATTTTATTTTTTAATATAGACAAATAAAGTTATTTCTTCTAGAATGATCCAATACAGTATTAGAGCTCTAAAGAAGCGGTCTGGTTGATTAAATTGTCGAAACCGCTGGGAGGGTTTACCACTGATGAGCCAAGCCCTCCCAATATATATATTTTTTAAAATCTCAGTAAGGACAGTAGAAGTTTGATTCATATGTGAAAGAAACATTCGAGTCTTAATGTGTTGATTTGCTGTATATAGATGGCGCGTTATCGTTTTATATTAAAAATCTATTTCTACAGTCTTTATACTGCAATGAATAAAAATTGAAAGAGGGGGCATGGCTCATCAGTGGTGAATATTCCAGTGGTTTTGCCAGTTTAATCTCTAGACCACTCTATTATTGTATTAGATTGAATTTCTTATATGCCTCACCTATTGTATGCAGTAATTGAGTGTTTAGAAAGAAGTATATATGTGTGGACATAAAGAACTATAGAAATATATAAATCTAAATTAGAGATGTAATGCATCGAACACTCTGCTCTTCCACAAATTCTCAGCGATAGAGGGCACTACTAAGTTGATGATGATATTTTAAATGTTGCCTAACAGGTTTATCTGTGATTTTGCGGAAAAGTATTACTCGATGCATTGAATCTCTAATTTAAGTAGATATTTCTACAGTCCTAGACACATATATCCATAGTTTGTTCAAAACACCAATTTACTCTATTCAATAGCAAATGCAGGGTGTATAAGAAATTCAGTCTATTACGTGTCCGAACCTAGACACATTAATACCATATACCACAATTGTAATATAATTATAAATGAACCACACATTGTATATTCCCCTATTGGTCATTATTGTAAATATAATGAACTGGGTTGATCTTTTTGAGCGACACCCAATAAAGTCATTTTGAATTGAAATGGAGTCTATTACAATATACGAGCGATCTGGAGTAAATCTGGCGTAATGGCGTAAATTCTGGGAGGGTTCACCACTGATGATCCATGCCCTCTATTTCAATTTTTATTCAATGCAGTATATAAAGGCTGTAGAAAAAACTTTCATTCATATATATTTAAGAAAAGTAGCGTTAAAATGTTTCTAATTTTCAGCGATAGATGGCGCTAGATTGATGAGAATAAGGTCTGCAGAAATAGTCGAAAAAGTAGTTTTTGAGTTATATATAACTATTACAGGTAATATATAACAAGTATCCCGGCACCCCGTATATAGGGGAATGTCTTCACGAGATATCAGCAGAATTCCCCTTCACTAAGATAGTTCCCATCCACAAGAATGCAATGAGTTAAGGGAAAAAACAACTTAGATGATGAGAAACAGTTTTTTTCCCGTTTTTTGGAGAAGAGGGCAACGACAAAAAAAATCCATTGTTAGAGATGAAGCGTGGGCAGAAGCATTGTAATGGCGTTACAAAAGCAGAAGATGGAGACAATTATGTTTAAAAGGAATAATAAAAACGATTTAAAATACTCCTTTAATTCTTTTATTTTCTTTTGGAGATGTTTTGTCCCACAGCAAAGGTTAAACGAAAGATTAGCTTTTCATTTAGTAGGGTTTTGCTATATACGTATTTGAATCTAAATTCAAGATGGCGATTCAGAAATTAGAAATAGACGATCTTTTGCATAATGTTTTCTTTCTTTTTTTAGGAATAAATATTGGACAATCAGTTGATATTGTGTATACAAGCTAATGTTTTAGTCTCATTAGGATATTATAACAGAACAAAAAAATTGTATAATACAGATTATCTATTATTTTATCCACGGATTGTAAATTTGATTTTTTTTTTTAAAAGGTCTCTTGTTTCTCTTTTAGTTTATGTAAATAAGATCCGAATTGTTTGGATCAAAATAAATTGCCTCGTCTTCCTCACGTTTGTCTTTCATAAAACATCTACGTGACATCTAGATGGAGATGTTCTGGGTTGATTAGGAAAGACAAACTGAAGATTGCTAGTAGACCTTCAAGCTATGAAGCTCCATGATTGACTCCAGGATTTCGCCGCCGTGTCAAAGCAAAGATTTTCCTCCAGAAGACGATGTCCCTATAGACGCTTTGACTACAAAGTCGTACTTCACGTCATAATAAAATGTCATAGAGCCACTGGAGGCCAATTTCATGAGACTGAAGGAACTTTGGTCGAAACACGTAAGATCCATGTCAGTAGCAATAAAATTCACAAGCTGTGGCTCACAGTTCCCGTAGGGGAGGAGTGCTTTGTAATACAGGACATTTATTATTTTATTCGCGATTATTAAATTTTGGTACTCTGTTCTTAGCAAATTTCTCTCCTTACCTTTCCTTATTTCAATGTAAATACGGAAGAATTGTTTTGACAAAAAGAGCATTATATACTCAAGTTTGCCTTTCTTAATTTTTTATAATGGAACAAATGTTGAAGAAAGCTATTTTGCACTATTTTTGCACGTATGATGAATGCCTATAATTGATCTATAAAGGAAATATATATATTCAAAAAACTATTGGAAAAATTTGGTTCATGAGTGGTAAAACTTCCCAGCGCCATTGCCAGTTTTCTACTAGAGCATTTTAACTATGGTATCATCAAATGTACGTAATCCGGACTGCTGTTACCTATGGCAGGGTACAAGCTGCCTATGTAATCTAAATTGATATTCTTGGTGATTGTTCCCAACGAAACTATGGAACCTTGGTAATTGACACATAGATTCTATACAGCTTAGAGGACTGGCCAGTGGACGCTGCCTCATTACACAATATATTTTTACACCAATTTTTACACAAACCATTTTTAGACCAATATTTTATCACATAACATGAAATTGGTAGGATGTGATAGCATATGGCAAACATAGTTTTATCTTCAACAATGGGTTTTATTTATATATTATACACTGCGTGACATTGAAAATGGAACACCAAGAAATAGTGGCCAGAAAGTGATGAAACTCGGCAGACAGAGAGATACAGGGACGAACAATAAGTGATCTTTATTTCGAAATGATAGTCATAATACAGAGCGAGAACGGCGTCGGCTTAATAGCAAGTAGGACCACCGCGGACGGCGATGCACGCAGCAAAACGTCTAGGTAGAGAGTCAATCAGAGTACGGATGGCGTCCTGAGGGATGGCTCTCCATTCCCTCTCAACCATTTGCCACAGTTCGTCTTCTGAACGCGGCTGTGGCAAGGCATGCAAACGGCGTCCAATGATGTCCCAGACGTGCTCGATTGGTGAGAGATCAGGAGAGTACGGTGGCCAGGGAAGCATCTGTACATCTTGCAGAGCTTGTTGGCTAATGCGAGCAGTGTGCGGTCGGGCGTTATCCTGCTGATAAAGGGCATTGGGTACCCCCTGAAGGTAGGGGAGTGTCACCGGTCGCAGCACATCATCAACGTATCGTTGGGCCGTCATAGTGCCCTGAATACGAAGTAAAGGTGACCTGGAATCATACGCGATTGCGCCCCAAACCATGATTCCACGTTGTCGCACGGTGGGGCGTTCCACAATTGCTGCCGGATTGGACCTTTCTCCACGTCGACGCCACACGCGTACACGGCGACTATCACTGGACAAGCAGAAACGCGACTCATCTGAGAACACGACCCTGTGCCATTCCGTCATCCACGTCGATCTAGCCCGTCACCATTCCAAACGTTAGCGCCTATTCGGTGGGGTCAATGGCAGTCTTCTTAGCGGACGGCATGAGTGCAAGCCATTAGCAACCAATCGACGGGAAATGGTTCTGGTCGAGATGGAATGATCTAGGGTGTCTTGCACATGTTGCAGGATGGCGGTACAAGTGGCTTGTGGGGCCGCCACTGCTTGTCGAAGGATCCACACGTTCTGACGTCACTCTGGTTGCACCGACATTCCTATAAATTGCCACATTTCCTTGTTCCAACCATCTTCTCCACAGTCGGTGCACCGTGGACGCACCAAGGTGTGTATCAGCTGCGATTTGACGTATGGACCAACCTGCCCTTTTCAATCCGATCACCATGCCCCTCGTAAAAGCGTCTGTCTGCTTGAACTGCCTCCGTTTACGATGACCTGGCATTCTCTGTTATTACACATGTCTTTTGACACAAGAACAACATTTCTACAATGATTTTCCTTGAAGAAATAACGACACGAATACTGTCCTTTCTGCAAGTTCCTTCTCCATGTGCGCACGAGAGCTGCGCATTTTACATCATTTGCATAACTCGGTTAGGCGCGTCTACCCTGTAATTTGCATAATTTTCTGGCCACTATTTCTTGGTGTTCCATTTTAAATGTCACGCAGTGTATAACAAGGCGCGATATTGAAGTATTAGCGCCTATTACAGAGGAAACAAATAAACTAACTAAAACTTAGGATTAAATATTTACAGATTTACATGTATCAAGCGACAGAGTTAATAAAAATTATATAAACAAAGTGGTTGGTGTAAGAGAGTTAAATCATTTAGAACTGGGAAACAATCGCTGTCTCACTTTTGTAAAGTTTGGACAGTTATAAATAAGGCGAAAAGTAGTTTGTTCAGTTTCTTCGCAGGAAAACTAGGTTAGTATTTTTTAAAAAGTGGTTTACCCGATCAAAGTTGGCGAAGTGTAAAAGAAAATATCAACTTGTTTTAATATAACAAAGAATGCAATATATGCGTAATTTTTATTTGTTCTCTATTAGCAAGCGTTTGTTTTCTGACCCTAAATGTCTTCATTTATAAAGATAAGTATTAAATGTTGAATACACCAAAAACTCAGTGAAAAACAAAATGATACAAAAACCTTATTTAAATGGAAGGCAGATAGAGTAACCTGAAGGTATAAGAAGATGGGAGGAAGAAATCCGTAATGGATAAATGATGGATAGGTGGCGCGATGGATACAAAAAATATAAATTTACCAAAATGGATTTTGCGGGAGTCCGCCGGCGCAATGGAAGGCGCTAAACCCGGCCAGGTTAGCTACTGCCAGATGAGGGATAGCACGAATTAAGAAGTTGAGAGGAAATTCACCGATATCGATCTGAAAGATCGATGGACAGCCAATCTGGCGCTGCCTCTGAATTATTCACCTCAACGGTGACGTTGGCCATTGTCCCGGCTAAACCTGGGAGTTGTTTATTTACTGTTGCGCCGTGTTTACCTCAAGTTGAATTTTTACCCAACTTGTCCTAATGTAGTATTCGTAGTCTTCCACCTTGATACTTAGAATGGCTGGTGGTGATGATGATGATGTTGGAGTCAAACTATCCGAGCTGTTTTAATAACTTTATTGTCTACGATATCAGATGGAAGATTCAAGCAAGTGTTGGTTGGAAGATACATTAGGGAAGACTGACTTCGGTTACGAATTCTAAAAATGGTTGGAAATCTTTAGTATTATATGGAATCTGTGGACAGGTGAAGTATATAGTCGACTATTTTGGGCTATTTTTGGGAGTATGGGACAAATTAAGTTCTGTTTAGATTGTTTGCCGATTCAGTCATAAGCAAGCCGTGACCAGCCAGGATTGTGGCTGAAGTGCCTTCATGTTTGATGCTTGGTGGCACGAAGTGTTAAAGTGGCAGAAAATATTTTGAAATTCCAGGTGGAAGATTTGAGAGTAGAGGAGTGAGTAGAGGATTGTTTGTTCTGAAAGTACGTCATGTCTAAACATTAATTAATTTTTCGTTGCAACTTTTAAGTACCATATCTTTGTGTTTGTTAACTTGAATTTTCTCTAAGGTTTGAACATATACAAGGATACTGCAGGTTTATGACACCGGTGTGGCCGTAGCTAGGAAGTCGACCGCTTCCACCCTATAAAGAACTCGGCCAATCGATGAATTGACAGACGAACCATCTGAATCCGCATCTATGTAAATTCCTATTGGGGAGTAAGTTCTCTTAGAGCCTTTGATAACAAAAATGGTTAGAGACATGGCTTAAAGGTGCAGGGTAAAAACTCCTGTGTACTCTTTTTGTTAATACGAACATATGAAAAAAATTATTCTTTTCGGTTTATAAAAAGATGCTTTGAATTCAATAAATTGGCCATCGTACCAGCATTTCTGAATATTATCTGTATTTTAAAGATTGGCGCTTATTGGTGGTTCTTGTAGAATTATTACTATATAGTAGAACCTCCCATGAAATCCCACAGCCTCAAAACAGATACTATTTGCTCACCTGGCGTTGGTCTCTTATTGAGGTTTATTAATGTCAGGTCAGTTGATTTTACAAAGGTGTTCGCGTATGAAGGTTTTCATGTGTTGCTTATAGGAGGCTTTAGTGAATTGACGATAATCAGAATTTAAAATTGGAATAACTCTTAGCTTAGGATCCAGATGTCTCTCTCTCTCTCTCTTAGGAAGACATCTTCTGACCGCTTCTTAGATACGAGCATTTTACAGCATGATACAGTAGTAAAATGATTCATAAATAAGAGCAATTGTACAGATGTTCACACAATAAAAAAAGGAAACGAGAGTTTCGGATATAAAATCAGCTCTAAAACTTGCATGAATTAACGTGTGCACACTAAGGAAAAATTATAGAAACCACCACTGCCAGGTATAACCAACAAAGGCCGCCGTCAGTTGATATACGAAGCGGCCAATAATCAGCCCAGGCAGGGAAGTATTGATTCCATGGTTGGGCGGGTCTGTGGAGATGTGGGTCACATTCTTCCGTGTGCACATCCATGTGCAGAACACTTCCTTCTTGGCACATTCCAAGAAACCAGCTGTTTATAACAACCACTTTGATTTAGAGAATGGTTCCTTTAAATATCTTATATTGCTACGTTCAACTCCCAACCAGTGGTTGCACAACAGAAGTGGATGCGAGAGTTATTCAATCTATCGATAGTCTATAGTGGATGATATTCTACAGAAGTCAGGAAAATGGAATTCTGGAGATTGTAGATTGAGATGATACGTGGTGAGATCTACAGACTGATGATGGCGGATACTTATATACTTCAGGCCTACAAAGTCGGATTCCCATATAAATAAGATAGTTTCAAGAAAAGGAATTCGACATGTAGAAATACCTTTTTGCATAGGATCAATGTCTACATGTGATACAACAATGAAACCGTAACCGAAGGGCTACAAATAAACAGTATTATGCCGCATCATGATAACCAATGATTACTTTTGTTCAGCCAGATGACGCAGCAGTAGGCGACAAAGTGTAGGATGGAAAACACTCCGAGTCGCTAAGTAAGATTAATGGAGCCACTTCTCTCTCTCTCTCCATTCCATCAATGGAATCTTCCAATTACCTAAACACGACCTGGCATTTCTGTTCTGGGCCACATTCCTATTTCTTCAACTAACCTTCAGCTTTAGTCCCACCTCGTAGCAGCCTTCGCAAAACTCAAACTCTTAAAAAACGCGCGGTTTTAAAGATATAGTAAAACCAATAACACAAAATATTTAAGGGGCCAACAATTCCTTCATTGTAGAATTCATCGTTAAAGTGTCGTAATATAGAGAAACATTGAAGAGGTCTAACATTTGTTCGTCAGTTCTTTTGTTCTAATAAATTTATTTCGATTTTCTTGGTTTGGTTAAAGTTTTTTTTTTTCTAATCAATATACAGCAAAATGAACTAAAACAAAGAAAAACTACAGAAACCTTTTTGAAATTGACAAAATCTACTTAATGATGTATATATATATGTATATTCAATGTAAATATTATATTCAAATAGCTATATTTGTCTATATAAAATATAAGGTATAAATTGGGTCGCAAAAATATATAAATTTTGCCAATATTTTGATTGGAGAGAGCCGCGCGATATGCCATTAGTCAGTCTTCTCATGAAATTAATTGTTAAATTAAACGCTATTTCTCAAAATTATAATATTTTTTAAAGATTTTAAAAATTTTTTTGAGTAAAAAGTAACCATAAGACTCCAATAAAGGTTTAAATTGAAAGCCAACTAATGATCTAATCAAGTATATATCAAGAAACTAAATATAAACGGTTCAATGTAAATATTCACAGGGTGTCTCCCGATGTGTTTTACCAGTGAAAGACATGACAATTCTATCACACCTGAGTGGTCATTAACGTCCCTATCTATCGGACACCACGTGATAATCACCTGGCCAATCAGACAATGGTTCCTGTTGTAGATTGATTAACAGTTTTAATGGACGGCGCTACATCGTAAATCCTAACTGATTGGATCGTCAATCTTGCCCATCGAATTTCTTCAAGTCTTTTTTATTATTATTATTGTATGGAACCATTCACTTGCCTTGTGGAAATATAATAAAACCTCTCTTGGCGTTCTGAAGAATATTCTTGCAGGATTCAACACTGAGATGTCCTACTAACATACAAAGTATTAAAACGATACATATTTCGGTCGCCTCTACGGGGAAAGCGCATATTCCTCACATCAGTGATGAGTTACAATTTACCAAAGCTGGTTTTGTGGCTTTTTCACAGATCTGCGCGTTTATGTGGAAATCTGGTCGCCTTATAAACGATTTATATGATTTTTTTATGTTTTCTATAAATAAAAAGAGTATAGAAAATATCTTGTCTAGAGGAGAGAGGAGCCTCTCAAGGTGGCGGAATCTACATCGATAATAAAAATGTAAATATTGCTGTATTTAAACTATTGACTAGGAGTCAACAAAGATATTTTAAAATGTTAATTATCCCATTTATGCAGAGCAACATAGCCTTTCTTTAAGTTCTCTATCCTAAATCGAAATATACATTATAAATAATGTATATTTTCACCCACAGGCTATCAGTTAGCATTTTATTAATGTTAAACACTAATAACGGTTTTTAAAAATTGTCTGTGTCGTTCGTTATAGGCTCGTTTATTAAATACGCATGTCTAGTAATAACCTACTATTCTCACCCATATAGGGCTACACTCAATGCCGATACCTGGTGAATGGCGAAATTTGGTGCCGCCATCAACCAGCAGCTGCGTGTGAACCTGTGTCAGGGTCGACGGCAATGAGGGCTGTTGACCATGTTAGGAGCGGCTTCACCTAACGCCGGATTGCCACTGTATGGGACTCAATGTTTTGATGGAACAGCAGACGGGGATTTAGCCATCATGAAGGTAACACTGAATCGACGCCGATCACCCATCACATTACTCGTCTTTAAACAATGGCATCAACAAAATATTGTCAAGTAGCTTCATCCAGATGGGACACCTGTCAATCATCCCTGGACCCCGGGGGGGACCACAGGTGTGAGGGGTTCTCGGAAGCTGATCTGTAAATAAGGAAAACGGGACGGTGGCTGACGCCGTTCATTAGGATTATCTTTAACTTGGGGTAAGTTGTACACACACTCTCTCTCCCTATATATACCCCTTATAATAAATTAATTATCCCCAAATTTGCCCTTGCTTTATTTATCTCCGCGACAATATGAATTAGCATAGACAATATATTATACGTACACAACAAAAGAGACACCTTTTTCTTTTAAAATGCGTTTTAAAAACAATGTATTTTTGTTTATCATCCCAATACATAACGTACTGTTGGTGATAAAGAATGAGCCACAACACCAGTTTTGGCAAATTCAGATAAAAGCCGACCTGTATACTATGGTTTGGGGCTATGGTCCTCATCAGTAGAGGGTACATTCTAATCAGTATGTTCTGTACTGGGATTATAAACAAAAAGGAATTGATATTTAATGCAATTTTAAAGGGAGAGGTGTCTCTGTAAGTAAATGAATATCATCCTTCTCAACTTAATGTTTTAATATATTATAGAAATAACTCAAATAAATATTTAAAAATCATTCAACTTTAATTATACATGTATGAGTGCGCTACCTCCGAGGAGTTCTCACCAAACACCAGTGATGAGAGATAGGTTCCAAACTTATATTTGTCACCAGCGACCACTTCAAAGTTAGATTTCAACGACATACATATTTATATAAACTTATATCTAAGGTGTGTGTACATTTGAATGTATTTTTAGAATGATATCAGCTTACATCATTATTATTAATTTTATATATTTGATTTTAATCACAAAAATATATTTATATTTGACGATATATCTGAGGGATTTGAACGAAACATTGAAATAGAGGAAGAATCTCTGTAAAACGTTTATTTTTTTTGTCTGTTAATAAACAAAAAAAAATAACCTTATAGTTATCTATATAGAATATATGTGTAGATTATATTTCAAAGGCAAAGATTATGACCATCCTCAATAATTCCTCGATCTGCCAATATATTACGTGGAGCCATCTGATCCCTAAATGGTCAAATATTGCCGACGACATTTCAATAAATCTGGCACAGTTCCAGAACGTTGGGATTTATTGGTCGTTCTGAAGAAGAATATCTGGAACCTTCATTATTTGTAATCTGTGCAGACGACACCCCAGCAGAACTCTCCATCATTCAACAAGTCTTGTTCAAAATACGTTTTCTGAATCCTGATTGGTTGGATATCTCAACAACGATGTCTTTTTTAGCACTCCTTAAAGAAAACTTCGGATAGCGAGTGCCTCACAGGAGTGCTGACTTTTTATATCGTTTATTTTTTGTTATTAAAAATAAAAGACACTTCGACTATATACTCTTTTTAGTTTCTCGATGTTTGGACAAAAATCATTTTTTCCTCGTCAGGAAAAATAAATTTAAAGCATTTGACAAGGCGTTAAAAATGTATCTATCATTATTTATTTCTGTGATCTACGATTTTATTCAGAAAAAACACAGCCACATCAACCAATAATTTATTTAACTCCCGATGTTTCAGTGACCTGATGTCACTCTCCTTAGTGATATGTTTACATGTAGATATAAAGGAACGCTATATTATTGCACTTAAATTTGATATATCAAGTCTGTAGGAAATACAAACATTAAGGCGCACAGATGTTTCTTTTGAACATAAAACAAACTTTTCTATTATCCTTACTGCGACGAAGAAATTATTGGGAGGGCTTGGCTCATTAGTGGTGAATCCTCCCAGCAGTTTCGCCAATTTAAGTTTGTTTTATGTTCATAGTCCGTGCCTTAATGTTTGCATCTAAATATAGGAAATATAGATGGCGCGTTATTGCCTTATATATCAAGTCTATTTATGGAACTATAGGAGCTGACATCTTTATATAGATCATATAGAAATTCATTTAATATCTGGAATTGTATTTTCTGTGCTTTTTATATAGAAGTGTGAGAAATTTGAGCAAAATTTATTGAACCGCTTAGAACTTAACACCAGGGAATAACATACGAAACACTACTTAATTGCTTTGATATTTTCACACACAGAAAACGATTAAAGGTATATTTTATACATATGGATGGAAATTTTGCCGGGAGGAAATTGATCTAAAAAGGATAGGTCTCCTCTCCAGTCAAATTGAACATCAAAGCTAGAGGCCATCTATTGACCGTCGCCGCAAACTAGCGGCCTCGGGTCGGTGACTAAGCCACAACACCAGGTTTGCCAAACCTAGATGGCGTCTAGTTTTGACGTTTAATTTGACGGGAGAGGAGCCCTATGCCTTTTTAGATCAATTTCCTTCTGGAAAAATTTCCATCTATATTCTGATAGATTTGACCTAGCCACCTTGCCAACTAAACACCTCTTTGGCAGATTGTGAAGATTCCATTGGATCCCGCGTTTATCTCATGGAATAAAGTCCGCCCTAGACTTTCGAGGGCCATTAGCCCGAAACCATGGTCTCTAGGTGGACGCTTCTCAGTTTTCCAAAGCTGATGTTGTGACTTTGTCACCGACCCGAGGCCGCTAGTTTGCGGCGACGGTCAATAGATGGCGTCTAGCTTTGACGTTTAATTTGACGGGAGAGGCGCCCTATGCTTCTTATTTTATTATTATTATTATTATTTCAATTTTGAAAGGCGTCTCTATATCTCTCTCTCGGTTGATCAGAGAAGTCAATAATGATATTCCTTTTACATGTTAAACAATTAAAAAATATCTTTTGGTATCTTTTTATGTGTGTGTATATAGAAAATGTATGAACATCTTTGTTTATATTTATATATTTTGTCAAGATTTACGAGGTGTGTTCAAAAAGTATCGCGACTTTTGTGTTTTTTTCTCAAAAATTATTTATTTATTCATGAATACCTATTTTGTCCCCTTCAAAGTAATCCCCATGAGATATTATACACTTGTGCCTACGGTTTTTCCAATCCTCGAAGCACTTCAAAAAATCTTTTTTTTTTGACGTGACAACGTCTTAAATTAGGTTGCGGCTGGGAGTCACTTATGAAAAAGTGTAACGCCCGGTAACGTTACGATGAGTCATCGAACGAGAGTGCTGCGCGCGCAGCGCTAGAGAATTAGGCGCATTGAATCGGCGCATGCTTGTCTCTGTCTTTGTCTTTCTCGAACGTTCTTGGCGTTGGAAAAACAAGAAAGCGTCATAATACAAGTTCACACGTGTGGTTAAAGTATCGTCAGCTGTGTCTGTAGTGAAAATGTGGAGTGCTTAGATTCGTCATTTACAACAACTACAACAATAAAGGTAAATAATTGTACACTGATATTTCATTATCGTAAACTATGATTGATTGATTAATTGTTAGATTGACACAAAAGTTGAGAAACTGAGTTTATAGGTTATGTCATACTATTGATAAATGTTGATAGTGTTAAGTAAATTATTAGTTTAAAATTAATTAATTAATTAATTAATATTTTACAAATTTTAAATAGTTTCAAATTTATTTAGCAAAAATTTGAACCTTCGATCTGAATAAATGTTTTGATTTTCGAATTGATTCTTTAAAATTACAAATATTAAGAAAAAGTGGCAGATATAAGAAAACTTTATTTAAACTGTGTTGAGCAAGAATTTTAACATCTAATTTAAGTAAATGTTTTAATTTTCAACTTCATCATTTACAATTACAAATTTTATTTAATTTCAAATTTATTTAGCAAAAATTTGAACCTTCGATCTGAATAAGTGTTTTGATTTTCAAATACCAACGCGGCTGGTGGAGTGGCGATCTATCGTAAATTATCATCGACATCTACGGCGGAAGTGTTCCAAGTTGCGATTACAGACGTAACTCGTGTCATTAAAACCAAGGGTGACATGTGCATGACTGAAGTTACTTGCTTCGCCGCTAATACTAGCTTCAAGTTTATACTCGGTGCTGTATATATTCATCCAGGAGCTAGTATGCAGGATATTGGAATGTTACTATGGCAAGGACTCGGTCCGTACATTCACAACAGCCAGTACGTGCCACCGTTCGTGCAAGTTGATTCTAGTATACCGATTCTTCTGTGTGGTGATTTTAACAAAAACGTAAAGCCTGACAACTCGTTTCTTAAATTCATGAAAAATACGTATAATCTTGATTGCGTATCAAACGTTTCTAAGTCAACTACGTTAAAAGGAACAACTATCGACTTGACTTTCGCAAGACACATTACAGCAGAAACACTTCCTTTCATTTCATATTTCTCCTATCATCGTCCTATCCTCAACAAAATCACTCAAATAGGAATTAGTTAAGTTTTAGTTTACATGTACAATGTTTTAGTAAACAAAATATATTTCTATAGTTAAAATTTGTGCAATTCTTATTTTCATTCAATTCCTTGTTCCTATTGTGCAATTTAATTATATTCATATCAATAAATATTCTACCGTTGTCACGTAAAATCTTCGCCCGTAAAACCGACTTTACAGGCAACCATTGTTTTTTTTATCTTTTTCAGCTCCTCCTTCGGTGCCGTCTTTATCTCG
This sequence comes from Cordylochernes scorpioides, assembly GCA_030710605.1. Classification (NCBI taxonomy): domain Eukaryota; kingdom Metazoa; phylum Arthropoda; class Arachnida; order Pseudoscorpiones; family Chernetidae; genus Cordylochernes; species Cordylochernes scorpioides. Next base: position 32,456,942 of record CP092869.1, on the reverse strand, counting down.
TCAAGCGTAGCGTAACGTCGTCCTTTCATGGGCCTCTTCAGTTTAGGAAACAAGAAAAAGTCACAGGGGGCCAGATCTGGGGAATACGGTGGCTGCGGCATCATTAGTGTGTTGTTTTTGACCAAAAAGTCGCAGACAAGCAACGATGTGTGAGCAGGGGCGTTATCGTGGTGCAAAAGCCAATTTTTGATCTTCCACAAATCCGGGCGTTTCTGGCGGAATGCTTCGCGCAAATTGCGCATAACTTGCAGGTAATATTCCTTATTGATCGTTCTACCCTGTGGCAAGAACTCATGATGCACCACGCCTCTGCAATCGAAGAAAACTGTCAGCAAAACCTTCACATTCGACCGAACTTGGCGCGCTTTTTTCGGTCTTGGTTCGTGCGGCAGCTTCCATTGAGATGATTGAGCTTTGGTTTCCACGTCATAACCATAAACCCACGCTTCGTCACCAGTTATGACCCTCTGGAGCAAATTTGGGTCGTCGCGGACAGAGTCCAACATCTCATTAGCAATGTTTATGCGATGCTATTTTGGTCGCAATTGAACAATTTTGGTACGAATTTCGCGGCGACCCGTCTCATGCCCAAATCATTGTAAAAATCGAATGGCACGAGCCAATCGATATGTTTAGGTCCTCAGCAACTTCTCTAACGGTGATTCGACGATTGGCTAATATCATTTTCTCCACTTCATTAATTTTTTCGTCTGTTGTTGAAGTGCTCGGGCGTCCGGCACGCTCTTCGTCGTTCACATCTTCTCGGCCTTCTGAGAACATTTTGTACCACCAATAAACGTTGCTTCGGTCCAAGGTAGCTTCTCCGTATGCCACAGTCAACATTCGGAATGCATCCGCGCACTTAATTTCGTTTTTCACACAAAATTTGATACAGGTTCTTTGATCCAATTTTTAATAGGTAAAAATCGAAGACGATCCAAAACACCTGCAAGCAAAGCAGCTGTCAACAATTAAGTGAACATTCAAAATGGCAGAGCTTGTCGGCATAAGTGAGAGACATGAGTACCAACATAAAGCCACAAAAAGATCGAAATTCGAATATACGTAACCCGCGAAAATTCAAAAGTCGCGATACCTTTTGAACACACCTCGTATATGATGAAATATGAAAACACATTTTACACAAAATGACGGTGCATTTAAAAATGAGAAGAATATATATTAAAAAGTATCAATTTTTAAAAATCGCTATAAGAACTAAACGCAAGTGATTTCTTTAATGGAAAACTTTTAGATTTTTTGTATTGTAAACACCAAAGGCCAAGGTTGTCGGTTGCTATTAGAAACGAAGGAAACATATAATCTAGCAACACTGATAAATAATAATAACACAACACATAGATATTACAACTGTTGATGATGATTTAAAATATCTGTGACAATTTTGAATGTGATTTTAAAAATATTTTACGATTTTATTTGTATATGAATGCTATAGAGTTTGCCTTAATTAATATTTATCAAATTTGAATAATCTTTAAATCTAAAAGTTATCTGGCATGATGTATAAAAACCTCATCTTGAATAATATGCAGGCAAAGATGTAATTTATATATATTCATTTATAGAGAAATTATTATATTTAGAAAAGGTCGGTTTAAATATACATATATTGGTAATTAGGCTTAATTTGACCGTTTTAAAATATTAATATATTTGGTGTACGTTTAAAAAGCGATAAAATATCTTTAAATCGATATTTCTCAATAAAAGTCAAGGACATACGATATGTTGTATACCGTGCAGACGATTCTCCGCTTAAGAAAAAATAATATGTAAATGAGGAAATTTTTCCAATAAGATGCCAAGCGATATTTCTAAACCGAGATGCCATAACTAGCTATTTATCCTAAAGGTTTAAGTTTAATTCTGTACGTTTGTTTACATGTTTCATATAAGCCACATCTTCTTTGGCAACGGGAGCTAATATTTTACAATCAAAAATATATTTAGCATCGTAATCCATTGGGTGCCGGACCTGCAGACCTGGATATTTCCAGTTGGTCTCGAGGACCACGCCATTTCCATCACCTCAGCGGCGAAGAACGCGATTTACGTATTCTTCGTAGATCGCGAAATGCGTGGTGTCGCTGGAGACCCGCTGGCGATTCTCCACCAAACCCTGCAGCGGTGGCAGAGGTGCCATGAACATTTTAATTGTACATAGTTATGTGCATATATCTAATTATTATTTTAATATAATAGTGCCGACTGTGCACTTTGCATGTATTGACAAGATGTCAATAATTGTCAAATCATGTTAATTGTCATTGTCTTGGTCATATATGTATTGCTGTGTCTAGAAAGGGAAAGAGTTAGTGGAGGTCAAAGACAGGTTGAAACCTACCTATTTTGAACTTCCAGCTTGGCCAATAGTTGGAGCTCTTCCTTGGAAAGATCAGGTTCCATATCATCTGCCCGACATGCCTAGACAACACATGGAGGCTTATAGTTTCATATCGAGATATAGTGAAACTGCCACTAAATAAAATATACAAGTCATCTTTTGTATAAATATTGGCAATTGGCAAAGATACATTTTAGTTTCGATTTCATTATTTCAGTTTCGTTTTAGCAAGTGTGCCAATAGAAAACAAATTAAATATTATTGGGATATTTTATATAATTCCATTTGTTGATTTGTTTTGTGCTCATATAAAGTTTGTAGTAAAAATCTCCCATCCCAGAACAACCCATCCTATAATTGACTAACCCAAGTTCCAATGAGAAAAACCATAACCAGGAATATCCAGGTTTCTCCAGGGTGTGCGATATGCTTCCGTTGACCCCGCTCTCTAAATATCTGATATATTTACAGTACTACAGCCTTGAAGACAATACTAGGAACATATAGATAGGCGTATATTAGGTATACTTTCTGTTGATCTCACTCTCCGACTATCTGAGATCCACAGTACTAATGCCTAACACAATACTGGAGATACAGTAGAACCTCCCTTTAGCGGACACCTCTCTACAAAGGACAGTTTTTATTTACAAAATTACCATTTTTATAATTTAGCAACTCTCCGGTAAGAGGAAACTTTGGCTCTGCAATTAGGTGTCCTTTACAGGGAGGTTCTACTGTACATCAACAGCGTTTTTGCAGTTAGTCCCACTCTCCAGCCATATTTTGTCCCGCTCTTAAAGGAAAAAGTTGCCTCTACTGCTCCCACTTAATCATAGGGCTCTTCTAAGCAAATTCATCGACATTGCAATAATGCAGGTTGAGGAAAGAACTCCGATCTACGCAGGTGGTTGACAGCCTTCAAGCCGCTTGTGAAGCCGAATAAATTCCAGACATCCCCCCCCTCAGTGGGATATATTCGTCTGATGTCAATATTGTCACAGAATAAATAATCTGTGGTGACTACTCTGTAAATCAAATGCCGTGTTATCTCCCTAATGCTAAATCATCCTTTTATTTGTAAAATGTTTGTATATATATATATATATATATCGGTTGTATTGAGCTATCTGAAAAATTTGTAAAATACTTATTTTTTGTTAAAATAAATTATTTTATGACTACCCGCTCTGGTCTTGTTTACAATACAGCAATGGATCAGTTTATAGTCGAAACAACTGTACAGGAAGACGTAACAATATGTATATGTGATATCTTGGGACCTCTGGGACCAGTGTTACCTGATGCTAGACGAACCTCGATGTCAACTCTCCCGTGCAGTCGTGGTGGAAGGCGACACAGCTGGGCCAAAGGTGAAATAAACAAACAGAGATTCCACTAAAAGCGTCTGACGTCAAGAAGGAATGGGATGAGGAGAGAGAGATTTTAGAGCAAGTGTTACCGTTGAGTTCCAAGCGAAGACTGACAATTCTAGGTCCTTGGTTTAACACCACGACCTTGCTTCTTTCTGATTGGCTGACCTATTTAGGTGATTCTTTCCTAATTGGTGGGACTTTTTCACGTGGCCGTAGGCTATTGGTTGACCTACTTAGGTGATGTCTTCTGGCGGCTTTCTTTGATAGAAAATACGTCCTGTCTTGGCCCGGAAATTGGGCGTCACTCTTAGATTTTATGGTTTCCTCGATATCAGATACGCCCTGTCCTGTCAGGAAGTATTGACTTGTAACTTATTTATAGTTGGGCTGGTTTTAAGCCTCTTTTGCTAGGCCTTGCTTCGACTTCTGTCCTAAACCTGATTTGTTTTAACCTTAACTTTCTCCTGTCTCTCTCCATTCCTTCTATCTGTACAGTTGCAATACTTTATTAGATTCTTACGCGGTACAGATTGATGTTAGTTGAGGTTTTCTATGTGCAGTACATAAGAAGTTATATACAGTCATGGGGTGGAACATGTGGTAGTGGATATTTAGACTATTTACAACAATTCCATGGTCTTAAATCATCACAGATGGCCCCGGATGTGAGAGGGTTCATATGGAGGGATTTAAGAGAGCGGAATAGGAAGACTGTTATTAAGGAAGTAATTTTTTAAAAATTAATTAAAGTGAGTTGGTATATAACATGGGGTTGATTTCTGTATATCCATAAGAGATAATAAAACATAAACAACTAATATTAAACATATAAGTAAAATAAAAATAGGAATAAAAGAATTAATAGAGAGCATATAATGATGATAGGAAAAAATAAAAATGATTTGATGGGAAAATCATGATCGCTTCGTGATGGGCGTTAGAAAGGGTTGAGGGGTTAGTTATTACTTGGTTGAGGCAATGTCACTTTGACTCAAGTCCCAAACCATTTAATGTGCACGGCGCGGAAAACCTAGGCCATGTTTCACATGTAAATTTAAGAACCTAATAAAGTTACAGTACCACAATCGAAAAGTAAGATAAGGGGATTGTTATGGGTTTTAGTAATTAGTCGTTAAGACGTACGCATGCAGGATAAATGAAGGCGAAGATCAGTGACCAGAAATCAAAGTTTTAATTAGAGTCGTCAGGGGCTTAGCGAGAAAAAGAGAAAAATAAAAAAAAATGTGCCAGCGTGTGGCATGAGAGTGCCCTGGAATAAAAAAAAATACAATTTGCACGTATCCAAGCCAGAAGTTGGGAGAAGGTAAATCTGGGGGACGATGTGTCAAGATTGTTAATTACGAAATCAAAGTAGGTCAAGTCTAGCCTGCGAAGGAGTTAAAAGTTCCTGCGGAAAAGGAATGTTAGTAATTCTTAAGAAGTAACCTTTAAAGTGGTTGCTTAAGAGGTTATTGAAGATTGCCCTGTTTTTAGATCATGATTTTTAGTTTGATTATAAAAGAATATATCATTGAGATATGAAATTGCGAAGTTACGGCTTTGCATATAGCGTTAAAGGATTTGAAAAATCGAAAATAGAATTGCGAAGTTAAATGCAAAGTAATCTTAAAAAAAAAGTAAAAATAGTGATGATATGATACAAAGATTTACACACTACAGCAGTATATAAGGGGTAATAGAAAGTGAAAATATTAAATGAAAAAAAAAAATAATGAGCAATAATATACTCGATAGCATTGACATGGTAGCGGAAGGTGAAACAATGTAAATAACATCTAATTTATAAAGTGAGAAAAAATATAAAATGATAAATGCAAATTAGTGATATAAACATGAAATATAAACTTGAGATTATTAGATATGATATGAAAGATAAAATATAAAGTTGATTATAAAATAGAGTCATGAAGCAAAAGTAAATAAGTTTTGGTAAAGAAAAATAATAAAAAAAAGACAATAATCTAAACTAATTGGTTGACGTAAAAAAAAACAATTATAAGAGCTATATAATGATTATATAAAGGATATTAAAATGAAAAATTTTAAAAAAATGTTCATCGAGAAAGAAGAGCAAGTAAGATTATATATAGAAATTATATATCGTGAAAGAATGGAAAGTTGTAGGCCAAATGTAATGTTCCTTTTTTTTTTTTTTTTTTTTTAGGATGGGTGGAGAGAGCTTTAAATTGTCCTCGATCGATATCTTTGGTCTTGTTGGCCTAAGTTTTTCTAACTTATCGAATTTGTTTAAAGTTTGATGCGACTCGTGGATCACATTGTTTCTAACTGTGAAACTTACTGAGTCCTAATGTTGTCGATTTTTTAAACTTATGTGGGTGTGTGTGATTTTTGTAGGTAAAATGTTGTCCTTGGATCTAAGTGTCGATGTTAAGTTGACAAGTTAATCGAGGGCGAGAGAATGTTAGTGAACAGATTTGTTAGTAAATGTAAAATAACGTGTTAAGCAAGTTTTAGTAGCTAAACGGGATATCGGCGTAGATTAAAAATAAAAGGCGCGCACTAATGTTTGATTTAATAGGTAGCGAAAATCCATTAGAGTGACATCGGGATGGCGACGGGCGTAACAAAATGTCGGCTATTTGTTTGTCCATCTCCAGCGGAAGAGAGGGGAGCGAAGCTATTTTTAATGCGATTCCGGATTTAGGTCAAGGGGGGAGCGAGGGGGCTTGCTTTCTTTCAACTTATTGGAAGTTAATTCGAACTACGTTCGGAGATATTAATTCTATAATTGTAAACACAAAAGCGTTTTGATTTGTCACGTTTGGTGACAAGCGTTATGGGATTGACATAGGGAGATACAGAGGTTGAATTATTCCGTGTGTTCAAGCATTTGTTAGATTTGTGTTTGTATTTCGAAAATTCGAATATTGATCTGTTATTAAATCGAATGGTTTTTGGCGGACTTAGTAAAAATGTTATTCAATGATATCAGGTTAGAATTGAATGAAATTGCGACTATCGACGTGGACAATGTGTGGTTAAATAAATGTGTCACAGGCGTGGTGAAGGCGTCTTTGGCCTGAAAATTGAAAGAGTTTAGTGGTGTGGCGCTGTGACACGAAGCGAAAAAATTGTAAATGAAAAGGTGTCGCGTGAAGTCTCTGTTTTGTACAAAATCTAACCTGTGTTACTAAGAATAACAAATTTACTAAAGTCATGGGTGTTGGTTGTACGAACATATCTAGATTTTTTATATTATTAGTGGATATGACACGTTTAATGTGAGAAAAAAAAAAGATTGTGTGTGTTTCGTAGGGCGACGTTCTAAAGCTTGTGTGGCTCGAAATTTGATTTGGGTGTGAAGTCGCGCATTGAAAATTGTCGTCAATTGGAAAAGGTTATGTGATAGGGTGTTGTTTATTTTGTTGAGAGTGATTTGTCGATATTTAACTATGCGTGTAAAAGGAAAGAGTGTAGTTATGTGGGAATTTAACGATTGGAATAGTTTTGGAAGGCTGTGATTTAAGTTACTTCTGTCCAAAGATATGAAAGAAAAGGACATAGGGGCGTTGAAAATGGGATTAGGAACATTATAATGAGGTTAAATAAGAGTGTTGGAGTTCACCACGTGTGAGCAACCTGTTCCAGGAGGGAAAAATTTAGTAAATGGGACAGTTGTGTTAACCTGTCCATGGGACACGTGTTGCTTGCACGAGGTGAATTCGTACAATGTAGTTGGTAGAGGTACATTATATTGATACAGGAGTAGCTGAGGACAGTTTATAATTAGTAGAAATCTTTTTATGGAGTTAAGGGATAATATGCCAAAAGGCAAGGGGGCATCTATAATATGGAGTTTTAGGTTCTGCGTTATGTTACTTATTTTTACGTTTAAAAAGATATAATCTATGGTGAAAATATTGTTAGCTATGGCGTTAATAGTTAAGTTAAATGGGTGGACAGGTATTTTCTTTTACAAACTGATTTCTATTATTTTAAAAGTATTCCGACTAATTATAGCGATAGATGCTCCTGTATTAAGTAGTAGAGTAGGTTTACATTATTGGACAGTTCAGTTCGAACGAGCAATAGTTCAACAAAAATTATAGAAGGAGGAACCTACTGTTGTGTGGTCTTGTATGTCGGGACAGTCCTGGTCTTGTGTCGTGGTTGGCGGATTCTTGGGAAGGTCAGAGTTCATTGTTTGCGCTGGGCTCGTGGTTTAGAGATGGTTGGGTGAGCAGGTAACATACGCTCGCGTGTTGGTAGCTCGGAGGGGTGCTTGCAGGGGGTTTGCTGGCTTTCTCAGTCTTGTAGAGCATTGTAGTTGGGCCCGATCTGCTTGGGCGTCGTAGTTGGTGAAGAAGCTCTGCGCCTCGTACGAACCATCGTAGCGATTCCACCTCTCGCGATGTCCGGTCACGGCAGAAAGCTGATGTAGCGTCGTCGTCAACCTCCCTCGGACATCTGACACCGGCGGCGGGGGTGTGACGTCTTCCTGGCCGGGGGCGATTTCCTCCGTCCTACCGAGGGTGTTTTCTTTCTTCGGAAAAGTGTTTTCGCCACTTTCGGAGTCGGGATCGGACTCCATGGGTTCCTTTGGATTCTCCTCTCTTCCCTGTTCCATCTTTCTGTACAGACAGTGGTCTACTTGCTTACTTGTACCTTGGCGTCCACTATCCTGTCGACTCTTCGTTACGAGGGAGTCTGTGATATCTTGGGACCTCTGGGACCAGTGTTACCTGATGCTAGACGAACCTCGATGTCAACTCTCCCGTGCAGTCGTGGTGGAAGGCGACACAGCTGGGCCAAAGGTGAAATAAACAAACAGAGATTCCACTAAAAGCGTCTGACGTCAAGAAGGAATGGGATGAGGAGAGAGAGATTTTAGAGCAAGTGTTACCGTTGAGTTCCAAGCGAAGACTGACAATTCTAGGTCCTTGGTTTAACACCACGACCTTGCTTCTTTCTGATTGGCTGACCTATTTAGGTGATTCTTTCCTAATTGGTGGGACTTTTTCACGTGGCCGTAGGCTATTGGTTGACCTACTTAGGTGATGTCTTCTGGCGGCTTTCTTTGATAGAAAATACGTCCTGTCTTGGCCCGGAAATTGGGCGTCACTCTTAGATTTTATGGTTTCCTCGATATCAGATACGCCCTGTCCTGTCAGGAAGTATTGACTTGTAACTTATTTAGTGTTGGGCTGGTTTTAAGCCTCTTTTGCTAGGCCTTGCTTCGACTTCTGTCCTAAACCTGATTTGTTTTAACCTTAACTTTCTCCTGTCTCTCTCCATTCCTTCTATCTGTACAGTTGCAATACTTTATTAGATTCTTACGCGGTACAGATTGATGTTAGTTGAGGTTTTCTATGTGCAGTACATAAGAAGTTATATACAGTCATGGGGTGGAACATGTGGTAGTGGATATTTAGACTATTTACAACAATTCCATGGTCTTAAATCATCACATATATTTTATTTTTGATATTTCGTTCAGATTTTTGTTTTGACTATTGACTAAGGTCAATTAACTTATTTTAATTGTCGATTGCTCCGTCATATTCCAATAATCAATTATAAAAAGTAACTTTCAATCATTTACGATGGAGGAGGGTATGTAAGACGCGAAGATGTGAAACCAGAACAAAAGTTACATCTTATCTTGAGTAAGTTCCCAACACTTTTATAAAACCTATCTCTCATCTTTAAAACATTATTTAGAAAATTCAATTAGAAAAAAAGACAAAATTTAAACAGAATCTAGGAGTTTTCACTTTGAAGCTGCATATTTTAAACAAATTAACATATTTTCATTTCAACACTTTTAAATTTTTCTATCGTTTTGTTCTTTCGCATTGTATTATTTAGATTTCCATTATTAAAAAAAAACGCTGTTATATATTATTTTAAATCGCGGTAGGTCGGTTATTTATATAGGAATCGGTTCAAGAACGTAATTCGATATCCTATATGGGGGGAATTTGTAATCTTATGGACAAAAACTTCTAAAGATGTTCAAAATTCAATATTTTATCTTCACAAACCGTTTTCTACAAGCGCATAGCTACATATTGAGTAGAACTCCAATTATGCGAACCTTATGTGAGGTTCGGATAATGAAGTCATTTGGTTAAATGGATCCAGTTGTTTAAGTTGCTAGAGTCTGACTATATCTATCATAGGTGATCTTCCCATTGATTGAACATTAAAAGTAATAAAGAGACTGAAGTACAAATAAGTACCCACTCACTCATATAGTAACCAATAGAAATCGAGATCTCAAACTGAAAATACGTTACAATCACCGGTAGAAAAGCTGGTTAAAAAATTGTAATTTCAGATAGTTCAGTTTGACTGTATTGTAATTGTAATAATAACAGAGATCTTCTACCTTATTACGTTGAAGTATATTATCTTAGAATATAATGCATAAAAATACATTTCATTACTAGTTGATAGGTCGCTAAAATGCCGCATGAAAATTTGAGAGAGTGAAAAATCAATAAGTGAAAAATTTACTCTAGAAAAATAAATGAATTAAAGCAAAAATATAGATATATTTTTTATTAAAATATTCTGAAGAACAATTATAATATATATATATATATAAATCAATGGTATCAAAAAATTGCTACAACAGTACCAAAAATGTTTGGACAGAAATGGTGATATATATATATATATATATATATATATATATATATATATATATATATATATATATATATAAATAAATAGTTGTATAGTTTTATAGTTAAGTATTCTATTAAAGTTATCTTAATTATTTTGATTATTTAAATTCAAATTATAAAATTAGTAAATTGTTATTATTTAGTATAGATAGAGAGAGAAAAAAAATCCTTTACTTCTAAAACATCATCTAGTTAATTATATATTTATAATTAATAACAATAAAATTTAACAACGTAACGTCTTTTGCATCGGCTTTTACACGTCATTTAGACATACTCTAATCCTATATATAGAATAATCGAAGTGAGAATATATATAATAGTTAGAAAAAAGAGAGAAAGACAGAACCATGTACTTTTGATCAAACTAATAATAAGAAGACAAAAAGTTTTGTAAAGAAGGTAGTTAAGATTGTTAGTATATATATATATATATAAAAACGCAAAAAACGGTCTTTATTCAGTTGAAAAAAAGGAGGCAATTACAATCGGCAGTTTTTACAATGAGAAAGCATCAAGATGTCGTCAATCTGTTTGTCGTAGTCTCTCCGTCCATCTCCTTGTCCTTCCACAGCGGAGGGGTTGTCTTCGCTCCCGGGGGGGTTGACACCGTTTTTCTATCTTGTTTTTTGTTTTCTCGTTGTTTGACGTTGTCTTCCCGATACCACCCGATCGGTCTCTTAAACATCGCAGGTACTTCATTTTCGCTTGCAGAGTCTTCTCTAAGTATAGCTAGTATTAATCTCATTCTTCCCACTTTGTCATTTATGGCTTTTCTCTGGTCAAAGTCAAGGTCATCGAATGTTTTGAACTTGATGTCTTCCCATTTCTTGAGGTGGCGGGAGATCTTGGTTTCCAGGTCGGGATATATTTCGAGCTGTTGTAGGACTTTGGTCTGTCTGGAGAGATTAGCTCTCCTGTAAATTGTTGCTATGATCTTATCTACTTCGGGATTGTCACCTTTTTCACATTCTTTCAACTCATTCTGGAGCTGGGAGGAGTCCATCGACCATTCTTCGCACCTGAGAGATGTTTCTTCTCTAAGAGAAAATGTCCCTGTGGAGATATCCGACTCAGAACACGAGTGGGTGGCTTTTCCTCCGCCTGGGGGGGTTGGTCTTGATTTTCTGTCAGGGCTTGTCGCGGGATGTGTCTTTTTCGAGGAAGTCCAGATTTCTCTCGCAGTGGGGACATCTCTCTCCGTTGGAGGCCGTTTCGGGGTCTGTGGCTGTGAAGTCGGATATAGGGCGTCAGCGAAGGATCTTGTTACTTTTTCCCTGATCTCGGGGTCGAATGGGCATCGCGTTCTTATGTGACCGTGCCGTCTGCAACCGGAACAGGTCACGTCTTCTCCTATAAATATTTTAAATGTTTGGTCCATATAATTAATGGAGATGACGGCGGGCATCGATGCATTTTCCTTGGTTTTAAAGACAACCTCCCTCCTTAGTGAGGAAAGATGCTTGAGGAGTGGATTTTCAGTGGGGAAGGGAATAGGCCTGATGCTAATCATGTGTCCGTATGGTTCGAGGGCCTTTTCAATGTCCTTATCCTGTATGAAGGACAGGACGCCGGAGAGAATGTACTTCTTGGAGGTTCTGAAAAGTGGCGAGGGATAGATTACCTCGTTTCCGACCTTGAACCCTTTTGTTAGGAGCGATTCAGCCAGCTCTGTATTCGCGACGGAAACAATGGCTTGCCCATTTATTCTACCGATGGAGTGTATATTTTCGAAGCCTATTAGATCGGCAATTCCGATCAGGTGTTCTTCCGCCGTGGCGTCTTGAATCGCCTTAAATTGGATTGTAGCTTTAATAGAGTTGCTTCTTCCTTCATAGGTTTTCCTTCTATTTTCATCGAACTTTTTGAGTTCTTCAGAGGTGAATCGTTTTCTCTGATTTTGCACGTTTATGATTTTTTCGTCATTTGTTGATTGGTGAGGTAATGATTCGGTAATGATGTGCGATTTTGATGGAAAATTTGCATTCCGAGTGATAGATGCAGATGAATATGAGGCAACGACCGGCTTGGCCGTTGCCATGGCGATGATGCAAAGTTACAATTTGTAACTTTGCTAAGTTATGAAAAATAGGGAAAATATAAAGATCGATGAAATTTTACAAGAGATGGCTTAAAATGATGCTTGAGTAAAGGCGAATAAGATGATATAATTTAAATTTAAGTAAAGTTGATTTAAAGGGATGAAAGAAGCGAAAGATGCGGAGCTCGCGCGACGCGTGGCCGCACGGCTATATATATATATATATATATATATATATATATATATTTATAATTTTATATTTTATCGTTTTTTTTTTTTTTAAATGATTTTTTAATTTTTTTTATTTTAAAATATGAATATAAATAGTTGTATTTAGTAATATATCTATACTATGAATTAACTTTTGTTATAAGTTTGGCTATTATGTTTTGAAACCCTAATGGTAGACCAGACATATACAAAAAAAAATTTTAAATTGGAGTAATTATTGAAAAAAGAGGTCTGCTGAACCGGGAATTCTCAAATAGAAGTTCAGCGGCGTTTCATCCCTTCTCTATTACGTCATAGACCTCTTTTCAACCGGATTTTATGTGTTAATATAAAGTTACTACAGTGAAACATTTATATGAACAGATATAACAGATATAAGTGTTACCAAATTCTGTTATATCTGTTCATATAAATGTTTCACTGTAGTAACTTTATATTAACACATAAAATCCGGTTGAAAAGAGGTCTATGACGTAATAGAGAAGGGATGAAACGCCGCTGAACTTCTATTTGAGAATTCCCGGTTCAGCAGACCTCTTTTTTCAATAATTACTCCAATTTAAATTTTTTTTTGTATATGTCTGGTCTACCATTAGGGTTTCAAAACATAATAACCAAACTTATAACAAAAGTTAATTCATAGTATAGATATATTACTAAATACAAATATTTATATTCATATTTTAAAATAAAAAAATTTAAAAAATCATTTAAAAAAAAAAACGATAAAATATAAAATTATAAAAATATATATATATATACTAACAATCTTAACTACCTTCTTTACAAAACTTTTTGTCTTCTTATTATTAGTTTGATCAAAAGTACATGGTTCTGTCTTTCTCTCTTTTTTCTAACTATTATATATATTCTCACTTCGATTATTCTATATATAGGATTAGAGTATGTCTAAATGACGTGTAAAAGCCGATGCAAAAGACGTTACGTTGTTGAATTTTATTGTTATTAATTATAAATATATAATTAACTAGATGATGTTTTAGAAGTAAAGGATTTTTTTTTCTCTCTCTATCTATACTAAATAATAACAATTTACTAATTTTATAATTTGAATTTAAATAATCAAAATAATTAAGATAACTTTAATAGAATACTTAACTATAAAACTATACAACTATTTATTTTTATAACTAATTTAGATTTAGCTTGCTAATCTAACCAAATCTACTTGATATGATTTATCATTCTTATCAGTTTGCTCCTTAAGTTTTAAATGTAGAATCACTGTTATATTTTTATTATATAGATTTTACACTATATATATATATATATATATATATATATGTGTGTGTGTGGAAAATATATGTCATAATTAAAAATTCAAGATACATACAAAATATTTTCATAGAAATACAAATATTAGTTATTATCTTAAAACACTAGTCTATTACAGTGTTGTTATGGGTTTTAAGCAATATGATACGATAACTATGGAATTGAACGTGTTATAAATGGATAAGAGAATTTCTTCATAAAGTCGATTTAAGAACAAGCCAGGTTTCAGAAGTGTATAGTGACATCAGACGAAAAGTGGGGCATCTTGGTTAATCCCAACCGGTAAAAACAAAGGCACTGCGAGGCACAAATTCCTCCCATCAGTTCCTCGTCAAAGCTAAGTTTGGAAAAAAAGGTTATGTTGTGAATTTTCTGTTCTCGGGGAGTGTATCTTTGAAAAGATTTTGCATTTCGAGCTTGTGACAAATGGCAAGTTCATCATTGCAGAACTTTACTGTCAACAGCTAGATTCCACGATGTGCTGCAGAAGTACCCGGTTCTTTGAAAGCAGGCTTGTATCATCAAGACAATGCCACACCGCTAGAATGACGAGGCAGAAATTTAAAGAACTGGAAGTGTGTGTGGAGTTGAGATCTTCCTTCTTTATATCCTAAAGCTGCTACTTCCTTTGTTTGAGAGCCTTCTCGATCTTATATCCGATACAGTCTGGAATTTCCACCCTCATTAAAACCCTTCAATTTCAACCAAACAATTATAGTTTACAGCAGCCTAAACCTTTAGTAAAATTAAAACGCACCATCTACTTACAAATCTACGTAATTAGAAAATAGATATATGCGAGTAATTCAAAATAGAAAATTGGATCGGACTACAAGTACTTGTATGACATTTTGTTTGTAAAATCGATTTCTTTCTGTCTTAAGTTCTCTCTCTTTCTTTCTCTATATCATATTTTATTAACCTTCCCACTAGAATAGCACTTGGAACACACGGGACCTAGCAATGTCGGCCGTAAACGCGATTTGGTATTAACGCGAAAAGTCTAAAATCGAAAACCTATTGTATATGAAGAACTAAATTTAATTTTTCACATTTCCCTTACTAATAGCATGACGTCACAATTTTTAAAATCTCAAAATGCTAAAATGTGTTCACATATCCTAACTAGGGGATATAAATAACATACATTTGGTAAAAGTGTATAGAAATATTTTTCGTTTTTCAGCGAAATCTATAATTTCTCCCACACATTTCATATTGGAACTATTGATCCGTATGACACGTAGCAATTTTAAAACAAATTAATAATAACCAAAAAATGCTTTATTTATTTATTTATAATTTAAAGCGCTATGTCCACCTTATAGAAACACTTGCGCTGACATACATGTAACTTTCTACAGTTGTGACTATATACATATTTATAATAAATTTTTAGACCGTAAATAATAATCATAAGATATTAACAAGAAGAAAGAAAAAAAAATTAAACATTGTCAAAAAATATTTACAACAAAATTAGAAAAAATGCTTGATCGAATTTAACTAGGGAATATGGAAAGTTTAGGAGTAAATAGAAAGAAAATGTGTGAATTTTAATCGAAGAACACAACTGTTGTCAACGCAATTTTTGGCAGTTTATTTTCCTTTAAAATTTAAAAAATAATGCTTGTAAATATTTTCACTAAAGAATAAATTAAGATGGTGTTAAATACATTTTTAATATGACATAAAATCATTTTAACATATTAGCAACGCTGTGTTGCTAATTTTCTCACAGAAAAATTCAGTGATTTCAAAATATTTTATAAAAATATTTTTTATTTTAATATGTAGATTATAAATTTTGTCATATTTATATTTTAGCTACTCGATAAACGTTCCTCATTGCCTCTCTGGTATTTTATAAATGTTGATTTGTTCTCGTCTTAAATAAATTGCTGTGTCATCCTGAAGTTTGTCTTTCCTAATTTTCTACGCGACATTTGGTGGAGTTGCTGGGTAGTTTAGGAAAGACAAACTAAAGCTTGCCTAGAAGACATTGAGGCTATGGATGCTGTGATCTACATATACAGCTAATAGCTCCAGGATTCCACCGTCGTGTCAAAGCCAAGACTTCCCTCCAAGATGGCGAAGTCCTTATAGACGATATGAAGTCAAAGCCGCTTTTCACGCCGCAAAAAAAGGACGTTAAAGTGCTAGGGGAAAAGTTCCAAGACTCTGAGGGAATCCTTGACAGAAGCACGTCAGATACACGTCAGTAGCAACAAGATTTACAAGCTATGAGTCACAGCTCTCATAGGGAAGAAGCTATGTAGCGAAATATTTATTATTTTATGAAAAGATTATTCATTTTGATATTCATATTATATAAATATAATAGCATAAATAGACACATAGATATTCCAGAGACATATGATAGGCTGGTCCAAAAACTAAAATAGAATTATCCGATTTCTCCTAACCACACCACTCTTAACAATTTTGCATATAATAATATGAACCAAATGTCTAATTTACATAGCAATAATTTTCTTAAATAATAAAATATAAAACTTCATAAATAATCCTAAATATGCAAAAAATAGCTTATATATATGTATAGATTAATATATGTCATATAATGGATATAAATTGTTAATCGGCTAATATTTCTAGGGGCAACGCGCCTCTCTTTATCAGGGCTTTTCTTTGATTTGAACTAAATCACGCGGGGCATGTGATCCACTCACGCTATGCAAGACCAAAGCGAGAAACCATTTAAATAAAATATATAGAACTGTAAATACATGATTAATTGAAATTGTAAATATTATTCCTGTAGAAGGGCAGCTTGCGCCCGAAAGCTCGAATTAATTTTCCAAATAAAGAAACTCATCCTTTTTGAATCTATTCATTATTATATTCATATTTTGCTACTCTGTAAACTTCCCTCATTGCCTTTGGTATTTTATAAATGTTGATATGTTCTTGACATAAATAAATTGCTGTGTCATTCTCAAGTTTGCCTTACCTATAATTTTCTCCACGTAACAATATTATAAAAATGAGTACGTTTATTTTGTGCGTACAAATAATTGATGACGGGTTAAGAGACAAATATGAAAATAGAATTCGTGTAAGTCGGCACGTATAATTTGTAGAGTATAACGTATAACAAATCAATCTCAAATATTGTCGAAAATAAAATCGTCGTAATCCTGCACGTGGAGGTTTCGTGAAACGCTTCCAATTCGTCTAACAGTAAGGGGAACGTAATTATGTGAAAAAGGAAGCCCATAACCCCAGGTATATCAGGAAATTGCTCAATTCTCTCAAAGTTGGCAATCTAGAAGTTTGCCACATCAAACACACTATATATTATTTCTCTTTCATAATATGATATATATGCGTGGTTAAATGAAAATATATTTTCTTACAATAGCAAAGGTCGATTCATTTCTGAACAAAGAAAAATCCAATTAAAAATCTTTTCATAGAGAGTTTTAAATGTAATAATATAAAAAGAAAGAGGCCTTAAAAAGGGATACCTATAAAAGACTTCAAAAAAAGATTTTTTTACACACGACGTTCGTTGTCTCGTGATAAATGAAACCTTTTATTCCACTGTCTGACCTCTTCATAAATCTCTTTCTTTGGTCTCGGAGGTCGAGATTACGACATGTTGCTCCTTTTTTTTTTTTTTTTGAAGGAGTTCAGTTGATAAATGGATATGAACCCCATGTTAATGAGGTTTTACCTCTTTTAAAATATTATTTTATTCTATATTTGTTATGTATTGTAAATAATCATTGATTTTGTATTCTGTGTTATCATCATTTTGGTATAAAAAGAATATGCCGAAGAATAAATTATCATTATTGTTATGTTGTGTTATATATATATAAACAAACGTTATTAATTTAAATAAAAGCATAACAATGTTTATGAAAATTGTGATAAAAATATCATTTTTATGTTTTTGAAATTGAGTCTAACATAAACGAATCCTTGTTACAGTCGAGTCTAGAATTAAGAGCAAGCCAGAAGAACTCTCGGTTTCTTGCTTAAATACAGCAGTAGGTTTCCGCCATTTTGTAATTTTGTAAAAGCTTTCACAAATTGTAGTTTACTGTTTGACTTGAATAAATATAGACATCATATGTATCTAAGACAATAAAATGAGTATTAACATTATTTGCTACCATTTTGGGCCTACAAGTATAATATCAAATCGGTTATACTTGTATAGCCGATCGATCTGTGATATCAAATTGATTTGGGACCATCTTAGTCATGAATTTAATAGGTCTTAATTCTAATCTGTTCTAATACCAAGTTGTGTATCTGGGAATGTGGAGTGGAACAGTTTGGTCTTAAAAGCGATTTGTCTGTTAATCTGGTAGGTCTTTAATGGAGGGAATTTAGGCCCGGTCATATCTAATATCTACTATAGCATAATTTTGTGTCTGGGACTTTTAATAATGTACTTTTAAAGACATTTTGAAATGTTTTTTTTTTTATACTTGTCTCAACTTCTGTTTTAACCTTTAATGGAATTTATATAGGGTGAGAACTATAACGGGGTTATTAGAGAGACCTACATGTTTTATTTAGCCTCACAGTGTTAGTACGGGATAAAGTTATATATATAGTAATATTTTTGTATAGTCATTTTAGTCAATTCTGTTATTAATTTCCATTTTTATAATTAGACAGTAGTCCTATATATTATACAATAAAAAATATAAAAATTAGATTTTTTTAAAATAATAAACATATAAATAACTGTTGGAAAATATATATATATTCGTAGAGGAAGAGAAAGATCCTTTATTACTTAAAGGTATAAAACAATAAAAGAAGGACAAAGAGATCAAATTATATGTACATCATTGCCCTGTCCAATTAACCGCTAACCTGCTACTAATCCAATAAAGCCGCGCTATATAGGCAGAGATGTCAATTACCATAGACAATACTAAAATACTATGCAAATCACAAGAGTATTGCATCGCAGAAATATCTGGAATTGTCAATTTCAACAATAACCCAGGTCCTGGAGCGTATCCATAGATTGCCAACTACCCGCGCTGTCTTGCGGTTTAGGAGTCTGTCTTGGTAGCCTTAGTGGAACGGCATGATAATTTTTACTGACCTCTACTATATATAGATCATTTATTTATAATATGTGATATAAAATAAATATTTTTTAAAATTATATTTATATATTATTAAAAAATTATATGTTTCAACTTTTAAAAATCTATATAAATAAAAATAAGAGTGTGTACTTTGATTGCGTGTTTATTTGAATTCGCACACAAAGGTTTCCACAATAGCTGACGTCTCTAGATTACCACGATAGGGAGTGGCACAGTATGATGATCATAGTCAAATATAAAATAAATAGCGATTATATATATAATTCCTAGCATCACTGCTACTGTGGAAACTCCGTTAGCAGATACTCCCATTATCGGACACAAAAGGACAGTTTTCATCGTCAAAATTACCATTTTATCAAATAGTTGCTCTTTTGTAAAGGACATTTTGGCTCTCTAAAGGACACTTTGACTTTGCATCTAGGTGTTATTTAGAGTGAAGTTCTACCATAATGCTCTAAATATAATAATTAACCTTCGTTAAATCTGATGGGTTAACATTATTTGGGCACTATCCGGGGAAGACGGTCAATGGTCAAATTTAAAATAAACTTTTAAAATACATCCATAATTTAAAATAGAATTCGGTGGACAAGTGGTTAAAACCCTCGATTCCTGAAAGTCGTGAACCGGGATCGAATCCCGGATTGTACACTTTTTTCCTGTGAAGAACCTGTTCATATTTCTCATGTAAATAACATAAACTAGGTTGCTCTTTTTAAGCGGTACCTAATAAATTTATTTTGGAACACGAGCAGGATATTTTCAAATATTTATTAAATAAAACAAACTTTTTAATAATATCAATTTGTGCCTTCTCATAAAAGAAACGTGTATTTATTCTATATCAATTTATGCTGAATATATAATCTAAACACACACTGGTGTAAGTATTATACTTCCAAATATATATTTACTTGGTATATTAAACAAAAATTGACTAGTTTCGCTCCAAAGGTTGCTCAAGGCAAAGGTAAAAAACCTAAAGCCCTTAGAATTTTTTAGATCCAATCTTCTCGGTGGACCTTTTTTATTTTTTGACAAATCCAAGTTTCGCTCTACTAAATTGACAAACTAGTAAAAGTTAACTATTTCCCCTCAAGTAATTTTAGACTTTTAAAATGACAAAAAATGTTGAAAATATTATAACCATACATTTACAAATTATATCGTCTGATTTTATTTATGCATCTATACTATATTTTGCAGCTCATTTGTGTTTAAAACATTCATAAGAATATAGCTTGTGAATTCCTGTGTGAGAGAGAATTCAATATATAATTCACTGAATATTGTAACAAGTTTCCACACTAAAATATTTTAAATCTTTATAGTATAAGGCCTGTGCAAGAAAAATTATGATTATTTCTATGAAAAATGTAGCGTTACTAATTGTTACAATTTAGGGAGCTAAGATAATAAAGCTATATCATATCAATTCTATTTAATTTTTCCTGGCCCTAAACATTAGAGTAAGGATCTGAAATGATCGGTTTACATTATATTTTATACTGGACAAGTCATCTGGCCCGTCAGAGGACATTTTTACCCATGTTTAGGAGTCCTGACTTTGCTTCTACTTCTGCTGATACAATTTATTTTTTTATTATCATCATTGCCTTTACACTAAACTATGTAAAGAAAATAAGGTATACGGTCATACCACGTTGAAAACACCGGTTCTCGTCCGAAAGGAAGTATTTACAATTCCAGTAATCTCTAGAGTCGTGGTTGACAAGAATGATCATCCTCCAACTTCATCCGCCATGTTGTGGTACCTGTAAGTGGATGGAAGGTATAGTTGATGTATCCTTCCTCTTTTCCTTACATAGGGCAGTAGAGGTAAATCTTATTGTCCATACAATATATGGACATTTTTTATGAATTGTGAATTTCTCTCTTCATATCTGGATTTATATTTACTACTTGTTTAATGCCCATAGGAAAACACGCTAGTAAACAGTTGCAAATATCTCTATTGATATGTCCAATTTAATGACATTTATGGTAAATACAAAACAATATTTCGTGAAGATGTTAACATTTTGTATTCTTCTCCATCCTTTCTTTCCTCTGTCCCATCGTGTAGAATGGTGGTTATATCTCAGACATTCGTCTCTTTTCTTACTTTTATGGTATTAGGATAAGAGATATAGAAACATATAAGATGAAAATCTGATTTGTTATATAGATGATTGTTTTTTGTCATTTCTACATGAAGATTTTGAGAGATAAAATCGAAATGAACAAATATTTTTAAAAAGGATTAATGTAACACCTACTCCAGATTGAAAAATGGTAAACTAAACATTGGCTCAGTAGTTTGGCGAACAGAATTTCACTTTTATTATAATAGAGATAAATATAAATATATTCACAGAGAGTTAGAATTATTTTAGAAATTATATAATTGAAATATACTATAAAAATAGTTTTAGAATTATAATTAATAATATAATCATTATATCTATATAAAAACACATTTGTATATGTGCTTAATACCTATATATTGTGATAATAAATAGAGAATTAAATGCAAAGTAATAACGTGAGTAGCTGTTGCACAAATGTAAAAATATTCTTCACATAAGAATAAAATGGTCGGTTGGTAATCCTATGTTTTGCAGCCTAGTACAATTAATGGGGGCAGAAGATTACAAAACAGATGGCTTAAACGTTAAAGAGATTAAAACGGCTTAAGTAACATACTGATAGTTGGAGTTAAGGACTTTTTTTTAAGTTTCGCTAAAATTTATTTTAAATAAAAATATATATTCAACTGTTCAGCTTTTAAATATTTATACCGGAATGTTTATTAGGACTTTATGTGGCGGAATAAAATATTTGATGGATAATTTATCAGTCGAATGAAAATTATGCCTTTTCAGCAGAGTCAATTTCTATATTTATTATATAAACTCTATTTATTTTGTATAGTAGGGGTATTTATAAATAATATATCTTTATTAATTTCTAATATTTTGATTTAAACAGAGATATAGACAAATTTAATCCAGGGGACGTATAAAAGATGTCGCCAATTACCCGATTTAAACATGCCCCGATGTAATGATCTACTAAATTAGAATTTTGAGAAGATATTTTCAATAATATAAATTATTCAAGAAAAATCTATTTAGAAAATATTTTAAATGCACATAAAATATCTCACAGAAATATCTCGTTTGGTAATTGAAAAGTTATGGCAAAATAATTATATATTAAAGTATTCTATAAAATAATCCCTTATTTCAATATTGAGTAAAATTAATCAGGCCTCTAGAGAAAAAGTATATTTTCAAAAACCTTTTTATTCTCTAGCTTTCGGGCACGAACGCTCTTCTACAGGAGAAAACATGGTATAATAATCGCCAATAAGGCCTGAGTTGAATATAATCGGATACTATTTTACACACTTTTATAAAATTATGATATATTTTACTCAATATTGAAGTATAACAACATATATGCAACATAAAGTTTCGGGAGAATGGCAGTCATATACCAAAAGTAGCACATCTCACTTTAGGATAAAGGATAAACTTGATCCGTAAACTATGATAAGGCCCAATTTGGATTATAAATTGGAACTACAAGATAATAAGATCAAATACAAATAAATTAATATTGTTTATTTATATATATATATTGTATTTTGTCTTATTGTCTTGTAGTTCTGACCCGTAATCTAATTTCATTTTACAGATTTTTCTCGCAATAGGTGTTTCTGAATTATGGAAAAATTCAAAAATATTTACTTTTGTACCAATTAATACAAAGTTATAAATGTGTCTGGCCTTGTTGCCGCCGGAAGCTGACTCTATGAGGAATTACGCTGATGAAAATGATAAATAGCTAATGAGCCGGGGGACAATTCGTCTGACATCAGTAAATTTCCCAAGAGTGACTTCACATAAAGGCGGATTGTAATAAATTGTCATTTTTTATTATTGCAGCCGATTATATCTATACATGGTTCGTCTGCATGCCCCGAAATGGCTCAAAATTGTGTTTTGTAAATATGAATATAGTTATTTTTAAATACATTGGTGTTAATATATCAATACATTTTATTCATATTTATTAACTCATAAATTTCTTTTTTTTTAAAGATAATTTGTAGGTTGGAAGTTGATTCGTAGAAAAACACATCAACCAATAGTTTATTTCAACTCCCGATGTTTCAGTGACTTCCTGACACTCTCTTCAGGGGAATGATTATATTGAATCCTAGTTCTACTTATATACATGCACGGTTTTCTGAAATATATGCAAAGCGCGTCACGTATCTGTATATATAAATAATTCATAAAATTCTGTAGAAAGAAATCAACAATCAACTATGGAGTATTTTCGGCCAAATTATATCATGAAAAAAAATTATTAAATATTGAAGATATTAAACATCACTTAGATTATAATCAATCCGATATATTTTAAATCCAAAATTATTAATAGTATATATACTGTATATATATATATATATATATATATATATATATATATATGCAAAACCATTATTCATAAATTTACAGGGTTTTCCACAAAAGGATTTTCACGCATTAAAATAGTTTCCAGAAAAATAAGTGATGTTTGCATAAGAATCTCATTCCATGCCTCTATTGAGAAAGAAGATTTATTGTTTCTAATAGAGGATATATTAGGAGTAATTTTATGACATAATAAAGATGTTATGTTAGAATGTAGCACTTCAACAGTATCACACACACACTTCATTGCAACATCATTTATATAAAACAACAACAAAAACTTTTTTAGACCTTTTAGTCTTATACAGATTATCCGATCAGAAATGTAAGAGTCATGCAAGTACATAGCAAGTGTATAACAGTAATAATACCAGTAATAAAAAAGCATTGTTATTATTATAATGTATGATGCATTAGCGCGCCATCTGTTATCAAAATTCGAATTTTTCGCTGGGAGGGTTCACCACTGATGAGCCAGGCCCTCCCATTAATTTTTTCATTGCAGTAAGGACAGTAGAAATTATTTATTTTTAAAAAGAATCATACGTCTATAATAGTTTCGAAT
This sequence comes from Cordylochernes scorpioides, assembly GCA_030710605.1. Lineage (NCBI taxonomy): Eukaryota > Metazoa > Arthropoda > Arachnida > Pseudoscorpiones > Chernetidae > Cordylochernes > Cordylochernes scorpioides. The sequence continues at coordinate 32,432,796 of CP092869.1, read as the reverse complement.
CTTGATTATTATAATTTTTAAAGATAATCAAATATAAAGGTTATATGATATTTATATACAGGAAAACTTGATTAAGACAATCAAGCTATAATAAATAGATATCATTTATATATATATGGCAATATAGTGATAATAATGTGGGGAGAGAGAAATAAGGAAACCACAAGTTTGGAAAAGGAATTCCAGGCAACCAGCGAGAGAGAGGTAGCGCGAGGGTAAGTTACCGCTGAACGACCGTTTGTGTCGCACCACCCCCCGACTGTCCAAAAATAGTTCTGAGGTTCTACGAAAATGGCCCCCTTGGAATGTGACTGATATATCAAGTGACCGGCCTTTACATCCTCCTCCCTACGTCTCTCTCTGGTCGACTGTAGATTTACTTTATTATTCCTGGAAGGGTAATATTATGACATATGGCCCCCGCTGAAGAAGGCTGAACATGGTTTGAGTATACTTAAAGCTGGAGAAGCCAGGAATAGAGAAAATAATTTTACAGTTGAAATTAATTAAGGTAATGGTGACATAGTTTTATGTAAATAAAATAATGTATAGTACACAAGTAAATATTATTTACAAGCAGTTTTACAACACCGGAGAGTTTGACATTTAAGGAAATCTTTGAAAATATCAAGGTTATAAAAGGCTATATACAACAAAATCTAATGTACTATAAGGGAAATGCTATGGAGGAGTGTGAACAACGAGAAGGGGAGTCACATATACATGATGAAATTCTGAAGGTCATTAAGACTGGGGAACTCTATACTTTAAGCTATTTTTCAGGCGGACATGGCAAGGGGAAACTTGGCATGGGCTTTCTATGCTATAGGTGTAGAGTACGAGAAATGAGGTTGAGGTTGGCAATTGTGTGAGCTCAGGACTGATGTAAATATAAAACTACATACAATGTTAGAACCTTGGCGAACAGAGCGAGGGGAAACTTGCCCTGGGCCATTCTACCTTATTTATGTAGCTACTTGGGTAGCGAGTCCGAGGGGAAAAGTCCCGTGTGTAGGTGAGGAAGTCGAATGGACTTATATTTAATTTACGGAAAGTATGCGCGCACAGTGCCAAAATTGGGACGAGGACTGCGTTGTCCGTTACAAGTGACAAGCTGCTCGGACACGAGGTGTTTGAACCTTCGTGGGAGCTTGTGCAAGGCGATGATTTCGCGGTGGGTTGTACGTAAGACCCATGTCTGCGCGAAATGATGACGGACCGGACAGCATCAGCGACGATGTTTAACGTACCTCCGTGGGAAATATCGAAGGTAGGCTATATCGTGCTGGTTTGGACAATGGACAAACATAGATTTGAAGACAGGGTCCGTGTGGCGAACGTGTGGCGCGAGAAGAAGCGAACTGTGTCGCTCGATGCAGATTGTTCAAGTGCGAACAAAAAGGAGTTGATAAATATCTAGCAGTTAGTCAATCTGCATCCTGTGACGAACACACCATTGGCTAGATGGTGTGGGTCGGTGGATATGCTAGAGATGAACTACGAAATATATTATCATAAATGAAGGGCGAAGATTAGGATTTTGAAATGACAATATTGTTTGCAATAATGTTCGATAATTGATTAATCAATAATTCTATAAAAGTCCTGAGCTGGTATAAGGTTGACAAGGTTGTAAGAATGAGTGGGACATTAAGGGGAAGATAGATAAGAGTCACCAAGGGTTGGTTGTAAGCAAGGCTCACGTGGTGGTTGAAATTCTTCGACGCCTGAATTACAGGGTGAATTTTGAGTCGATTAGAGAAAGAAATTATTTTTCGTGAGCCGTGCTTACAAGTAGGAGAGGTCATATACAAATAGGTATACAAAAGTTTAGGTGCTGGAGGCATATTTTTATAAATAAATTGATTATGAAAAATATATTGTTAATAGTAAAAATCGTAAAGCATTAATAGGTAGAATTCCTTTTTTTTTTAAAGTTACGTTAAAATGGAAATTATTTAATTAAAAGGACGATTGTTAAATTCTACTGGTAAGGTAACTAATTAAATGAGTTACAAATATCTAGAAAAATAATATGGAAAATAAAATCATTGTTAATAGGCGTGGAGAGAATAAATGGAGCTAATTATGTAAATATTGGAACAATTCACAAGGAATGACTTATTTAAAGAATGAATGGTAGGAGTTAAAACAATTACACTCACGAGTTATGTTGGTTTAGGGCGCAGGTAAGTTCATTGAGCTTCGGGAGAGTTCTGTCTGTGACACTGTGCGTACCAGTGTTGTACATCACAGTAGCGGTAGGAATATGGCGGAGTCTTGTCCATGATGGAGGAAGGTGTCCTGCCCTGGCACGGTGGTCGTTCTTGGGCAGATCTAGTGGTGGAAGAAGTGCGTGGCAGCTCCATCTCCGTCGTAGGTGAATACTTCTTCGGGATCACGGTTCAAAGGTTGGCGAAGAAGGGGTTGAGGGCTCGAAGAGGAGTGGTTACAGTTGAGTTGGGTTTGGTCGATCATCGTGGCTTGGCTTCTTGTTTCTTCATACTCCGGTATATGAGGGATTTGCTTCCCGGCCAGGTCTTATCCTGTCGACTTTCAATGTGATATGATCCTGTCGACTCTTCTGTGATATGATCCTGTCGACTTTCAATGTGGCAATATAGTGATAATAATGTGGGGAGAGAGAAATAAGGAAACCACAAGTTTGGAAAAGGAATTCCAGGCAACCAGCGAGAGAGAGGTAGCGCGAGGGTAAGTTACCGCTGAACGACCGTTTGTGTCGCACCACCCCCCGACTGTCCAAAAATAGTTCTGAGGTTCTACGAAAATGGCCCCCTTGGAATGTGACTGATATATCAAGTGACCGGCCTTTACATCCTCCTCCCTACGTCTCTCTCTGGTCGACTGTAGATTTACTTTATTATTCCTGGAAGGGTAATATTATGACATATATATATATATATATATGTGTGAAAGTAGTATTTTTCTCACAAATATATACCTTATTAACATCCTGAGTAACTATGTGCTTCTAAAATATCACCTTCTATGTTATGTTTAAACCCCTTTAATGAGTTAAAAATCTTCGCTTTTATAAAGGATTCTGTTTTACTTCTTCCTCCTCCTCCACATTTCTCCAACAGTTGTTGATGGATTTGATGATTTCTGGATCATAGCACCAAGGGGGCTTTAGATAAAAGTTTGAAGCTTTGAATGTCGACCTCTTGTGTATGAAGTCCTAAAATATCGCTCCAGAAATCAAATGTCCACTTCCAACAGGCTCCAACATAGACGGACATGGTAGTTATAGAAATAGAACAAGACTTTATTAACAAATTAAAGATACTTCGGCCAGTAATTTATTTTATGAACAACTCATTGTGAGAAAATATTTTGTAATTTTAAACTCTTATTTATTTCTATATATATATGCAAATATGTGACGCTTTACATCTATATTATAAAATCGTGTATGTATATAAGTAGAACTAGGATTCAATATAATCATTCCCCTGAGGAGATTGAATCACTGAAACATCGGGAGTTAAATAAACTATTGGTTGATGTGGCTGTGTTTCTTTCTGAAGACTTTATCAGTTGTCTATGTGTAAAATTTATTCTTGTTTTATTTTTAGCATTTTAAGAAGAGATTCATTTAATTTTTACTACTCTGAACACAATACTTAATCATTATTAACGCCTACCATTTTACGCTGACCTCTATTTTTAAAATAAAAATTATTATTGAACAAATATATCTGGATTTAATTAAAAGAGAGGCTAAAATTTATTATGCTAGACAAAATATAAAAAAATGATAATAAACGCGCCCGAGAAGTTTATTAAATTTTGACTTTTTACGTGAGCGAAGTGAATGAAGGAAGGAAAGAAAAAAGCCTGTCTAGTAGGGGGTAAATCCCTTTGCTTGGAAGAGCTCCAAATTAATAGAAAACCAATGAGGCATTAACAAACCGGATTGGACACAGAGTCATTACTAATTGATTGTTCGATATCCTGGATTTGGAGTCTTTTCTTCTATGATGATCAATATTCCACTATATTATTTGGTAATATTGTTGCATCAACACCACAGATTTTTTCATTCTGTGAGCTTTTAATATTTTTATCTCTTATCGAATACAGTTTTTAAGGTTGCTATATAAATATATATAGTAGATTATTAATTTAAGAAACCAAGCCAAGAGACTTGAAATTACCTGTCTTATATATATACATATTAGTTTCAATATTAAAAATCCAGTATTTTTAACATGGTCATATATATATTAAATAGCAGGAACTCCTTTAAAATGCGTTTAAATTAGTGATAAACATACAAAAATGTAAATACTTTCTAATTATTTAAAAGAGATTAAATAAAATATTTATATTATCTCTGTATTACCAGGTTTAAGAAAGATAATCGAATATTATTCTATTTTTGATATAATTTTAATATAAATAGGTATATCATACATTTTAAACCAAAATACTAATAGAGAAGTTTAAAATTGAATTGGGGAATTTAAAATATTGGTATTATATCTGTGGCTAGTCCTATTTCCGATCAGCTACCACACTAGAATTGTATCTAGGTCAGGAAAATGTTGGGTTTTTTTAATGCGGTTTATTCTTAACTCCCATAGGTCTTAAATGTAGTATCGACTATAGAATAGATATCTACAAACATTTATTAAATATAGATGTTCGAATAAATTCCCCAGATATAGCTTTCAATTCCATCAGTAATATCATAGATTTAATCTTTCTTCGATTCTAACGTTAGTTTTATTTGCATATGTCTTAGGAAAATTTTACCTTTTGGATTGGAAGCAGTTTGTTTTTTTTTTTTTCTAAAAATATATCTGCCTATCAAACCCATTTTTTTAAATGGCAATTTTTTTTTTCTAAATAAGAATCTTAAAAACGCGATTTTATTCACTAGAAAATATAAGAATGTCTAAGATTTTATTCACCTGAAATATAAGAATGTCTAAGACAAGTTAGATTGTGTTTTTTCAAGTGAGTTTAAACTGAAATCTATTAAATGTTGAAATTTTATGTAATAAAAACTTTTTTTTAATAAGCGAAAGTTTTACGAAAAAGAATTAGAAAAGTTTTGATCAACCAAGTTTCCGTACAGATGTTGAAATAGGATGAGACATTAAATGTTAGCAATATAAACTGAGTGAGTGTTCGGGATATTTTTCTCCTTCTCGGATAAAAATGACGGGAGGAAATGAAACTATTTACAAATGAAATATCGCGGACGTACATTGGACTGTTTTTAGATTAAATCATCATAAGCCCGCAGAGGAGCAAATTCGCTCGAAAGTTTGCTCCATTGTTTAAATAAGAATGTAATTATTGTTAAATTTTATTGTGAGTTTATAAAAATACTTTATACTCCCTTCATTACTGGAAACACCATTACTCTTAACGAATGACCTCGGAGAGTTTTCTCTATTAAAGGAAGAAGAATCCAATTATAAACAACTACAACTATTGGGAACTATAGAACAGTCAAAAAAGTTGTCACATAGACAATACCAAAAGAGGCACCACTTCCTGTATTGATTAGGTACAAAGCCCGAAACCATGGTATACAGGTTGGTTTTTTGTCAGAATTTGCCAAAATAGCGTTATGGCTCATTCTTCATTGTCACTAGTAAATGTTTTCACTAAGATGATGTACAGTACATCGTTCTGATGCATAATTAAAGGGAGTGGTGCCTCTTGGTACATGTCCATACAACAAATGAGTGGAGTGAACTGTGAGGGAAGGAATGTAAACATGGCGTGGGGGGGTAGAAGTCAGTCTTGTTCTCTTCAGTGATTGGACACATGACAACTGTACTAAGGTCCTCCACCATGGCTAAACACCACCAGCCATCACTAGCCGTGACACCACTGTAGACTACTGAAGGATAATCTCAGGGCAAATCGTTTGCCACTAAATCACTTGATTGGCTAATTGGTGGCAACAATACGGAATGTATTTAGTCTGCTGCTGAAACCGGATATCCGGTAGTTCCCACATGACTCACCGTGCGTCACCTGTTGAGGAACGTCTTTCAAAATGTTCGTTTGGCCGGCAATTCTTCTCTGTACTATTGGAAACCAGAAGGAAAATATTCCTAATACCTATATTTATGTGAAAAAAATAATAATATGGTCGTAGAGGTACAGTCTGCACCACGCTAACGAGGGCTAACAGCTCGAAACGCGTACGTGGTTGACTCTTTTCTTGATTTATCAAGAAATTGATTTGGCCAAATATCACGGAACAAGTTAAATAAACGTTTAGTTTATTTTTGTTCCACTAGATGGCACTCTGCCATCTAGAAATTCTCATGTGAGCATGGTGCGAATATGCCATTTTTATTTTTACATATATTTATGTAAACACCCCTCCCCTATGTATAAATCCTTGCATTTCTTGTTCACTACTATCCTAGCTAGTAATAAACAATACTATTACAGATATTTTAGTATAAACTAGCGGACGTACCCGGCTTCGCCCGAGGTTTTACCCGAGTAAAGGTTTGTCTAACGAACATTTGTTAAAACAATTCTCTATAAACTTATAAAAAAAAAGATATATTTTGATAATTTGAAACTCGTAAATTTGAATATAAAGTATAGATAAAGTGAACATTTGTTCCCGGTCCCTGTGTGCCGTGTCATCCTGAATTTTGTCTTTCATAATTTTCTACATTACAAAATCATCGTTTTATCTAGTGAACATATTTTCCCGGTCCCTTGAAAAATACTCGATAAGTTGAATAAAGTCATGATCGTGAATCTCTCGATAAAGTGATTATTATTTCCCGGTCCCCGTGTGCCGTGTCATCCTGAATTTTGTCTTTCCTAATTTTCTACATTGCAAAATCATCGTTTAATCTAGTGAACATATTTTCCCGGTCCCTTGAAAAATACTCGATAAGTTGAATAAAATCATGGTCGTTTATGGAAGATGGACGTAGTTCCCGGAGGTCACCCGCCCCCCGCGCGCCAGGACCTCTTGATCACTCTGATTGGCCGGCGGCCGGACGGGGGGGGGGGGGGAGGGGGCTCTTGATCCCTCTGATTGGTCGGTGGGAACTTGGACTGTCCAACCAACTGGCCAGCGGGCGGCCGGGGGGGAGGGGCAGATCTCCGTTGCAAGATGGCGTTGCTTGCGAGTTAAAGCTACAAATCTGCAAATAACTCTAAGGATATTAAAGATATTCAAGAAATTATTTTTCGTAAACCTTTCCGGAGATACGCCTAATAATATCCCAAAATTTCACGGCGATTGGATGTATGGTTTTTGAATCCATAGAGGACACACACACAGACATTCAATTTTATATATATAGATTAATTAATAAGATATTTATAATATCCACTTGTTATTGTTTCAAAGAGAACTCCTGGATTTATTTTGATATAAATATATTTTAATAGTAAGTAACTCCTCAGCGATCACTTTTTCTTCTGAAATCTGAAAAAAGAAAAATAAGAATATTATCCTGACCTAATCCAAATTTCTCTAGACGACCAGGAGACACCAAGTATAGCCGTTTTGGGCTCTCATAAAAGATTCAACTGTATCTAAAGCAATTCAACCATTAATTATTTTTATGAAAATTGCTTTTCCTGTTCTAAAAAAAAAAAAAAAAGAAATATACTTATGGTCTGCGCCATCTATCGGAATTGCAAGATCAGCATATTTTTAAACTTAATTTTACTACCTGATCTTTTACATTCATCCTCCCCCCACTTATGTAATTCCTTGGCTATTCATAAGAAGAGAAAAGAGCTTCCTCTCTCCCGTTAACATAGATGTGAAATAAATTCCCCGTGACACTCTCGCAACGGCACTTTTCAGTCAAGGGATGTATGATCTACATGAGATTTTCATGAAATCACTCGATCTTAAAGTAGATATATAACTGGTAAAGTGACTGAAACAGTTCTATGGCAAAACTTTTGTTTATAATCAATTCACATATTGTGGTAAATAGGTTAAAGTAAATTATCGAAAATATATTATTCAAAATAGCAAGAAACCATGTATATAAATGCACATATGTAAATGTACACTCCGTGTGTTGAATAAATGACCTGCTGTGTATATGCTGTAAATATGTTAATTGGTATCGCGTTATACGTTTCAGGAATTAGGAATACATAATGAAGAGCTCGAAAGCTGTCAGGTTCTACAAGAAAGTAATTCGTTATTTAGCGTCTATTAACTTTATGTATTATTTACGAACGGAAAAATATGTTCAGGGTAGCCTAGTGGACATGGCATCTGCCCGGTAAGCGGAACACTGTGGGTTCGATTCCCATCCCTGGACACTTTTATTTTTCCGTTTATCATTACTCTTCACAATTCATCCTTTCATACCTCATCCCTAAGGTTAGAGATAATCGTTATTTCTTCTTAAAATAAATTTTGATTTTTCGTTGAAAAGAAACTCATGCGGGATAATTTTCAAATGTCGTTTTACAATCACAAGCCGTATTATATTGTATTATAGATTGTATTGTTTGTTTTAGCCTCGAATTTCTCCGTTATATGGCTCATGTCCTCGGTTTTAGACAAGAATCTCTATTACAAGAATCACCCGATGTAGCCATTTAGAGAAAGTGCCTTTAAATCCTAACTTCCAAAAGATTTGGGGCAGCAAGTGAATCAAAGAATTTAAAGAGAAGCTTCTAATGAATCGGATTGGACGCAGCACTCTTATCGACCAGGAGTGCCAGATTGAGAGACGACAAACTGGCACGATACGGTAGAGAAATCCCATTTTAGTTCTCGTCTCGCCCGATAGAGGGCACTCTATTTCCTCACTAAATATAAACTGCTTTAGAATATTTTCTTAGCTGTATCTTCTCTTTGATTATAACGGCGTAATACAAGGTTGTCCCAAAAGTTCGTAAACACTTGCAAAAAATTGAAATACCAATATTATTCGCCGTTATGTATAATGTCTTTGTATTATGTATAAAGTAATTGTATTATATATTCGCCGTAATAATATTATTCGCTAAGTAATAAGTCGCTAAGTAAATAGAAGAAGCAACGATATATTGGAACACAATACAATATTGGAGACAGCACGTCAACCAAAGGTATAATGACGGGTAGCCACAAAACATCATTGTTGTACCAGCAGTTGATAGAGTGCTGACAATCGATATAATGGTGAATGAATTCACTTATATATATACTAGCCGAATGACCCGGGCAACGCCCGTGTTTTACCCGATTGAATGTTTTTATTCAAATACTATTTGTTACAATTATAAATTGGCGCCTTATATAAATGCATATGTTAGTTAATAACTATAGCCTATGTGCTTTATCTGTCTATGTACTGTTGGCTTCCGTAGGTGTCTCTTACTGGGAAAAAAGAAAGAGAGGATTCCATTTGGTTATTAACTAATATATGCATTTATTTAAGGAGCGACCCGCTCCAACACAATGGTTACAAAAACGAAAAAGCGAGTGGGGGGCGGGGGCAAAGGTGGCGTGATCGTAGCCGACCAATAGGAGGGCGCCATTCCAAAAAAAAAAAGCAAACGATGACAGAGATGACTGATGAAGAATGACGCTCGTAACTGTATATAGAATTGGGGGTGTCTTTCTATATAAATATTTAATTCTATAAAATGGTTCTATTTTCAAACTAATCACTTCGATATGCGTTTTATTTATTTTGCTATAGGGTGGGTCGAATGAAAACTTATAAACACTACCATGAAAGTTGACAACTGAATATATCAGATCGAAGATCAACATGAGAGGCTCTGCTTGCTCATCTACTAAATAAGAACTGTTGCCAGTAAGAGACGCCTACGGAAGCCAACAGTACATAGACAGATAAAGCACATAGGCTATAGTTATTAACTAACATATGCATTTATTTAAGGCGCCAATTTATAATTGTAACAAATAGTATTTGAATCAAAACATTCAATCGGGTAAAACACGGGCGTTGCCCGGGTCATTCGGCTAGTCCAATTATAAACAGCTACAACTATTAGGAACTATAGAATAATTGAAAATAGCTCTCATATAGACGACCATTTTGAAAATAGAGCAATTCATAGATAGACCTTCAAATAAAAGGGCATATATTGGATCAAATATATGTATATATTTGCCAATATATTTAGTTGGCTGAACGCCAATCTCTTTTTCAAGGTATAACAACGTATATATAAATAACGTAATTATAAATAATACGTTGTAATACCTTGAAAAAGGTTTGCGTTCAGCCAGCTGAAATATTAATAAATAATATTTTTATCCAATATATACCTTTTTAATTACAGACAACCATGTGTAGACATGTGGTGTACGTACGATATAATCAGTGGCAACTAATCATGGTTATCATGGCCTCTACCATGCGTACTTGGAATAAGTATCACCAGTATTACTCGCACACAGAACAAACACCCAAAACAGAGTCCTTTGTATATATTGGTTATTTATTCATATTCTTTAATTAATTTCTCTCTCTCTAATATTGCTCTATTTTCAGGTAAAGAAATTATCTGTTTTATAATATAAAATGCTAGAATATAGGTGATAATTTGAAATCGTATTCCTTTTCTATAAATACCTATAATATCATTCCTCTATCAGCATCTTACCATCACTGTAGATGAGGAAAATGGTTGGATACATAAATAAAACAAATTATTTTTATTGATCTGAATATAAATTGAGAAGTCAACGAGATTAAAAAAGGGAGAAGGGGATGTGCGATGGGGGAGGTAGAGAGGGGGAACGACCTTCCTAAACGCGGTCAAAAATTAAATTTCCATATTTCAACATCACAGAGGCGCGCCCCAGTTCACGGTCAAATTCGACTAACCTCCCTTCCTGTCAATAACTTCCCCATAGGCCTATATTAAATAGTCGTCTGCCATGGAATTTTGCCGGCGACCATTTTGAATGGTGGTTAAACGCCCCCGCTTCCTAGTTGCTAGAGTAAAATTATATTTATTATTATTATTTTTTTTTTTATAAGTATTATTCTATGATTTTTTTTTTCGAATTTTTGGCGAGGTATGAAAATTGCCAAAAATATTATTCAAATTCTAGTAACGCTTTTACTCTGTATATATATATAACCCAAGTTCCTGTAACGCAGAACGGTTACTATGTATAGTTTCACGGTGTAATATAGACTTAAATATAGACTTTTTGACAGAGATTATTATTTTTTCACATATAGAATATATATACATATAAATATACATATAAAAAAATATATAAAATATAAGAATTTATATATAAGTATATATTAAAAATGGCATATCCTGACCAGGAGCACATGTGCTTTATAGAAGGCAGAGCGCCATCTGGTGGAACAGAAATCAACTAAACATTGATTTAGCCTGCTCCTGGTCAGGATATGCCATTTTTAATATTGATTTCAACACCTGATCTTTTCATCTTTTATTTTTTTCTTTCATTTTTTAATAAGTATATATATTTATAATATTTTTATTTTTACAAATTAGGATTATTTTGTATTTAATAATTTTTTTCCTATATATATTGAAAATATTTTAATACACTATCGTAAAATGCTATATATAGGTTTTTCACATTAATGAAAACACATTGTGCATTTTATTAACATTTTACACTTTAATGACGCCATTTTGCACTTCAATGAAAACATTTTCATTTTAATCGATATTTTTCTATTAAAAAAATAATTTGAAAATTATACTGAAATTTTAATTTCATTTTAATTGAAATTAATCTATTTTAGCAAGCAATAGAAATAAAGAATTGAAATTTTATCAGGTAAATTAACCATTATTTAATATGATGTTGGAATTTTCCTCTATTCCCGCTACAAGCTGTTCCCAGATTAAACTTCAGATTGAATCTAGACATCACACAAGTTAGCATTTTGGTTTAGATATTTCTTGATCGCCTGTGTGCTGACGCGAACCAATTTTCTAGTTAATATGACACAAAATTAAATAAACATATGTGTTAGTTTTCGAATGGCAATATTATTTCATTCGAGTGGCAATATTATATTAAAGAAGAAGCACTTAAGGAAAATTCCTAACTTATATGATGTTTACATTGAACCTATAAAAATCTATTTAAAATCATAATTATGAAAATGGCTAAAGGTTAAGCTGAAAAGCATCTTATAGCGGGAATATAGGAAAAATTTAACGCCATATTAAAAATTTCTTAAATGTATTTGAGATAAATTTAAAATGCACTATTTCTATTTCTTAATTAAAATTGTAATTGTAATTAAATAAAGGTATTTCACAATAAGAACTAAAAATACCATCTATATAAATACGATGTTTATCTGTGATACACGATTTCAACTCGGAAACTGCTGGGAGAGTTGAAATTTTATTGTTTCAGCGATTGTTCATGACTTAAAAGTAGGAAGAAATTCAAAATATTTAGGTTTCTTTCTAAAACCTTCTCGAAACTACAAGCAAAAACTTTCAATTAATAAAAATAAATATTAATTTATCTGCTATAATTAGGTAATCTGCTTTAAAATATGATCATGCGTATATTTATATTCATTATATATATCATCTATAATTATCTATGATATATATTTACAAGTCTCTCTTCAAATATTTTATTGTTTTAAAATAAGTTCTTATCCGTATTAGGTTATTATACACATTTTAATCAAATGAGTCATGGTTCTATTAGCTAAAGTAGGATCCACTTATATTTAAAAAATTTCCAAATATTTGAATTCTCATTGTGAGTGAGCAAGTTAAAAATGTTGAAATAGACAAATTTATATAGAAACGCTTTTATACATTCAAATAAAATTTAGGTATGTAGGATGGCTGAGGTCACCATATAAATTGATATAGAATAGATGGTGGTGGTGTCTTGTCCATGGAGCAGATCGATCGGTCCATGCACCCTGATCACGATACCAGCCAACCGAAGTGCCTTGATGTATAGAATAGATAAAATATAACTATAGGAAACACTATATATATATGAAAAAACAATAGAAAAAATAAAAGATAAGTGGGTCAGGTGTTGATATTAAAAATAAAGAAGGCATCTCCTGACCACGAGCACATGTGCTTTTTAGATGGCAGAGCGCCATCTAGTGGAGCAAAAATAAACTAAACGTTTATTTAGCTTGCTCCGTGATATTTGGCCAACCCAATTTCTTGATAAATCAAGAAAAGCCATCCACAAACGCGTTTCGCGCTTCTCTTTGGTCGCAGTGGTTACAGCCTACTCCACGCTGACGAGCGCCAACAGCGCGAAACGCGTTCGTGTATGGCTTTTCTTGATTTATCAAGAAATTGGGTTGGTCAAATATCACGGAGCAAGCTAAATAAACGTTTAGTTTATTTTTCTCCACTAGATGGCGCTCTGCCATCTAAAAAGCACATGTGCTCGTGGTCAGGAGATGCCTTCTTTATTTTTAATATATACAGTGGTACCTCGACATACGAGTTTAATTTGTTCCGCAACCTTGCTCGTATCTTGAATTACTCGTATCTCGAAGCAAATTTCCCCATACAAAACAATTGAACTACCATTAATCCGTTCCAACCTCCAAAATGTCACCCCAGTTATTTTTGTTACGTGGTTTTAAATAATAAAAACGTATTTATAAATATCAAATATTTATTGCACAAAAACAAAAATAAGAATGTGAAAAAATAAATTAGATATCCTCACTGGTCTTTGCCTTTTTCGCTACATTTTTCTCGCTCTCACCTGTAGGCCGTTTAGAAAAAAAACATGTCCAAGGAGGTTTGTTTCTTCCTCCCTCTCAGAATGTTCCGGAAATGAGTTAGGCAAGTGTTATTAAAAAGGTCAGATGCACGACCTGTTGCACATTTTTCTGGGTGTTTTTTTCCACGAACTGTGAAACTCTCTCCCACATTCCTAAGATCTCCTTTATCTCACTTGTAGAAATAACCTCCTCCTCTGACTCCTCAAAACCAATGTAACCATCGTAAGGCCCTTAGCCGGCGTTACACTCTTTATCGACTCCTTCCGTTTAAGCACAGAACATATCATGGACGTACTACGGCCATACTGCCTCGACAAGTCAACAACTCGAACACCTTGCTCATGTTTTTCTATAATTTCACGTTTTAATTCAATACTCATATTTTTCTTAGCACTTGACCTTTTGCAAACTTTCTTCCGATCCATGGTTATAAAAATAAATGAACTAAAACTGTAAATGATGTAAACGCAACACAAAACACAACTTATCACAGCGGAAGCACGCTGCTAACTGATCGTGATGGCGCGACTGCGTGTTACTGCCGAACCGAACTCGTATCTCGAATTTCGCTCGTAACTAAAAGCAAAAAATCACTTGCTCGTCGGTCGTATGTTATGTCGATCTCATCCAACATGTAGTTAGGAAGAACTCGTCTATCTCCATCTTTTCGCTCCTTAGCTCAACTTTTATCTGTTACGGGACTTTCTTAGTGCAACTGTGTCTTCGTTTTTGTGTATGGATATCCCCAAGCTTTTCCACTCTGCCTCGACCACGACTGCCTGTATTTTGTGAGAACTTTTAAAGGTCTTCCAAGGTGCAGAGAGGTACTGGAAAACTCTACATCCTGACTGTTCCTCTTGGTCAACACAGTACAACAAGAGCTACCAGGACTTCAACTTATTTCAGTAGTCGACATCAAACTCAACAAATCATTACAGTGAGTCGACAAGATCTCTTATTACAGTAGTCGACAGGATCTCTACAAAAGCTACTGGAATTCTCAATTCATTACATGAGTCGACAGGATGACCAAAACGAAGGATGACACAACGAAGAGGTAAGAAGACTGTTCAGATAGGAAGCGAGAAAGAGCGAAAAGATGGAGATAGACGAGTTCTTCCTAACTACATGTTGGATGAGATCGACATAACATACGACCGACGCGGCTTGCACTAAGGGTGAACTAAAACTGAACCGAACTGAACTGAACTGTACTGTCAAGTCACTGTAAGGTGATGTATTTATAGGTTAAAGACGGGGCGACCTTATGTGACAGGGGCGTTTCTGAGAAAGGGGGGCCTTGGCATGTCCAGGTGTGAGAGGGGTCTCTGCATTCCACCACATGTGACAGTGTGGGTGGCCTTGTTTGTGGGAATTGTAAATCGACCTGATTTATGACTTCCATCTTTAGACTTTGTTGTTTTGGCAATACTATGCTCGATCTCTGCTTTAGCTCAACTCTTAAATCTATTACAGATTTTATTTATTTATCCACTTTGTACAAATTACATTACATATGGCGATGCAATGACACAGATTAATCATGCGCATAATTATTTATAGATGTGTCTCTATATACAACATGACAATCTTATTATAAGTTCTATACACAGTATGGGGTTGTTGGTTTAAATTACCATATATATATATTTAAATAGAGCAATCCATAAGTTAATATTTAATTAAAAAGGCATATAAAGGCAAAAAAAAATTAAATTAATTATATTGACGTTATGAGGCGCTGAGTTTGTTGTTGACACACATTAATATGTTATAATACCTTGATAAAGGTTGGCGTTCAGCCAACTGAAATATTGGTAAAATAAATGATATTTTGATCCAATATATACCTTTTTAATTAAATATATATATATAAATATAAATTAAACAATGTCCCCAATTATTTACATTAGGTAGAGTTAAGCATATATTAGTGAAACATATAGTTTTATACTTACTTTATGTTTAGCTTAATTAAGGTAAAACTTTAGTAAGGCTTCGAACTGGTTGCCATCGTTCGTGTAGAACGGATTAATGTTCTACTCTATTGTAAAATTGCTAAGATATTTATTAAATCGAAAAAAATATCGAATAAAATTAAAATGCTGGTATTAAAATAAGAATGCTGTCAATAAAGTGTAAAATGTTGTCATTCAAGTGTAAATACTATCTTAAAAGAGCTAAGCCTATATATAAAATTTTCGTCTGCCTATATTTATTTACTTTTTTTATGATTTTTAAATCGTTGAAGCCCAACTTTAAAAAAAAAAAGATAACTTTGGTTTGCAAACTTCTTTTTTTTTACAGTTTGAAGATTTGCCAAAAAAAAATATATTTCAGTATAAATATTGCCGAAATAAAAACACATGCTCCTTCCATATCGACCATGCTATAAGCCATGTGATAAATACGTGTTATTCATATATACAGAAAATTGAGCTATTTATTTTTATTAATATGCTATCAAATATCATTTTCATTTTTTATTTCAAGCTAATATTTTATTGGTAAATTATTCTTTATATTTATTGTTTTATCTATTTTTTTAATTTCTCTCCCTCTCTCTCCTAACAATTTCATTTAAAATCACCAATTCTACACAAATGTTTTCTTTGAATATTTTTGTTACTTCCTTATATCTATAAAAATGAAATCCAAAATCGATGTTTGTTATCGGGTTGCGCAAAATCTACAGAATAAATCATTATGAAATTTCGCATTTAGGTGGCTGAAGATTTCGTTTAACATATAGGCTATTCAAAACCTAAAAAGGTTATTGTGCTTCTTTTTTTTAATGTAAAACCAAAAAGCGTTAGTTCCAGCCTTTTACCGCTTGGGCGCAGCACTGGTCGCGACGATAAATGAATTTGGTTAATAATTTTACACGTTGTTTGTTTACACGATGAATTTTAGTTTGTTTACATGATGAATATTTTTAAAGGGTAATATTATATATATATTTAAACTCTTTGTGAATAATATATATATATTATATATTAATCGATCGTTATCAAATTTATACGCCCCCGGGTTTTGGTTTAGCATTTAGGTTAAAAGTGCAAAAATTGAATTTCGAATAACTTTTTTTTTTTTAGAAGGTAAGATTTTATTCAGTTATTTAGTAATATTTTTCAAATTAAATTAATTGGAAATATTATTTATGTGTCGCAGCTTATTCATATATTTTTGTGACGATGCAATTTTTGCTTTGTTTAATTTTAATTAGTATAAATATAACGATCTACATTTTTTAAGATAAGGTTTACTATTTTATTCTCATAATAAATATTCCTATTTTAAGACAAATTGAGATTTAGAACAGTATTCTATTTTTTTTTTCTTTCTTATATTTAGAGTAAGTATAAATTTTATTGAAGTTGTAAAAGGTATATTTATTGAAAAAGAAAGTCTATTTTTTCTATATAACTTGCTACATATATTTGACTATATGGTTGTTCTATGTAATATGTGTATGCTCTAATAGCGTTTATATTGTAATGTTTTTTTTTTTTTTTTTAAGGGTAGGCTCAATTTTTTTTTTTTTTTTGCTGTCATTTGTTTAGGTAGAGTTTATATTTATCTGCTTCACAATATATAACTGCTCATATATATCTATATGGTACAACCATATTTTTGAATATATGTAATTAGATATATAGGTGAAAATATACTCATATTTAAATAAAGAAATATACAATCAGCAATCTGACCAATGAGGGAGCCAGAATATGTTCTACTCATATTTATTGTGCAGATTTTTTCAGCAAATTATACTTTTAAAAATCTTTTTCCATTTAATTTTTTTAGTCAGTTGTTCTAAGTTTTCAATTTTTTCCACTTCAATGAATTTTATGAATTTTTTCCACATTTCAGAGGTCCTGATTCCTAGAATACCTATTATTTCAAATGATCTGCCGTTTAAGTTTAGTTATATTTAGTGAAGATGTGTATTTTATTTCAAACAATTTCCCTTACTGGAATGAGAAAATATTGGGAGAGCCTGCCAATTTACCTAGTTATTAATATATTTCAAAATATTAATATTAAAGAGAAGAATAACTCATTAATTCAGAACTTAAATATATTTGTGTTATCATCACCATGCTATTAGGTCGCAGACGACTCGATGCGGATCGTTTGGCATCAGGTTGCATATGATTTGTTCCACCATGACCCCTCGATCTCATTAAAGGCCACAGGATAACGAAGTCTGCAGACCATTCCCCGCGTTCTTCTGCTGCCTCTAATTTTGTGCAGACGGGAGTAACGAGGCCGAATTGTTTATTAATTAAGAGTCTTGCTAGGCCTAACTCCCCAGGGGGGAGGGGAGAGACGTCACGGGCTGTAACTCCAGTTCATTCATTCCTTTATTTCCAGGAACTCGACACCCTGTGGCCAAAATGGCGTCCCTTTGTTTTCCCTTCCTCGTTAACTAAATTTTCATCAGACGATAATTTAAACTTGATAATTAAATGATAATATTAACTATAGAAATAAAGTTGTGCGAGAATATAAAGTGTATTTACTTTTGTGTAGCAAAGCTTCTCGTTTAACTTAATATTTTAATTTGTTTATTTATATTACATATTTGCATGTTTTAAATTAATGAATAACATAAACTTTGTAAACACGCAAATATTAACTTTTGCGTTTATAATTTGCCCAGATATATATGTGTGGAACACACAAATGTTTAAATATAATAAATAAGGGGTGCGCCTCTCTTTTTAATAAAGAAAATCATTTATTTAACCTTCTTTGCATAGAACGCGTATATCAGTGACTAAGCCACAACACCAGCTTTCAGACAACCTGTAAACGTGGTTCGAACCATGGTAGTACAGTGACAGCGGCTTCTAGTTCCTAGGATCCTACGGAAGGAGCTAGCCGAATCTGGCAAAGAGATATATCTGCTGGAGTGGTAGTCCATCTTGGACCAGAAACATATTGGTTCCTTGTAGTTTCGTTCGAATTAGCTGGTGCCGAACCCACACGTCCTGCCTGTATCGAATATATGTATTATTATAAAGATTCTTCCCTGCTTTTACACTTTGACAAAATCAATAAAGAATCTAGGGCTAGGTTTCTTTTTACAATTCTTTTATTTCTTGATATTTCAGGATAACATGCCCTTCAACACAGAGACCTAGAAGTATAAATATATAGTGGGGTTGGGAACAAAGGATAAAAGATGTATAATGGCAATTATAGAGTACCGCTTTGTTTGTGCTGTATGGGTCGTATTGAACAACTAAATGCATCTTATTTAAACAGCTAGTTTTGAACATGTAACGCGATACACTTTAGTATGTTATTACACACACAAAAACTTTGAAACAGCAAGTAGGTAAACAGCGTGGTAAGCTTCTTTATTGGGAACTACGAGCTTTCGGACATCAGCTGCCCTTCATCAGGTACAATGGGTAGTTGGAAAAAGTGAACCAATATATACATGCAGTTATTTAGCATAAGAGAAAGCTAACTAACATCTATTTAAAATAATTAAGAAATTTACATAAGAACTAAAGATAAAAGTACGAAATTTCTAAAAAAAAAATACGAAATTTCTAAAAAAATAGACTAAAAATCTTTATTAAGACCCTGGCCTTATACAGATTCCCGAAAGAAGAGGATGTCCACAAATTAGTTCAAAAAGTATGTACATATTAGTACGGAGAGAGCAAGTGTAAAGTCACAGGCCGCTCAGCATCCGCACTCAATTTAACACGTTATCAAAAACACTAGGGGTTACCGAACAAAATTAAATATTTTATATAATATTATGATGCATTAGCGCGCTCTCTGTTATGAAAAATTATTTTTTTCCATTGCAGTAAGGGCAGTCGATATTGTTTTATTTTTAAAAGAATCATACGCGTCTATAATAGTTTCGAATTTTATATAATAATTATAAAAACATTACACCTCTGAAATCTTGGAAAGACAGAAATAGCAAGGCTACAGGCTTTCAAGGTGTAGTAGTGGCACTGAATGATGGGGGAGTACCACGGACATCTTGTCCGGCAATCGGGAGGCATTGCAGGACGACCAGAAAGGCCGAGAATAGAGTCCATGGCCAATTTTGGGAAATCATCTCTTACGATATCATTAAAGGCCATATTTTTGAAGCAAAAAAAAAGAATAAAACTATAGTTATAGCTATATGTAAAATTGGAATGCAATAAAAATCTAATAATTACAGCAACACATAATTTCAATAATATATTGTAAGCGATTTTCACTTTTTTGAAAACTACTCAAAACAAAAATAAAGATAAAATTTATTGACAATTTCTAGCTACAAAACTTTGGCCGTAAATATTGAAGTAATTTTACACTAATTACAAATACGATAGTTTTGTTTTCAACTATTTCTCTCCTCCTTTATCGGCTCTTCTGTTCTTTTAAATGATCCAATGGACAGGCGCCTTTTTTTTAACACATCTCAAACTTTAATGAGATGTTATAAAACAAAGTTTTAAAACTTTTCTAAATAAAAAAGATAAAATCCTTTTAAGAAGAGAGGAAATAATGGTGAATAATGTAGGTAGGACACGGGCCTCCTGCTGACACCAGTTCTCCTATGTGGTGTATCCTTGTCAACTCACGTAACTACCGAGTCTTTCGACATGTTCTATCGAAACCCACAGCTTAATCATACGCCAAAAATGTTATAAATGGTGGTTGTTAGCTTTTCTTGATTAATCAAGAAATTCGCCAATTCTGGAATAATTAAAAATCAACAATTAGTGGGTATTTATTCCGAAAGATGGCGCAAGAGATCAAGAGATGTCTTTTTTCTTGATTTATCCACCAGAGTGTACTTTTGTAGTATTTTACTATATCTTTACTATATTTCACTTTTATAAAATGTTTTATGCAAATTTTCCATCTTTCAGTATTCAATGTAGTTATGTTCTAGAAGTATTTTTGAAAGGTTATTATGAGACACCTTTAAATAAAATACAATAAGGTTTCCTAGGCTCTAACAATGAGTATGAGAGTGGGCTTAAAACACCGTCCACGGCCGGTAAGTCTGACCTACGGCCAGCGGAACCCTAGAGGAGGTAGAGGGCGGACCGCCACTGTAAACAAGGGTAGCGCCGAGACAGATACCTCCTGGGTGGTGTGGAAACTCTGTAGAATACATGTTATTATTTATATCATTTTTGTATCAAAATATCCAAGAACAACTCAGAACCTCTATTATAATAAAATTAGCATTTCTCCGCTGTTCTTGGCATTTTATATTATTTTTATAATTTTTTTTACAAACTCCGCCTTTGCCGGTCCCAAGCCCGGATGAAAAAGTAGGAGGAGGAGCAGTAACAAGCTCGCTAAAAAACCTGGGCTCAGCTGGCCCGGCTGATAATACCCTGTAAGGGCTCCTGATCCAGGGATACAGGATGAGCAGCGTTTGTACTTCATGTTAGGAGCGGCTGCACATGGCGTCTGTTCCTCATGTCAGAGGCGGCCATTTCTTTTGGAGCTAAGTCGGCCTGCCACTGAGTAGTGCTCCCAGTCTTAATGACAAAGGCAGAGGCATTCTACTTCACCCAGTCATGATGGTTGTCAAACAGACAAAATCAAGGGTCACAACTTGATACCCTAATATGATTGAGTGGAGATAAGAAGAAGATATTATTTTTATTATTCTTTTTTATAATTTAGTAATCTTATGTTAATTATTTTCATAATTTTTTTTCCTACCAAACTTCCTTCCGTCATTTTCATACCTAGTTATTATATAGTTCGAGATTCGGGTCGTGTAACAACCATGTGTGTGTTTTATTATGAAATCCTATTTTATAAGTTAAAATTAGCCAAATAAATATGCACAAATAAAGTAATAATTATGTAATAGTAAATTAAACATTTATGAAAGCAATATTTATTTGTCTGGCAAGCTTTCACTCGGGGAGAAGCCGAGTTCAGTGAGCATATAATAATTATGATCATTTTAGAACTACAAAATATGCAAAATAATGGGGAAAGTCTAACTCCTTTAGTTCACATAATAATTGACATCTAGCTTTTACTTAAGTACTTGCTGGTAGACAAAATTTTAAGTTTGTTTTCATGTTGCAGAAACAAACACATTCTTTGGCGAAACCTACCCTTGCCACATACAGTTGTCCATGTCAGATACAATTGTTTATGAGAGAACCAGGTAGATCTGAGATTGACTTCGCAGGACTAAATTTAATGTCCTTGGGATTATTTGTAAATGTTAATGAAAATTAAAATCAGTTATTGATTTAAATAGGCTTTGAATATTTTAAACTACATCTTCATCTATACACCTACTTGTTAAATCTATGAATTATTTATTAGTAGTTTTAAAGGAAGATAGTAGAAATGACCGTTGAACTTTCCATATATCCCAAGGACATTAAATTTAGTGCTGCGAAGTCAATCTCAGATCTCCCTGGTTCTCTCATAAACAATTGTATGTGACATGGACAACTGTATGTGGCAAGGGTAGGTTCCGCCAAAGAATGTGTTTGTTTCTGCAACAAGAAAACAAACTTAAAATTTTGTCTACCAGCAAGTACTTAAGTAAAAGCTAGATGTCAATTATTATGTGAACTAAAGGAGTTAGACTTTTTCCATTATTTTGCATATTTTGTAGTTCTAAAATGATCATAATTATTATATACTCACTGAACTCTGCTTCTCCCCGACTTTGCCCATGATTGCTCGAATGAATGTTCGCCGAAAGAATCTCGATTCTGCCGTTAAAACATGTGGAAGTACTATTATCATACACAACACTATCACAATTGTCCGACTAAAAAGAATAAGTAAATAATTCCCGTAATTTGATTTTTCCTTATTCCAGATTTAACTATATAATCAAGTAAAAATTTCAGACATTTTGGTCAAATATTGAGGAAAAGTATAGGCACATATAAATAAATACCAATGTTTTTATATATATAAAGAGATTTAAATCATTTTAATAATATATTTAGTTATATATTATTATATTTTAATAGTTATATATTTATATATATAATAAAAAGTTGGGGTGAATATTTTATCATCCAATCTAATATAGATCCAATCAGTTTTAGGCCTAACTCACCGTATTGTGCCTGAAGGAAAACTTCGAAAAATGTGAACCAATTCCCCAGGCAGTAAATTCAATTGACCAACGGTTACTCTCGTCTGCGCTCTAATGCATATTGACGCCAAACACCAATTGAAAATATCGTCAAATATTTTTGTTCTCTCCGGTTATTTTTTATATCTTTTATAGTTATTGTTAAAGTAGGCCAGGTATATGAGAAAAAGGAAATAATAAATCATCATATAAGGATGTCCCAAAGGTTCGTAAACACTTGCAAAAAATTGAATTTGGATATATATATTATATGGATATATATTTTGAGTTTGTTGCAAGTGTTTACGAACCTTTGGGACAATCTTATATCATCATCTATGCTCTATAAACCTAGAAGCTTGTGTCTGCTGACGTAAGAACTTCTCTGAAGCCGAGAATGGTGTGGACGTGATATTTACATTGACAATTCAACATATCTTATTGACACTCTAAGTTAATTGTTACAAATTTAGTGAGAAATTAAAAAAAAGTTATTATTTTTAATTTGGGGATTATATATGTTATAGGCCTATTTTGTTACATAAAATACAAAACCTTTTTGATACCTCAAAAATAATATTTTTCTAATTTATTTTTAACTATCAATACTCCTTCTCATATTCCAATTATCTTTCATATATATTATAGATAAAACTCTTCATTATATATCAGAGTTATTGTCTGAATCCCGATATACATGCTAAAAGGTACAACTTCCTTAAGTGTTGTCCATGAGTGTATATTGGTTATCTCGTGTGTCTTCATATATAGATGGCGTCAGATTTTGGCGTTTATTTTGACGGGAGAGGCGCCCTATGCTTCTATGGAACAATTTCCTCCCGGCAAATTTTCCATCTATATCTATATATAGACTGACGAGGGCCATTAGCCCGAAACCATTGTCTCTAGGTGGACGCTTCTCAGTTTGCCAAAGCTGGTATTGTGGCTTTGTCACCGACCCGCGGCCGCTAGTTGCGGTGACGGTCAATAGAAGGCGTCGGGTTTTGACGCTTATTTTGACGGGAGAGGCGCCCTATGCTTCTATGGATCAATTTCCTCCCGGCAAATCTTGCATATATTAAAAATAAAGAAGGCATTTCCTGACCACAAGCACATGTGCTTTTTAGATGGCAGAGCGCCATCTAGTGGATGGCTTTTCTTGATTTATCAAGAAATTGGGTTGGCCAAATATCACGGAGCAAGCTAAATAAACGTTTAGTTTATTTTTGCTCGACTAGATGGCGCTCTGCCATCTAAAAAGAACATGTGCTCGTGGTCAGGAAATGCCTTCTTTATTTTTAATATCAACACCTGACCCACTTTTTTTTCTATTGTTTTTCATATATTTATAGATGTGTCATTCTGTGTGCAGTTTCTATAGTCTACTTTCACATATGAACTGTTAGAAGTTATACATTGCCTTGTCTAAAATTACAATGATATCCCAGTGTTCATTAATAATAACAATGATGATAGAATGACAACAACTCACCTTAGTTGCATATAACATAAGGACGTAGGAGAAGAGAGTTGTTATCTCGCTAAAGTCAAAACTCCAGTTGTCCATTGTTTCGGTTCTTCAACAGCTTCTATATCAGTGCAATATTTCGTTTTAATACATTTTGTAAATCCCCTTTTTTATATATATTTTTAAGTTTGAACTATTTTAAAAACATTATATATCATATTCCGTGTTAGATATATATATGTCATTAAAAAAAAGACGTATTCTAGGTACGTTACCAATTCATTCATGCAGTCGTGGATTGAAATGAATGATAACTTTTATTTTCCAAAATTGTATTTATTTTTTTATTTGATTATATTTCTAAGACAAACAGTTTGCATACATTCAATTTAAAAATGTTATTATCTATCTATAAACAAAGAAAAATATATGGTTGTATTCCTTTTGTTAAGGATTTTAAAAATTAACTCTGTGTTTGGTTCTATGATTATTTAAAATATAATTATATTAATGAATAATAAAAATCATATTTTTATTATGTCATATATATATGCAAACGTCTACTATATAAATGGTCTTTCTCGCAATGTCGTTAGAGCATTTTAAAATTGTTCGCGATAAGAATACAATTATTTGAAACATTGGGGATCATATTTTAAATAAAAGAAATGTAACCCATTAGATTAAAATATGTACACTTGTATATATTTACTCAATATAGACAGATTTTAAAACAATAAAACCTGAATTTTTGAAGACTTATAAGTATTTATTATAAATATTATAACCCTTTAATTTTATCTAAAACTTTAACCGAAACCTATCTATCAATCTTGCTCCAGTTAATAGGATTCTATCCATCAGATATTTATCTGTATCTTATATCATATAGAACAACCATGTAACAACCTTGTATCATAAACCTTTGTAGATAGTTTGAGTAAGACCTGGTAACGTGTAGAGTTCGTATAAAGCGAATGGTGCATGCGGGAGAATTTAATTGTTGATATAGATCATTATAGAGATGATATAATGAATAGAAATATACATATGATGATATTTGAAGCAATTTACTTAATTATAGCAGACGCATCTCGATTTTGTTTTTGTTTGTGTTTGTAATTCCAAGATAGAAACCTGAACTTTTGGATTTCTTCCTCCTTTCATGTCATGAACAATTGCTGAAAATTTTTAATTTAAACTCTCCCAGCAGCTTCCTAGTTGTAATCGTGTATCACAGATAAACATCGTATTAAAATTATTTATATTTTGAACTTTATTTTTATATTTTGAAAAGTTCATTTCTATTGTGTGTTGGAAACATTAATTTACTTATTGAAAACATTGTTTATTTTGTTGGGAGCTTTATTTTAATTTATAAAAATACCATTTATATTTATAAGGAGAGAGAAACTGTGAATAAAGAAAATACATCAATTTTAATCTTCTGTCATAAATTTGAAATGACAGTAGATTTGGCAACACGATATGCGATTCCCCGAAAGTAAATATAAATCACTATTGCTATTTAAATCACTTTAACGATCTGTATATATGTGATTTATCTAGGTTTGAATGCAGCAAGAATAGAATAAATAAAATGTCAAGCTATCTTCTGAATTTATATTTCATTTGAAAAGCAAACGAACTAGGAAATACAAGATTAGTCATTGTTTTTATATTTTTGGCCAGACGATGGCCCACCCATTTAATTATCTGCTGCCAACTTGTCAGGTGACAATAGAGCGCCAAAAGGGAGGTTATTGTCTGCTGTAGGGATGATGATAATCTAATTAAATTTTGTTCAACTCTGCTGTGTAGAATTCATTTAAAGGTTAGCACCCTGTTTAATTGATTACGTTGATAATTTGTTTTCTTTTTATATATGGTTATATATATTTTTTTTTAAATATTATTTTTATTAATAAAAATAATTCTGTGTGCTAACTCTAATGAAACATATATTTTGCTATTGAGTATTTTCAATTTCCTCTGAAAAAAAAATCGAAAATTAAATTACAAATTGTATATACTGTATAAATAGATTAAAAATACTTTGCATTATCATTTTATTTTCAATTTTAATCACACTGTATTTATGTCATAATTTGTATATAATTGTATGCACCCCCGACCCACTATGCATGTACAATGTATGATTTTCAAAGATTTAATAAAGAATAAGGTAACTGGAGGAAAGAAAGTAGCAACAAGACATTGGAAGCAGGCAGTAAAGCGGACACAAATTATTAATAACTTGTACAGTCAATACTTCCTGACAAGGCCGGACGTATCTGGTGACCGCAGAAGTTATATTAGTTGAGAGACGCCCAAATTTCCGGAGCAGGACCGGACGTATTTGATAACCGCGGAAGTAAATAGAGTCGAACTAATACCCGATACTTCCTGACCAGGCCGGGCGTATCTTCCACCAAAGAAAGCCGCCGGTCCAATTAGGAAGCAATAACTAAGTAGGTCAACCAATAGAAAAACGGGCACGTTCCATCCTTCGACCAATGAGAAGGGAGACAACTCGTGGTGTTAAATCGAGAAGCAAGAATTGTCAGTAGTGATTTCGCTCCCATAGGAACAACACCTATGTAGTGGCTCCTTCGCTCCCAACGAGGTGACATCGGCTCTGGACCTCTCTCCCTCTGCTCATCCCGTAGCTAAGTACAATCACCACCATGTGATCAGATAATTAACAATCAAAACCCGCTCCGCTCTTCTCAAGCTTTCTTTCCTCCAACCCAGTTGCCTTTTATTTTCAAACCCCATCACGTGTCCTGATTATTCCTAACTGTATGCTTCAACTTCCACTCAAACCACTGCGTTTCAACCAATCCTCACCATTCAAATCGAACAACAAGAAATTCCGCAACAATATTGTCACATTTATATATTTCCATATTTAAAATTAAAGACAAAATTAAGTATATAAATGAATAACTTCAAACGAAAATATTAACGGGGCCATGTGTTTCAGGTACATCAGTCCTAGTGTTCCACATCACTCAGGCTCTAACAAGCCGAGCTATCTATCGTTATAATCCCTGTACCCCAGTTGGTCCATTCAATTGCGTATTTTTGTCGTAAAATATTGCGATGGTCTCCCCTTGTGTTGACCTAACAGTAGGTTCATCCACATTCAGAAGCAGTTTTCAACTTCAAAGGCAAATTAATCTTCCATGTTAGGATGGAGATTTATCCTGGTCCCTTCCTGGCTTAGCTGTTTGTCCGCCCCGTGGAGGCGCTAAGTAGGGATCGTCTGTTCCTAGATCTGAGACCACCTTTTAATAAGGCGTTTCCACACTCCTTCACTACTTTGGAGAGAAGGCCGTGTTTGTTTTTTTTTATGTATATCTCTTATATAAAACTTAATCTTTTAAAATGTATTACAAGATATATAATAAGATAACTATTTTTAAATGTATCTATATATTTCCATTAAGTTTTATATTGATAGATGAAACTTTAAGGAAGTCTTGAACATATTGCTAGAAGTCAAAATGACCATACCAATCTCACTATGGGGGTCATAAACTGGCTCTAGGAGAAGAGGAAGACTAGATAGGGAAATGAGATTTTCCTCAGGGAAGAAAGGAATTGGAAACAGAAGACAGAGAAGAGTAAAAAAGAATGTGGAAGCTCGCGTCCAGGACATACGTGGAAGCTGAGGAAGAAGAAGAAAGTAGGCCAAAAATTTTAAAAGTCCCCTAATTATATTTTCAGTGTGTTCAGAAGACAAAAAAGGCAGACGAAACGATCAAGTTGATGAGTCATGCCAGCAGGTGAGGGATAATGGGCGGAAGCTGGAGGCCGCAGAATAATGGTGGGAAATAAGCAATTTGACCGAGGACCAGGCGTGGCCAAGGTAAGCAGGCGACTTCTGCCTACCGACCGATACAGGAAAAACTGACTGCGGTCGATGGCGAAAGAAATGGCTGGCCAAAATGTCATCGGAGTTTCTCCAGCAGAAGCATCGATTACCTTTAGGGCAAAGAATAGTAAAAAAAACAAACTATAACAGCCTCTCTAGTCAAACTTTTTCTTTATTTTTTTTTTCTAAGAAAATACTATTTTTAGGAGCAAGACGAAATATATTTATAAAGTTGGGAATATTAAAAAATATTTTTTCACAGAAAGAGAAAAAAAATCTTTTGTTTAAATGTTTTCCCTTTTTACCTTTCCAGATGCCTGATTGCGAAAGTGTGGTTTGGTGCATTTTTAGAAAGATTGAAATTTTTTTTTTTTTTTTGCTTTCAAATTTTGCAATTTTCTGAAGTAATTTAACTCTACATTTTATATTGGTTCTTTAGAATTGTTTAGCCGCAAGCCTTCTATTTCTTAAATGGAAAAAAATATATGTTTGAAAATTTTATTGCAACTTGGAAAATATCGCGTAGCTCTTTATCTGCCAAACGAAATTTATAAATGTGAAAAACTTAAAAATTACCTTGTGTGCTGATAAAAATATTTACTAAAATGTTTTTAAAATATAGGAACATTTTTATTTAAACCCATTTGTTTTGTAGATATATATATTTTTTAAGTTTGTAAAAAATATTATCATTGAGGAATAAATATATTCGCGTTTTTTAAAAATCACTTTATATAGAACATAACATAAATTTCAATATTTATTGAATAATTTTTGAAAATCAATTAATTTTGGGCATTTTTAGTAATATAATTATTTAAAAGTGATATAAGAATATTTAATAATAGCTTTAAATAATATACTAAAAAAAAAAAATAATTGATCACAAATAGAAATAGTGTGGTCAACTAGTTTTATAATATATTTCTCGCTAACCTGATTGACCACAGAGTGACCCTGTCGCCCACTCAATCTGCTGCTACCCACGCTGGCCTCTCCAAGTTTCGATCGTTTGGCAGCAATTCTGAAAGCTCGGCTGCTGGGAAATAAATTGTTGAGTCCATTCAATATTGATCAGGTTTCGGCAGCTTTTAATGGTCGCCTGTTCACAACATTCCCTTGGGCCAATCGTTTGATTTTTTTACAATACTTTTATTTACTTTGTCTGGTGCTACCATAAATATCTCAGAAGATACCATTGTGTAGAGACAATCTTTTCTTATTGATTGAATGTGAAAAGAAATTATTTTGTGCATTTATATATTTGTCTATCCTCTTACACACACACAATTTATTTTACCTAGAAATATCTAACCATTTTTAAAAATCAAGTTGAGACAAAAATATTATATTTTATTTATAATATAAATAAATATTTTTGAAAATAGAGCAATCCATAAATAAATCTTTAATTGAAAAGGCATATATATATATATATATATAAATTTATTCAGATATATCAAGTTGGTACAAAAAGATAGATCTAATATTGTCAATTTATAATCGTTGATATTTGCATATTATTTTACGTAAATATATCATTTTGAAGCCTCTATTTTGCTCTATCATTTAATATATTATTTTGTTATTCTCCTATATTCACATGTAATTTTAGATTGTATCGCCATATTGACGACAAATCGTAAAAAAATGCATAGACACCTCAATCTGCCCAGCATTAATCAGCAAGCAAATGGCTTATCCTACTCCAGGACGACATCTCAGTGATAACACGATAAAATCTGCACGAGTTGGCTATAATATTGTCACGTGGAAAATTAGGAATGACAAACTCCAGGATGGTACAGCAATTTATTTAGTGCAAGAATAAACTATGAATGATTAAAAAAAGCTAAGCAATGAGAGAAGTTTACAGAGTAGAAAAATATAAACATCAAAAAAGGATACTCTGTTAAAAAAATAATAAATACTTCGCTACAATATTCTTGACCATCCCATATTCCCCTACCGAATTCCACTTTTTCAAGCACTTCGACCATTTCCTACGCGAGAAATGTTTCAAAAGCCAAGGTGATGTATAATGGCCTTCAAGACTTCATTGTATTCAGAACTCCATAATTTTAGGTAACCGGAATAAACAAACTTATTTCTTTGACAAAAATGTATAGAATCTGAATGCTTTTTATTTGAGATTAATAAAGGTTTGTTTGAGGTATAAAATATTTTTGTATACGCTCTTGAAAGTGATTTTATCGTATCAATTTTTCCATTAATTTCGAAATAGCACACACACCTAATATACTGTATTTTTTATCTTTCTAATAATTTACATAAATTATTTTTAAATTAGCAGTTAATTTATTTTCCTTATACAATTAAAATTATAATTTTAATTTGATATAATAAAGAAACATAAATAAAGGAAATGTTTCCAAATTGCTTTGTATAATAAATTTAATTGGCAAAATGTAATTGAATTGAAATTTAAAATGATATTTTATCAGATCTTGGCATCAATTTCTTTTGTATAAAATATAATAATATCAATTTTTTATAATATTAAGATCCTGAACTCAAGCTGATCGACACGAATTCAAATTTTAAAATTTGTATCATATCAATTAAATAAATTTAATTAACTTTACTTTTAAAAAATAATGTTTATAATTTTTGGGAAATTTGGTAATAGTTTTAGCACACTTTAAAATATAAAAATTCTGTGAAATAAAAAATAAATTTAAGATCTGAGATAAATTATTTAATTTTTTCTTTTAAAGTACATCTAGGTAACAAAATATATACAAATTTAAACTGCAATTTAAAAATATTTGTCGGTTAAAAGAAATGTGTCAAAAATATTGCGAAGTCATTTGGATTTATTCTATGAAAGGAAGTGTGACCGAGTTGATTACATACTACAGCTGGTTCACCGGAAGTGTGAACCCGGAAATTCCAAGTTCACATATATATAGTCCACCCCCTACTTTCAAAACAGAAAAGAAAATCCTTAACCTTTATAAAATGCATCAAATTCTATAAATACTAACATTTTGTTTTAATGTTAAAATTGAAACTTAAAAGATGATGCGTTATCTCTTGTATATGATAGCTTGAGTTCAGGCTCCTTTATATTATTTTAAAAATGATATAATGATATTTTATACAAAAGAAATTTATGCCAAGATCTGAGAAAATATCAGTTTAAATTTCGATTCAAATTGAATTTTGCCGATTGAACTTATTATACAAAGCAATTTAAATACATTTTGCTTTATTTATGTTTTTAAACGATTTTTTTTCTATTATAATTTATAAGTGAATATTGCAAAGTTGTAGAATAAATTTATTACGAAATAAATTTGAGTGTTAGAGAGAGACAACACAATAAATATAGATAATTATATATAGGTTTTGCACTTTTGAGACAACATTTTGCACTTTAATAACAACTGTTTTTAAACTTTAATAACGGAATTTTCATATTTATTCGATATTTTCGATTTTAAACATTTTTTGTCAATTAAAATATATATATTCTAATTTTTATCGAGACACTTTTATTTTAATTCAACACTAAAAAAGAGCTTAATTTTAGCAATAATTATGATATAATTGAGGATTTTATTTTCTCAATTCTGATATATAAAATCAGAAAATATTTACACAGAAATAAATTATATATTGAATTATGTGTGTGTTTAGTTAATGTTTCCAATCTGATAATAATAATATGATTAAAATTTATATCACACGAACAAAATATGATTATAAACTTTCTTTTGATTGTGAAAAAAAAAAAATATATATATATATAAAACGTTTTAATAAATATTTATAATCACTTTATATATGTTATAATATTAAATACAGCATATATTCTATATATTAATATAGTTTTGAATTAATTCGAAAATGTATTATAGAATAAATTCCATATTTGCATTTAATTTTCACCTTAATATCCAAAAATGAAAATAAACAAAATATTCTCTGAATATTAATGAAAAATTTAATTACGAAGAAGTTTTGGAGAAATTAAAGAATAGTAAATATATTTCTTGATGTAAATGTGGATAAAATGAGATATTAATCATGTCAAATTTATGTTTAATTTATATTTTAATTAAAGAGTTGTACACACAAAGAGGAGCGTGTGTAATTATTAAAATGTATTTTTTCTCATATATAGGTTTTGCACTTTTAAGACATTATATTTTGCACTTTAATAACATTTTAATTTTAGACGTTTTATTTTCGATTTTTTAATAATATATTGGCAATTTTTCTATAAATATATTTTGTTTTTCCCGAAATGATATTATTTTCACATTAATATTGGTGTATTTTAAACATCTTATATCCTTTTTAATCAATCATTAGAAATAAGATATCTGAGATTTTCTCAAGTATAGTTAACCACTGTTTAATATGGCGTTGAAAATTTCCTAAATTCCTTCTAAAATTTAAAAAAACACACACAGTTAAACCTGTCTATAGCGCCCCCTCTAAATAGCGCCTTCCTTTCTATAGCGCCCGATTTTAAACATTAAAATGTAAACATTTTACATTAAAAGTGACCTGTCTATAGCACCCTATTTTGGCGAGTCCCAAGAGGGGGCGCTATAGACAGATTTAACTGTATTTTAATATCTAAGAAATAAAATGTTATGCACCAATTTTTCTTTTTCAAATAAACATTCGTGATTAATAGTTTTATTTCTTACATATACAGGGCGCGATTTAACCTTATGTTTAATTTATGCCTAACTGGCCTTGTCTTTAGTGTTTGTGGAAGAGCATTACTTGATGCAAATACTTATATGTAATTCTACCGTCCTAATAGCTTATGTGTCCATAGTTTTCTTAAATTCCATAACTAAGATTCCACACTTCAGGGTCGTTTACATAATCAGAATCCTCCGAAACAGTATTAGAGCTCTAAAAAGCAGCATGGTGGATTAAATTGGAAAATTTTCATCGCAGTAAGAAAAGTAGAAAGTTTGCTTTATTTTTGAAAAAAAAATCGTTCTCTATAATTTTATTTTTTATATATAGATGGCGCGTTTTATATTTATGTTTACCATTTTAATATCACCTACAATTTAAAATATTCGAATGACATTGTATTTTCTCAAAATTATTTTACTCTCAAATCATTCCTTTGAATGCCAAAGAATTCGTCAATACAATCGTCTGATTTATAATTTTAAAAAAATAATAATATAAAATTACCTTACGTTTCAAAGAGACAAAGATATTTAATAAATGATTTTATATTAAAATCATTCTATATATATCCATCCTTAAATTTTAAAATATATATAAATTGTATTATATATTTTATTATTTCTCAAGTATATATATGATGGTAATGATTATCGCGGTAGGTAGGAAGTGGTCTATGGCTACTTATGTATGCTGTAGATAAATCCATCACATGTAGAACCGATTACAGGTTTGTAGAGGATTGAACTATTCAACTCCATTGTTGTTTTTAATATAATAGACGGATTTCTATAATTATTAAAAACTCAATATATAAAGAATTATGAGAAGAGACTTGTCTCATCAGTGTGAACTTTCCCTGCGATTTCGCCAATATAAGAGCCAAGTCTTCCCAATTATTTTTCGTATTCAGTTCAGTAATTAATGAAATTTTTTTATTAATCTTAACTTAATAACATTATATAGTTTCATCCTCTAGAGAGCTAAGTGTTGTGTTTAGTTATTTATAAATTTGTATTTTGGTTATTTTCAACTGCTGATGAAGTCAGGAATCAAGGAAATGAGCACTGAAGCTATATAATTAAAACATAGCGCGTCATTGAATACCCGTCAGTTTAGACCGCCATCCCTATAGAAATTAAAAATAATGAAAAGTTCGGCTGCGTTCATTTCCTATAATCCAAATTTACCGGGATAAACAAAGCTTCTGGTTGGACAACGGATGGGCGATGCAGGAATAGTAAATGCAATTGTACAGGCAACAAAGTCCCGGATGTAGGCCAGTTTCCTGCAGAAAATATCCACCCCAAACGATTCTGACCACATCGTCTGACACATATACTACATATAGAATTTTAAAACTGATATGGGTATTAATAAAATATCGAAAAGAGATATTAGCTTTTTTATCTCTAGTATCCATGGTACAGGTCATTATAATCATAGTGGGTATAGTAGTTAGGGACTTCTTTTACTCTAGGTACACCACATGTATACACATGTGGAAAGCAGTTCGACTTTTGCCCTTACAAGTGTACGTACTAGAGCCTCGTTTGATTGCACTGACTGGTGGGGATGGACTTGCAAGAATCGGGGGTTATTAGAGCTTTTTTATTGGGAAAACAAGTGTCCAATGCGGGATTCCGACTGTCGAAAACGTTCTACCTCTCTTTTGTTACGACTGCACCTTCAATTCTTTATTTTACAATATATATATATATATATATATATACGGATCAAAGTAATGTTGATCCATGTTTTTAAAATGTCTATATAATATTTATAATATTGAAATTGAAAGATTGGCTAAAATGGGCATAAAATTCGTTTTTAAAAATATTTAGTTATAAAATTATATTTCAAATTTTCAAACAATCTTGAATATATATAAAATAATAAATTTTTGTATTAAGGTGAAAAATATCAGGCTTATTGAACTGTGAACTCATATCTTATATATTTAACAATTTATTTTGAATATCTTAATCTCTCATGAACGTGAAGTCAATAAAAAACACGTTATCAATTTTATAATATACTCTAGTATTATATTTTCATAGTATATATCATTATATAGATATCGCTATTATTTATTTTATAAATTTCTATATACATATAAAACTAAAGAAACTTTTGTTAGAAAAACAGTAAATAATTTAAAATTCTGCTGCAGAAGATTTCTTCGCGATTGCCTCCCTAACATCAACAAATGACGGGGAAAGTGGCAGTAATCGGAAAAAACAACTCCAATTTTGAGTTAAACAAAGTAAAATAAAAAAGATTGGACACTCTTGGAAATTTTGTTCAGACGAACATTTTAGGGTAAACGATCTATTATTTAAAAAAAGCGCCAGACGATCGCAATTGATTAGAAAACAATAAGGGAAGAGGGGGCAGTCGTGAGATGATGAATAATAGATGAGAAAGAGCATCTAACAGGCTTTACAAACATCTCCCTAAGTATCCATGCCTGGTTAATAGTTCGTCTGCGCGAGAAATAGCCCTTTTCCTTCATGGGAGCTCAAATTTTAACAAAATATAAAAATATGATTTTAGATAAATTTATCTTAACTATTTAAATAAACTCCGATTATTATTATTTAATTACTAGCTGTATAACTTTAATTTTTATAATTATATCTGGGTGTGTGGTCAAATATATTTATATATTAACATAGATGTATTTTTAATACCTCAACAATCAATTTTTAGAAATATATATATATTTTTTAAGTAGTTTACAAAATTGTTAATGTTCTTTTAAAATATATTGCAATATAAAAATATTTTCAAAAGCTTATTAAAAAATCAATAATTTAATTATGTTTTAATACATTTTTGAGTCTATAGAAAAAAGTGAGGGTTAATTAAAAACAATCTGTATTTTAAAGTAATGCGTACCTAACTAATTTACACTTTAGATATTTTGAAAATAGAGATCGACCTATGAATAAATCTCTAAGGAAGTATACATTGGATTATAAAAGTTTATTCATTACCAATACTTTAGTTGGTTACATGGATATATTTGTTATCAAGTTTACCATTTTGAAATGTATCCCTTTTTCTCTCTCTATGCATTCTCATTAACTAATTGTCACCTTGCGATAATTAACGAAATGTCGGTAATGTTGAGATTCTCTCTCTCTATACACGAGGTTTACCACCGGTTTATAACAGTGATGTATTCCAAACGTCCATTCAGAAAGGATGAAAATACGGATTTTTTACTGTTTTTCACAAATTGTTCCATTTATATTTTAAGTTTTCTAAATATTGTTGACTAGTAATCAATAAAATTGATTTTGTCTCACTCACTCTCATAGAAAAATGTATTTTAGATATTTTATAGATAGATGGAGTTTAGAAAGTAGAAATAAGTTACTTCTGACTATATTCATGTCATAATTTGTATATAATTGTATGCACCCCCGACCCACTATGCATGTACAATGTATGATTTTCAAAGATTTAATAAAGAATAAGGTAACTGGAGGACAGAAAGTAGCAACAAGACATAGGAAGTAGGCTTAAAGCGGGCACAATTATTAATAACTTGTACAGTCAATACTTCCTGACAGGGCCGGACGTATCTGGTGACCGCAGAAGTTATAAAAGTTGAGAGACGCCCAATATTTCCGGAGCAGGACCGGTCGTATCTGATAACCGCGGAAGTTATAAGAGTCGAACTAACACCCAATACTTCCTGACAAGATCGGACGTATTTTCCACCAAAGAAAGCCGCAGGGCCAATTAGAAGACAATACCTAAATAGGTCAACCAATAGAAAAAGGTCATGTGACATCTTTCGACCAATGGGAAGGAAGACAACTCTTGGTGTTAAATCGAGAAGCTAGAATTGTCAGTCTTAGACTCGCCCCCACAGAGGTGACATCTGCTCTGGACCTCTCTCCCTCCGCTCAGCTCATAGCTAAGTCAATCACCGCCATGTGATCAGATAATTAACAATCAAAACCCGCTCCGCCTTCTCAAGTCTTTCTTTCCTCCAAACCAGTTGCCTTTTATTTCAACCCATCAAGTGTTCTGGCTTATTTCCCTTGTGTGTAATCCTTGCTTACTCAGCCACCACGACTGCGTCACCACTTCAACGATATGCAATCCCAAGAGTAAGGTTCCCAGCATAGCATAATACCACAGCTATATTGAAAGTCGACATAGCATATTACCACATTCATGTTATATTAAAATATTTTATTTAAAATTATGTTATATTAAAATATTATTTTATTTAAAATTATATATCATAGATTCAAATACTCTGCTAAATCGACCGCCAGAGGTCACTCTTCCCCTTTAAAAACTCATTGTTGTTGTATCCCGATGGTCGGCTCAGCCTTTTGTACATTATGTATATAAGCTTTTCGTTTTTTTTATTCTTACGCCTTAAGCCAGGCAGTACTTTTACCAAATTATGTCTTTTATACATATTCCTTATTAATTAAAGAACTCACTAATCAAAACTCTTTTAAATATCTTTGCCACGACTGCATTTCCATACCATAATCCTCAACATGATCTAAATTCAAACAGAAAATTTCATTTTTATATATAACATTCATATATATGTTGTGGATCATATTTATAAAAGCCATATTTCCATTTGCTAATTTTATATTAATAGCTTACTTCACTTTTATTAATACAAGATTTTAAATGTTTGATATCTCCACCAGCAACATCAAACTACAGACCAACGCTGTATCTCCACCAATAAAAAACGTCCTATAAAGTTGCAAACAGAGATATCCTCATGTCTCCACCAATCAACAACGTCCTATAAAGCTTCAAACAGAGATGTCCGCATATCTCCACCAATCGACAACGTCCTATAAAGCTGCAAACAGAGATGTCCGCGTGTCTCCACCAATCAACAACGTCCTATAAAGCTGCAAACAGAAAGGTCCGCATATCTCCACCAATCAACAACGTCCTATAAAGCTGCAAACAGAAAGGTCCGCATATCTCCACCAATCAACAACGTCCTATAAAGCTGCAAACAGAGATGTCCGCATATCTCCACCAATCAACAACGTCCTATAAAGCTGCAAACAGAGATGTCCGCATATCTCCACCAATCAACAACGTCCTATAAAGCTGCAAACAGAGATGTCCGCATGTCTCCACCAATCAACAATGTCCTATAAAGCTGCAAACAGAGATGTCCGTATGTCTCTACCAATCAACAATTTCCTATAAAGCTGCAAACAGAGATGTCCTCATGTCTGCACCAATCAACAACGTCCTATAAAGTTGCAAACAGATGTACACCTGTGTCCACCAATCAAAAACGTCCTATAAAGCTGCAAACAGAGATGTCTCCACTAATCAACGACGTCCTATAACGCTGCAAACAGAGATGTCCGTATGTCTCTACCAATCAACAACGCACTAGGACAACGTCTGACGACCTCAGTCAATGTTTGCAGGAAGGGAGCACCTTCCCGAATTCCAGCTTTCTCCGCGAGTTTCTGCGATTTCCTCCATGTTTGCCCGGCTAAATATATCTTGGCGGAACTCTTTCTTGTTGGAAGCCAACCAACCTCTTGTAAAGGTTGGCCTAGAGACGACAATTACAATCCGGGTTTGAATACCTAAATGAGCACGTTCTCTAAAATAAAAATTGCTTTAATGTCCTTAATTCTTGTACAAGTCTAAACAGTGAATGCAGGTAACCAAACGGAGCTCTGGCACCTTGTAGCTCGACCTATTTCTACGTGCGTAGACATGTGGTGCGCTTACAGTAAAAGCAGCAGTCGCAAATGCCTCCCCATTAGGATCATCATGGGCATTTGTACTTGGGATGAGTAAATATAATTTTTGGATTGACTTTTGTCCCAAGTGTACAGGGTATGATGGAAAAAAAAAACAAGTTTACGAATACTTGTACTGATATATCTAAGTCAGACAACATATATATAAAGCTTGTTAGTGAAATCCTTGGTGGAACACGACAGGCTCCGTTGGCTGGAGTCTACATAAGATGTAGTTTCAGTCTGGAACACTTCATGTTGTATACCGCCAGCCTATAAAATATACCAAATAGACCAAAGTCGAGATTGTGTGTATGTGTTTAAAGTCATGAGGACTTTTCTGTGATATTTACACATTTGGGTATATAGAAATGCTAATTTATCATCATAAATTGATTGATGGTAAATTCTCATTTTTATTAGTGATGGCACTATGTGTACCAACATCTGAGTATATAAATTGATTGTGGTGGTTTATAAGAGATTGGTAGGATGGAGTTCTTGATGTATTTACTTCTAGTTCTGTATATATAAACTAGAGGAATCAACAAGCTTTACCCGAGTGAATCTTTAAATAACCTATATATTATTTAACTAATTATTAGAATTAGAAAAAGCATACATTATTCTTAGCATTATAATTATAAACTGATAATATATTAATATTATCAGTAATATATGCAAATATTGTCATTATAATATATTTGCATACAGTCTTACTGTAGAAGCTCACGTCCAGAGGTTCCATAAATAACTGCCACGCATTCTTTCATATTTGCATAGTACAACGGTCTGGAGACTAATTTGGCAAACCACTTTATAGGGTTTTCTTATAAAAGAAAAATTAACAGTTATGTTGATTTACAATGTTTGTAAGTAAATAGAATTGTTAGTAGGTATACACCACAGATGTGTGAAAATCAGTTTGACATTGCTTTATAGTGTTGTTTGATTATTTAATGGCGCCTTACAGCCTGGTGTAAGTACAGATATTTATTGTACGCCTTTGTCTTGAGTATATTACCGCTATATACCGTGGTTGCCCCGGTAAATACCCCTGGTTATTGCAGACAAACAAACCACGTCTGGTAGCGTAACCTCTATAAATGTTCTATAGGGCGGCCAGAGCCATATATTATGTATATAGCAGGTATATTAAATATGAACAGAGCTCTCTGTGACAACACACACGAATTATTTATATAATAATTAAATAATATATATTCTTATCTAATAAAGGCTGTTTCGCACTAATATTTTATATTTTTTAATAAAGTTATTGAAAAAAAAATTTTACTTGGAAAAATAACATCACTGAATAATTAAAATAAAATATAGATTTGAGAGAGAACACTGAAACTAGGTGGAATCGCTGTTCTCATTTTAGAGAAGATATTTTATGCAGTTACCTATTCCAAATAGACAGACATTCAGTTCCAGGCGAAGATATTCATGATGGGTAGGTGTTAGTGATTGCTTACACTGTAACAACATGTCTAAATATGTAGCACCAGGCCAACAACATGATAAACATAATAGGCAGGTTTTAGCGGGTACTTATACTGTAAGTACACCACATGTCTACATATGTAGAAGTTTCGTACTTCGTAGATTTTTGTACTTCAAGGTACCAGGATCCCGTTGGGCAATTTTCACTTAGTACTGAGATTGGACTTGTGCAAGGACCAGTAGCGGAATGATATTGAACTAACTTTTATTATTCAAACATGATTTTTAAAAACCTGCTGATTAAATAAAGGTGCTTGTGTCTTGTTGTCCAAGACGACATTCCAAACCACCACACACACATACACAGCCACAATGAGAGAAATTATCTAAATATGTATTTTCACCAGGATCTGTACAAGTATCTAAAACGTGGGATGAGAGAGTAAATTTGATTGCAACTTTGGTTCAACAAACGTCAGCCACTAAATAAAAAGATCATCGACTTGACTGAAAATATGAAGCGACCATTGAAACACGTCTAAAATACGCCGGCAGAGGGGAAAAGTCGGCAATCCCGCCCCGGACAGTCAGGATGAATGGCTTCTTTTATGGAGAATGGCCTTCCTGCACCAAGGGTGAGCAAACCAATCGTCACGTATAACCATGAAAAAAACTCAGTATCATCATGGCCCTCAAGGATAATCTCTAAATTGAAATGTTCCATAAGATTGCCCATGTTGAAAGACCAGGGATAAGTAAAACAAAGACAAGAGACTATGTACACACCACATGTAGATCAAGTTACGAGGCCATCAGGAAATGGACAACAAGTCGAGGATGAATGACATTTGACCATATCACGCTAACCGCTCATCATGATATCATCAGCAGCTTAACAAGGCCTAATGGCTCTCCAGAGAACCTTTAGTTTGGAGAGGATTGTCTAATGATAACCCCCCGTAGTACTGATCTCTCCTGGGCACCACTCTGCCATCCTATAGCGCATTTCCATCTTTCTTTCCTTTATACCTTGGAGATGTAGATGTCTCTAAATATTTACTTGTTTCAAATTGTAGATTCCCTTGTATA
Organism: Cordylochernes scorpioides; assembly: GCA_030710605.1. Lineage (NCBI taxonomy): Eukaryota > Metazoa > Arthropoda > Arachnida > Pseudoscorpiones > Chernetidae > Cordylochernes > Cordylochernes scorpioides. The sequence goes on along the minus strand of CP092869.1, from coordinate 32,391,608 downwards.
ATATTTGTGCTCGATCCCAGCTAGGTCCTATTGGAGCCCACTATATGTTCTGATGCCATACCGAGTCATAGTGTTTGTGTGGAAGCCAATTATATTTAGAACCCACAAATAAACTTTCTTCATTACCACAAACCTATACGGTAAAACGTCTCTCTAGGACCACACTTGATAACAACCAGGTTATCAGTTGTTCTTCTAAAGTTCTCCTGGATCCTTTACAACTATATCCTCAACACCGCAAATCTGACCATAGTGACACTAAAGTTGAAAGATACGAGCTCCAATATAAATAGGTCTAAATAGTAACCAACCCCTCTATCAGTATTTTATTATTAAGAGAAAAGAGAACCACCTTGAGGTATACATCTAGTTAAAAACATGATGAAGCAATGATGAGTACGGCGATTAATGATGATATATTTAAAACGTTCGCGACCGTTAATGACACGATTTAATATAATTTGTTGAGTTTTAATTATCAATGTACCCATATATTCTACAATATACCCATATTATACACTATATATGTTGATTTAAATGAGTAATGTATCCATATTATACACTATATGAAGGATTTAAATGATTAATTTACCCATATTCTACACTATATATGTGGTTTAAATAAGTAATTTACCCATATACATACGATCCCTATATAACGACCCTATATAGAATGATTTAACACAAAGCAATAACGCGCCATCTATATATATAAAATGAAAGGATTTAAAAGCGCGAATGTTTCTTTTATACATAAAACGAACTTCTACTGTTTCTATATATATAAAATGAAAGGATTTAAAAGCGCGAATGTTTCTTTTATACATAACAACAGTAGAAGTTCGTTTTATGTATAAAAGAAACATTCGCGCTTTTAAATCCTTTCATTTTATATATATAGAAACAGTAGAAGTTCGTTTTATGTATAAAAGAAACATTCGCGCTTTTAAATCCTTTCATTTTATATATATAGAATGATGTTAAACATGCCCCAGTCTGAAGCCGACGTGATACAAAACATCAACCTGTTCAAGGTAAAATATCATCCGCTGTCCTCTGTCGGGTCATAGAACGGGTCATTGGTCTCTCTTTATAGAAAGGCAGAAGTAAATGTTTGTCCGGTTGGTTGTCCGTGTGGGGAAACATCTGTTGAATATAATAATGACCATGAACCATTTTGTTATGCAAACTTATCCTAATATATTATTTATTGTTATAAATATGCGTGTGAGTGAAAATTAAAAAAAAAAAAAAATTTAAAAAGGTCAGGTGTTAATATTAAAAACAAAAAGGGCATATCCTGACAGCTCACATAGCATTTTAGATGGCAGAGCGCCATCTAGTAAAACAAAAATCAACTAAACGTTGATTAAGGCTTGTTCCAAAATATTTGGCCAATCCATTTACTTGATAAATCAAGAAAAGCCAACCACGAATGCCTTTCGGCTATTGGACCTCGTCAGCGTGATTCAGACTGTATCTCAACGACCAAATATTTGGCCCAAGAGGCTTCCTGAGAAATCAAGGAATGGGTATTTAAGGTTAAATTTGCATAATTACGCTGAACATGCGAAAAAATATTATTATAATATTCCGTGTGACTATACGTTTCCTCGGGGAACAAAATTTGACCGAGAGAACCACTTAGAGCGTCCCCACGTGCTCGTGTGACTACTTGGAAATTTTAAAAATATACAAAACCTATAAATGTATACAGTTTTTAAAAATAAATATACAAGATATATAATCTAAAAATTATATATGTGAAAATAATTTTAAATCTTTAAAATGTGAATAAATGCTGTACAAAAAGATGGAAAAAATATTAGTGTGTTAAATCCAAATATTTACCAAACGATGAGCGACCAACAAACAAAGACTTGGCCAACATCCCTGAATCAGTCATAAAACACAATAACAAGCAGGCGAACATTGTTACGTCCAGAAGACGGGAATAACTCTCGACTGACATGGAAACTTCCCTAACTTCGTTTGGTTGCATTATACATGATGTTACCTTATTCCAAAAAACTGAGGGCGAACACAAATTGCTTTTATTTTTTCCTTTCATATAAATTTACATTATCCTAATTAGAGTTAACATATTTTGGCTTCATTTTCTATCCTCCATTAATAAAATCGTCTGTATTTAAAATACTCCTTTATATTAATATTCTAACTTTATTTATTTATTTTTGGAAAATAAAAAGTATATATATTTTTTATTTTTTCAGAAGAAATATTCGTATTTAAAAAAAATACAAGTATACTTGTGTAATTTAATATATACCCATCTTTATAATGTTATATATATAAAATATTATTTGCATAAATTAAAATTACGAAAGTTTCAATTAAAATCGAAAAAGGCTTTATTTATAGTGTTGTGTGCAAAATAAATAGATTTTATATTTTAAAATAAATATATTTTCATTTCAATTTCTCAATAAATTTTACAGTAAACGGAACATTTTCTCGATGCTCAATGGAAAATTATTGTTATTGGACTCAATGTTTTTATTTTTAAAAATTGCTATTAAATATTTAAAATATTAAAGATTTTCACAATATATTCTAATACTTTTTGTGATGATGTGTGCTTAAAAATAAGACATTATATTTTAAACACAATAAAGTTTTTGAATATTTGAAGCCAAAAGACTATTTGCAATGTGAGGGTTTATGGGTTTGATCAAAAGCGTGTATACATTGTTCTTTGGCATTGTTTAACTGCCTCAACACAAAGGCTCTTAGAACAATTCCTAATGGCACAAATGCAAATTGGTCACACGCTCTATAGATTGTCTGATTTCAAAAGCTGTGTTGCCAGTTATTTAACTTGTAAATAAAGTTTAAATCACTGACTATTCAAATAAGATCTGAATGAATTTATTATTAACAAAGATAAAAATCCGTATATTTTTCTAAGATTTAAAAAAATGTATTATAAAATATTTTTTAATAAATGAGAGTTTAAAAGTTTTTGAAATTGAATGTCTTTATTTATAAAAAGGGAGCAAGTTTTTTCGATCTCTTCAAAGGGTCGAGCTATAAATGAAGTATTGAGTTATGCTTCTCTATGTCTCATCACAAACTAGAAAAAAATATATTTTAATTCATAGTGTTTTCCAATTTGTAAGTACGCTATGAACTCTGGCTTCATTTATATTCCAGGCCGCTAAATAGCCTGAGCTCGAAAGATCGCTTTTTTTTAAATAGGGAAGCTCACTTGCGAAACATTTTTGACTCGTATTTATATTATGATTTACCATGAGTTATTTCATAATAATTTTATATTCTATTTATTGTTCGCATATATAAATTGCTTCAATGACCCTTGATTCTTGAGAAAGTTCGATCCCACCAGTGTGTTCAAGTAATCAAACTCTAGTACACTTGTAAGTGTAAAATTCGAACTGCACTTTCTACATGTGTTGTGGTACACTACAAGTGTAGTAAAAGCAGTCACTAACCCACCAGGACTATCATGACTTGTACAACACACACGTGTATTAGATATAATGCAAATATATATATATATATTTTTTTTTTATGACACATATATAATTTGAAAAAATAGTACAAATATGATTATGTACTGGGATAAGGTGCATAAATTAAGAAAAAGGCATCTCCTTATCGTGCAACTGAAAGTTGCTGATGGCGCAATTAACATATATAATTGTTTAATTAAAAATGCATATATTGGATCAAAATATCATTTATTCTACCAATATTTCAGTTGGCTGAACGCCAACCTTTATCAAGGTGTTATAACATTTTAAAGTGTGTCAACAACAAATTCAGCGCCACATTTGTTGTTGACACACTTTAAAATGTTATAACACCTTGATGAAGGTTGGCGTTCAGCCAACTGAAATATTGGTAAAATAAATGATATTTTGATCCAATATATGCCTTTTTAATTAAAGATTTATCTATGGATTTTGCTCTATTTTCAATATATAATTGTATCGAGCTTTCTACCCTGCGAGAGGATCCACTAACACCCCCGAGATAATAGTTTTGTGTTTTTTTTCGTATATTGTGGATAATCTGAGATTCCTTCTACAGTAAGATCGCCTCCTGTTTCACCGTAAAATAAATACTTTGAATCTATACGAAGGAATAACGCCCCATATATAGCAACGAATATCTTTTAAAAAACTGATAATTTATATTATGTTGATTGTACATATTGCCAGACACTTCTTTCTTTTGGACACAGTTCTCTTTTCTCGGTCTTTTTTTTTATCTCTTTTCCCTTGTTAATATCATATGATATTCTCTTTACGGCCTTAAATTATTGTAAATATATATAGACAAATGTAAAGACGTACATGCATGACAGCGCAAGTGTCCCTAGGGGGAAATAGCGCTTTAAATTGAAATAAATAAAAATAAATAACGCCCCATGTTAAAAGAATGTTTGGATGTTTTAAAATTGACACTTCCGTTCATCGTTTTATATTATTACCAAACAGCACACAAATCACTAGCGAGTGGAAAAGTTTAGAGAGAAAAAATGATATCAATTATTTCGTTTTAATACATCAAAATATTTTGAGTAAACTAAAAGCCTATAAAAAGTATTATCAAATAAAAATACGAATCAAAAACCTATATAAGAGAGAAGTTACATATTGAGAAATATATGTTATGAGAATAATAGGAGGAGAAGCAAAAGAAAAACATAAAGATTCTGGATAAAATCTTGAAAGAAAAAATAGATAAAAAGGAATGAAAGCCGAAGCCTTAGGCTAAGAGAGAGAAAGAGAAAATAAGAAAACTTCCATAAAGGGACAACTGTTAGCTGATAGACTGGCACCGCTGATTATATTACATAGAATACTCAATGATATTTTATTATTATACCAAAAATTTATGAGATCATTGGCTTTTTCAGTTCGATTCCTTTTTCAGTTTTAAGAATAAAACTATATCATTATATTTATTTTATATTTAAAATTCATTTTAATTGTATTATAGTTAACGTTGAAAATATCTAATCGATTTGGCAACATTGTAAAAATTAAATCGATTAATTAGCTCAGATTTTATTAATAGATTGATATCAAGTAATTTATATGAAACTTTTCATTAAGTTTTTCTAACTTGCTATTTGTAATTTTAATTGAAAAGCTATATTCAATATTTTGACCTTATATATTTTTTCACATCTTTAACTAACGATAAAATTAAATGGTCTTGGATTGTGTATATTAAGGTGGTTTCAAAAAATAATTAAGTACCCTAATATATATTTTACCAAAATAAAAATATAAAAAATTGATTTTATTTATTAGCAAATTGATTAGGTTTTGTTTATCTAACAAATTACCAATCAACTAATTTTATTGATTTATTTTATGCGATAAAAGAGTGTTCAATAGAAAAATAATAAAAACAATGTAGAGGTGGAAAATATCGATTTATTATTTTTCATACCAGTAATATGTTTGGCAACACTGTTGATGACGTTTGCTCTTGGCTAATATAGATGTTTACGTTTAGTGCGCATGCGTGAGTAACAACGATCTGCTGCCAAGTTTCGGCTGCCACATTTTGAAATCCGATCTCTACTGAGTATCAGCTGACACTGATCGTTTGGCGAAACCATACAAAAGGCTTTAAAATAGCGGGAAAGTAGGGCAATACAGTTAGTCAAAATAAACGAATTATTAACTCAGGGAAAAATAAATATAAGGATACAAAAGCATTTTTCACACAAAATAGGTATACCTAAATAACATATATGTCATATCAGCACTAATATAAATATATTAAAAAGAATATCCATCTCAGACCAACAGATCGTAGTGCAAAATTGCATTAACAATTGAATTTTATAATAAACTCAATTTACGATTCGAGAAAACTTTTTAAATTCATGCGTTCATTAATGAGGATGTTTGATAGATTTTTCATATTTTAAATTTAATATTTTAGGACCAACATAGCTTGATCTATAATTTCACAAAAGAGTACCAAAATTGAATATATAAATATTATAATATAAATTTGAAAAATGTTAGGGTTGTTTTTTTAATTTTCCAGTATATAGTATAATATATAATTAAAAAGGCATATATTGGATCAAAATATATGCCTTTTTAATTAAATATCTATTTATGGATTTCTCTTTTTTCAAAATAGTATAACAAATTTGAAAGTAGAGTATAATAAACTATTCTTACAAGTTATAGAAATGTGCTATTATCATAGCTATATTGGTGACATTATTTAATCTAAAAAATGGAATGCCGCCACTTGACCTGCGGCATAAGACGGGTAAATAAATCGTCTGCTAACATCCCGCCTCACTCTTCACTTGACATTGGGGCAACGACCCCCTCTCTTTTATAATCTTACCATCTTAAGATAACGTTAAGAAGCCATGTATAAAAGGTCTATATTATGTTTTAAGTGACATTAAAAGGTTTGAAGTAAAACCTGTTCTAAGTTGCAATCTAAGGGACGATGCGGGATGGTGCAGGTTACTTCTTTTATAAGACGGGATCATCTAAAGACATTCTGGTTATGAGAACTTCAAATTTCCATCTATATTTTGGGCATATAATTGGCATAGATACTCAACCAATTAAACACAACTTTGACAAATTCAGAAAATTTAACGAAAACACTTGTGAATTTTAAGAAATCAAAGCCCTGCCCTGTACTGACGAGGGCCAAAACTATGGTTTACAGGTGGACGATCTGATTTTGCTAGAGCTGCTGTGGCTTTGTCACCGACCTCAGTCTGTTAGTTTGCAGGGACGGTAAATAGATGGCGCTTTATTTTGGCGTCTATTTTGACCGGGAGAGGAACCCTTTATTTTTTTTTATAAAACTAAATCTCATGATCTGTTTTTATTTTAAAAGATTGATATTTTTTCATATCTAATTTGTGAATTTTAAAGATCGCTTAAAAGTATCAAAGAACTGTAGAATGGAATCTACCGCGTGTGTTCTCGCCTATCACGATATGGGTGAAACAACGCGGTTTTAGCTTCTTGTAATAGATCCGCTTAAGAGAGATTTCACTGTCTATTGTTTATGTGAATAACTCTCATCAATGTGATTAACACAAAGTTGAAGTTGCCCACTACTAGGACAGTACTGTATCCTTAAGTAGTTTGGATTGTATTCTGTTGAAGATAATCCCATTCGGTGTATCCATGGAAGAAGAAAAGAGCCAAAAGTGAAGCATGCTTTTTTTTATTTGGATTGTATTCCCAATGCTAGTAGAGGTCCGATTAATGAAGTGAGATCAAAAATATATAAATTTCCTGAAATACTTTCCAAGGATGGCTAAGGTTCAGGTTGGAAATTCCTAGAAATTTGACTTTCTGTAAACTTTCATGTTAGAAGGATGAGCAGGTAGATATAAAGGATGTTTACCAAGATTGAAACAACCACCCATTGAGCGAATCATCAACAAAATACTTAATAACCTTCACCTGGAAGGAAATATTTTAAAAAGAAATTGTAGGTCTATTTGGCAGAATGGAGGCAATACGGAGGCAAAATTTCGTTGATGGATGACATATTATTTTGATTTATTTTGGTAGAAGTCTTCTTTTTCATTATTATTATTAATTAAAATCGTTAAATGATTTTATTTTGATACTATAGTGATTAACAATGAAGAAATATCATTGGTTGCTATGGTGACATATTGATAAAACTATAATTGAGACACTATATAGTCATTTTTGTGGTTGTGGATTCACCATTGCAAATTGTCAATGGTTGTAAAGAAAACCTATCCCAAGACAAATACACTCACGGACAATACTATTAAAGCACCTCGTGAAAAGGAAGAATGCTACATACGGCAAATTATGTAAATATGTAGGATAAAGTCCAATATTTGGATGATTCCAGTTTGGTGTGAGTGACAAACACTGAGGAGAGGCGCAGCTAATGTTTGGGAGGTGCTGATAATATCGAGGCACATATCAGATGAGCCATTAAAGAAAACAGAACCTAATCACGTTAGTACGGGGTAACAAGAATGTCATGTAAACTCAGCAGAAGACATTATTCCTAGTTGACGAAGTTTTAAGATGCATCATCATCAGTCTGAAAACTGTAGGATGGTGGCACGTCACGATTGTGTTGGGAGCCCACACACTAGAGGGACGAGGGGTAAAGTAGATATCCCCCGGTGATCCATGCAGGCTAATGTTGGGGCTCCAGTGGGGTCAAGTGGTTTTCCAATTGTAAGAAGTTGCATAAAACTTCATTTCACTCTGATGTTTACTTCTTGTTGCGCAAATTTCCGTCAGAGTATGTATCAAAATTACAGCCACTTTCTATCATCATTATTATTCGAAATGAAAAATAATAAGAATCCTTTGAGTTTCCGATATATAAATGTTGCTACCATTTCACTTTAAGAACGTTTTCTCTGTTTTTAGCATATATCGAAGGCTTCATAATACCTTCTAATGTTATTTCTATTAAATAAACAAATATATTTATATGACAAGGTATGTTTACGTTTCTACAAAAAAAAAAGTATCGTATGTTATCGTCTTATTTTTAAAAACTCACAGAATAATTCTTTGAACCGTAGAAAAGAACAAAAAAAAGTGTCGATCTTTGTCCCCGGGTACGAAGCAGACGACGAAATAGACAAAGAGGTGTGACGTCACCGTGACGTCATATAGGTCGATACGGCCCAGAGATTTGCCATTGGTCGGTTATTAACTGCCAGAAGATATTTATTTCCGATAATCTGTGGTGATATGGTCCAGTTGTATAAATACAATGGGCAATTTTATATCATCACACATCCTATTTATTTCTCTCTATGAATAAAACTTCAATTATATTATATATCTTTCAAAATATGAATAATTTATCAAAAGTCTAATTTTAAAATATATTCAAAATAAAATAGCATATATATACAGTTTACTCATATATTGGCTTTTTATTTATTTATAATTGTTTTATAGATGTTGAAATTGACATCAGAGAGGGCCAAGGGTTAATAAATGAAACAAAAATATAATATCGTAGAAAAATATAGCTATATAGAGAAAATTAGTGAAAATAGATGATTAAATATAATATAAAAATAAATATCTTGTAATATTTTATACGTTTTGTCACGTAGAAAAAAACAAATAGAAAAGACAAAAAGATAAGAATGCCACTTCTGATCAAAGAGCACAATAATTGTATAGAATAAAAGAAAGGCAAGCAGATCAATTTTCTGATTAACAAAACCACTCTGTGAATAAAATAATAAATATTCTGTTACAATATAGATGAAACACTAAATCGGTGTTTGTTACTCTTCTCCCCCCCAGACTTATCATTAATCAATTATTGAGAAATTTCACTTGTAGGTAGCTCTAGATTTAGACAGATCTTGCACTAATTAGTCCAATAACAAACTGTTTCACATAATTTGGATATATTATAGGTTAAAAACGATAATATATATATAGGATTTCCTATTAATACAACTACTACTTTTATTTTAAAAAATACATTTCAATAATCCTTATAAATAAAGTTAAATAATTTCGCAATGAATTTCTTTTAATAACTTAAACCGCGAGCATTCGAGCTCTTCAACGGGCTCAAGGCGATCAGAGTGAACGTGGTGTATCGTGGTGGACTCGCTATGGCTTTTTTTACAAGTGGGAGAGTTCACCACTGATGGGAGGGTTCACCACTGATGAGCCAGGCCCTCCCAATATCGCAGCAAGGACAGTAAGAGGTTGTTTTATTTGAAAATTTTAAAAAAGTCACTAAATAGAGTTACTTAGATATAGATGTGACGCTAATACATTATATATGGTGGATGTATTTTGGGTAAATGCTAGTTAGAAATGGCTAACTAGTCTTTATTAATATTAGTTAATTATAGATAATTGTGGTATGGTTATATTATCTATTAAATTGGTCTTATATCTCATTAATGGCATATTGATATTGCTAATGATGTGATTACATGAAAAACGCATACACGAAGGGATCTTCAAATAAATACATAAACAAAAGATATATATTTAATTTTTAACAGATTTATATATATATATATATATATATAATTATATTTTTCAATTTAAAAAATATGAAATATTTTAAGATATTTATATAAAATAAAAAGCAGTTTATATTAAAGAAAAAAAAATTAATTTTTCAAAAAAAGGCGGAAATAAAAAAGATGGAGTACATTCTGTGAGCGAATGTAAACAGCTTTAACCAATACCAAAACAAGCAGAAAACATGTGACCAAAAGATGATAAACCGACCAGAAGATCTGAGAAAAAGGGTCAAACGTAAAAATCGATAGGAACAATCAATAGCCCATCGTCATTCCGTTACAGACGCCAGTATCTGCATCGTCTGAACCACTCACTCGTTGTCATGGTAACCCACTGCCGCCATGGCGTCTCTCTCACTCCATCATTTCTTCCTTTATTTATTTATTCAGTGAATGGACAAAGCCATTTCTGCAAATAATGATAAGAATACAGCATCCCCCGGGAATCCTAAATATTTACTTAGCGCAATGTTAAATTTCGTTTTGATGAATTACATTCCTTCTTTATAACATATCTATGACTTTATTAATTCGTAAATATTAACTTTTTACCACAAATACTAACTTTGATTTTCATATTTCTTCAAAATAAAATTAGAAGAAGACGATATTTTATGCATTTTTCTTAGTATATTACATATAAATAAATGCTATAAATTAATTACAAAACTACTAAGCTAAATTATTATAAATTTTGTTAAATAAAAAAGTGTAAAATATACAGTAACATTCACACAATGAGTAAACTTTTTTTCTTTTCTAGCAATGATAAGTAATCAACTATAAAATTTAGATTTTTTTGAGGTATATTTTAACTTTTGGTCTATTCATAAGTAAATTGCTCTTTTTTCTTCTGAAATCAGGTCCTATGAAAAAAAAAATCGTTGCCCATAAAATACCAAAAAAAAAAATCAGAATTGATACTATTCAATTGGATAGAAATTGAAAATAAATTTATTGGCTTCAGTGAATTATTTTAAGGAATTAGTAGATATTTAGGATAAGTTGTATTAGAACTCAGGGGAGTAGTTGGCGATATATGAACACGCTCCAGGAGCCTGGGTTTTACCTATATATGTTACTATTACAACTATGAAAAACAAAAGAAAAAATAAAAGATAAGTGGGTGAGCTCTGCCATCTAAAAAGCACATGTGCTCGTGGTCAGGTAATGCCTTCTTTATTTTTATTACAACTATAATTAAATACATTCCTTTTTGCATATTTACAGAGATCAACAAAGGAGGTTTCCCAAATAACATAGATTTCTCCTCCTGGAAACTTGAGATTCACAAAATATTTATTTTTTGAAAATAGGCGAAAAGAAAAGTAAGAAAAAGAGAAGGTCGGGTAATAAAATGTATAACAAGGAATATCCTAACCGCTCAAATGTTCCTTTTTAGATAACAGAGGGCCATTTAGCGGAATAAATATTAACCCTACGTTAATTTAAGTTTATTCCACAATATTAGCCAACCCATTTTCTTATAATAAATGAAGAAAAACCAACAATGTACGTGTTTCGGTTGGCTTTTCTGGATTTATTAAGAAAATGGAAATATTATGGACTAAACCTAAATCAACGTATATTTAATATTTATTCCGCTAGATGGAGCTCTAACATTTAAAATTCTTATTTGAGTGGTCACAAGATATGTATTTATACATTTAGAAAGGTGTATTATTGTAAACATGACTAACAATATCTATGATACATCAAAAATCTTCCTATTTTAATGTGACCGATAAAGTTGAATTGACTGAGAATTAAACCAAGAAGAAAAATTCCCAAATATGAAAAGTTGATCGCAGATATACAATATCCAGCATTTGAAAAACAGAAAACCAAAAGAACAAACACATTATCATCACATAATGCCATATTGTCTGTTCATAATGTCATCATTATATTCTAAAAACCGTGGAATTCCTGAAGTACCTGCAAACTGTACTGGGAGCCAGCAGGAAGGAACATAAGTTGATGTGTAAATATGTAAATTCCAACACGCTCGCTGTGTATATGTGTGTTGCCGTTGTAAATGGAGATATTCTCACGAAAATAAAAATATATCTATCTGGCTTATAACATCTTGAGTGAAATACGCTCGAAAGAAATATCCTCTTTATCTCATTGCCAGAACGTCTGTCCACGTAACTAAGGTTGAGAACCCTATAACGGTAAACTAGGGGTTTATTGGTGATTCCCCTTCTTATTTTCCTATAATTCCTATAATCACAATAAATTATACATATTTATATTATAAATATTAATTATATTTATATATAATTAAAAACAAATTAGCCCTATCCTGACCACTAACATGAGCGTTTTCTATATGGCAGAGCGCCATCTAGTGGAACAGAATTCAACTAAACGTTGATTTAACTTGTTCCCTGACAACGTTTAGTTGATTTCTGCTTCACTAGATGGCGTTCTGCCATCTAGAAAACGCTCATGTTAGTGGTCAGGATATGCCTAATTTGTTTTCAATATCAACACCTGGCCTTTTTTTAAATTATTTTTCACACATATATAATTGTTGTTTTAATTCCAAAAATATATTTAGATAAAAACAGTTATCTGTTGGATCACAAAATTGTTTTATTTCGGTCATGCAGTCGATCAAAATCTTGGTAAATATAAAACAATTATATGATTCAACATAAGCCTTTAAATATCTCGAGATTTTTTTATTGTTCTATTTTGAAAACAAAAATGTATTTTCATTTAATATATAGTTTTTGATAATTAAAACTCAGCGTTTATTTTATATTTATTCCGATAGATAACGTTGTCTTTCTTTCTAACATTTTGTTGCATGACCTCTGTTGCGAATTAAGAGGAGGAAGACAGAACCGCACAGTCTCCTATCAACACGCGAAGATCCTTTTTCTCTAAAGGAATGATGAACTTAGCATGGAAGAGTGAAACGGTTATCAGAGATTATACCGGCCAAAATTGCATAGTGCATTTCTCACCTCACATCAACTTAAAATTAATACATATTGCTTTACCTTTGCACAACCTAGCACTACCACATATATATATATGTCATACCACAAGTACTAGCAGTCATGGGTACCAAGTGGTTTCAGGTGTCTATATGTAACACAGAGGACGAGGCGGGTTGGCACCTAAGAGAGAGGCCAGTGATTCACGACGCAGCAAGGTCCAAGAGAGGGTCTTATTTGAAAGAGTGGGAAAGATGATCTGTTGTTGTCATGCGGCGGCTGGTCGTAAAATTCACTAATGACTTGTGAAAGTTCCAAGGGAGGAAATGACGTAATATTAACGAAACTAGACCTCCTTGCCTTACCTATGGTGTAGCTGACTCTTAATAAAACTTTATTGTCTTATTTGTGATTACATGATGGCCAAGCTGGCGCGTTGAAGTTTATCTACTCTTTGGGGCTGTTACACTATTTATAATTATTGTGCATATGTAAATGTAGTGTATATTGTGTGTGACCTATATTACTATATATATATTTTTTATAAAACATTTAAATTAGCGCACAAGACATCTTGTAAACAACGCTAAACTTTTTCACATTTTATTTAGCTTTTGAATTCTCTTTAAAAATAAGATGTGAAAAGGTTTAGCGTTGTTTTACAAGTTATTATCCTTATATATACATATAAATACAGAGATATGCAAATCAACAAGTATGACAATGGGGTGTTAAGTAACAAACAACAGTGTAATATTCACTGAAATATCCTGCAATTGTGTATATTTCTCAACATTTTATTTACTTTTTTTTTCATTTCTACCCGCTCCCCACTTCTTGAGGAAATTCTCCAATGAGAAACCCCTCTGATGACCGACCTTCTGCCTAAGAGAAATCAAAATTGAATTGACCTGATTCAATCCAACCAACTTCCAATGAGAACAACCAGAGCTACTCAAGTTTTGTGGGCCACGGTCTCTAATGGAAAGTTCTAATCTATAAGTTTCTTTGTAACGATGCTTACTCTATTATCTTCTAATCAATTTACATCGAGGTTTGTGCGAATATTCTTTTTCCCCTTTGTAAACATATTATATATCTACGCGAGGTATTGTGAAACAATAAAAATATTGGGTTTATTGTAAGCATTTAGTATGGACATCCTTCTTCTATTGTAACTCGACAATAGGCCACTTCGCAGCTTACAATCTGTCCCAAAACGGATCTTCTTTGTGAGGTATCACGTGATCCAAGATGGCGACACAGAAGCAGACGACCGGAATGGCACGCGAACACATTGTCCAGCGTCGCCAAGTAGGTTAGCAGGGTAGCCAGATGCCCCCCTGATACCATTATCCCTTTCACCTAGATAATTCGTATTTTTTTTTTTTTTTGTAATATATATGCAGTCGATTCTCTATTTAAGACTAAAATGGGTTCAAAAAGTGATAATGCCTGTCCAGTCAGTCTTAAATCGAGAATATCCTATAGGCCTTTCGTCACTCAGCGCGATAACTTTTATTCATGCTATTGTATAAGAAAAGGGGTTAAGATAGCCATAATGTCTTATTCAGCAACACACACACACGATAAACAAAAAAAAAAAAATTTGAATCTCTTCTTTTTCAAGTATAAGTAAAATTAATAGAGATTTTAGAGTAATAAAAATACTAAAACGTAAATTAGACAAAATTTTAGACATCATTCTCGAAATACAACACAAACATTCCGTTCGGATTTACCAAAATGTCAATGTTCACAGCATTATTATTTTTTGTGAGATTTTCAAAGATAATATGAGAATATATATCACATTTATAAATCAATCTGAAAACACTTCCTAACAGTAATTTTAAATATTCTGTGACTTTGAAAATCTTCGCGTATTTGTTTTATATCTCAGAAAAATATTGCAAAAGGTATAATATAATGTTGAATATATTTGTAAAAAACACAAATGATTTTTATAAAATTTTGATAAATTAAGTTAAAACTTTAGGATATTTACATACGAATGTTCGAGGAAGTTCTTTTGGGTGTAAAGTACTAAGGCTGTCAAGTTGAGGGGGGTGTCAACGTGGCAGGTCACGTGTCCCGTCCGTCAACCCTCTTCTGTCAACCTGAAGCTTTATGTCAAAGGATTCTTTTTCTTTCTTTTTTAAGGCTTTCTGTAAATCTTTTTTAAATGATTATTGACACACTGTCGTCGGTTTCAATTTTTTTCAACCAGATCTGCTCATCTTTAAACGTCAAATGGTATATCAATGTAATATTTGTTCAAACACTCCCGAGAGCTCTTGGCCCTCTCTAGGCTATTCTAATTTGACGGCAAATCTTTTTTTTTAAACCAGATTTCCTACTTTCTGGTTTTAATGAAAATATAGAGATAATATTAGTATATATTTCTGTTTGTTATATAAAATATATGGACTTTTTATTTCAACCAATAAAGATATTTCTCCATGAATTTATTCCAAGTTCGTGTCTGACATGTTAGTTAACCAACTAGGATGAAGGAAATTTCAACCAGACGACAAATCAATAAGTTGAAGGGGATTACTCCAGATAAATAGGAGTGTAAAAAAGTTTCTCCCATCGTAAAAAATGTTCCCCCCCAGAGCCTAAAAATAGATCATTTACACTTCTTATGTGGTGAGAGGCTGTAATATCTTCTGCTGATAAATTATAACATTCAAAACATCTCCAAATCCTCAAAGACATTTTCCTATTTTTTTAAATTGTAATCGAACGCATTTCTGTAAAGAAATTTGAAATTACATTTTGATCGAAAATCTCTATTTAGATTCGCCTAAAATTGTAATATTTGACTTATTTCCTCAGCCATATATTTATCTCTGGGAAAATATTCCAACATAAATATAATGATGGAAAATACAAGGCATTAGTCGCGTCATCTTTTTTTAAGAAAATAACCAAATTATAGCGCGATTTTTTGTTCAAACTTCCTATGTTATTTTTTATTGCAATGTAAAATATATTGGAGGGGCTGGCTCATCATCGGTGAACCCTCCTAGCCATTTCGCCAATTTAGTCTTACCAGACAGCTTTAACCTTCTATTGGGCTTTTCTGATTTTTATAGCCGGCATCTTCAGGAACTCTCGGTATTTATAGAACATATAAGTGTTGAGAGAATAATATTGAAATATGCTAAATATTTACATAAGATAAAGTATATTTTTGAGAAACATAATTTTAATCCTCTCTTTAGGAAGGATCAATTATAAATAATGGGTTTAAAGTTTTAAAGAAAGATATATTATTTTCAACATATTATTTAAATCTAACACTCGCTATATTTTAAGATTATTAATTTATAGCGTATTAAAAAGCAAAATTCAAATGTTTATATATTATCAGAAAGAAGAAGAAGAAAATGCTATCTGAAAACATATTTACTTTTAAATTATAAAGTAAAATGAGAGAACAAATATTAAATATTCAAAAGTATTTATTTAAGAATTTGCACAGGCAAATTGAAGAACCAATAGTTATTATACCAACGGACTAATTTTAACCTTTCAGAAGTAATAGAAATATTTTTTTATTAAATTTAAAAAAGTTAAAATGTCTGAATGAGACTGTGTGTGGTAGAATTTTAAAATGTTATTTCAACCCCCCCACAGCTACGTTAAATCACTTTTCTAGTAAAGTAACTTAATTAATTAATCCCATTGTTTAATTTAATTAATTTTTAAAGTTAATGGAACGGAGTTGTGATCTTGTCGGATCGTATTTAGAGGTGAAATAATGGAATAAATAATTTTTTTATTCAGAGATTCGCGCTCTTTATTTATATATCGATTTTTCACTTGAAAGTATTTTTTTTTTCGTTAAAATACAAGTATATTACATATTGTATTACATTTTTTATGCAATACATTGTATGTGTATTTTGCGCACGCATTTATTTAGTTATATTCTAATTTGTAGATATTTCTCGCTCGAAAAGTTATTATATTTGTTTAATATTTAAAATACTTTTTAGTTAAAGAGAGAGAGAGATTAATTTTTTACATAACCATAAATTGTGAAAACTATTTAGAATAAATTCATAACATATATACCTAGTTAGTTACATAGACTATTTTTAAATTAAATATTTCAAATATATTTAAAATTAAAACCAATTATATTTATGAGGATTGTGTGTGCGTGCATCTATTAATAAAATTTTTTATCCCAATAAATAATATTTAATATTTGATAATTTAAAATTCCAATAAATAATATTTAAAATATAATAATATTTTATCCCAATAAAATATTTTATTTTACTAATGAACTTATCTATTGCAAAATATATTTCGTGTCATAAATTGAAAAAAAAAATTGATCTAAAAATTACTTATTGTATCAAATATTTGTAAATCCATAGTGTGTTTAATTGAATTATATATCTTTGTTTTATTTTTTTATAAAAACACATAATTGTGGATTACGCCATCTTTAAAATTATATTGATTTTTAATTAAAAAAACTTAAATATCTATTTGATTTTTGCTAATTGAATTTAATATATGAGGCATAAAGAATTTTAACAATGATTTATTTTTATTAGAAATGCTAGCTTTTTTTTAGCGAAAAAGAGATCTTCGACATATTCGACATGAATACATATTGCTCAAATGTGAATGTATGGTCAGAAATTTCCGAGGAAGGAAAGCTAAATTTAGAGGTGGCGAATGTCGTTCTTCTGCTTAATTTTAATTGGCTGCAAAAGCAAATATTTGCTTCTGAGAATTACCTGACAACACTGATGGCGTCATAGGAAAAGGTCTTTGATATCGTTTGGTAGTGATTTTATTGTTTGTTTTATTAATTTTCTATTATATGATTATAAATATGGTGTTTATAACAATGCTTTAATTTTTAATTTGGCCTTCTGATTAATATTTATTAAATTATATTAAAATATCTCTGATAGCATATATATGTACACATATTATAGAACTATCATCTCTCGCAGTAAACTATAACACATTTTGAGTCAAAAGGCGATCTATTGAATACATTTATGTAAAAAGGCGTACCCTGATCTGTGGAAGAAAAAACATTTTTTCTCAAAATATTTCGAGTAATTGTTCTTTCTTTATCAATTTATTGAACAATAAACTCAAGTTTATTGTGCAAATTATTTTTCTTTCACGGATCTAGGTACGCCTTTTTATATAAATGTATCACTTTTTTCAGCAATAACAAACAAATTTCTGATAAAATACATTTTTTCTAACGTTGAACTATATCATAGCCAAGATCTATTGTAATGTATTTACGATAGAATAAAGTGTAAATAAAAAGAAAGAATAAGATGTTTGAATAATTAATTAACTATATGCTATTTAATATTAAATAAATAGAAAATAACTCGAAGACCCCTTCGAAAAATCAAGCATAAAATTCCTTCTTTTATAAAAGTTTATTTTTCAAACATCATTTATCATTCTCAAAGTTAGGAATTTCAAAGCAGAAGACAATAAATAAAAAGAGATTCATAAATATTAATGGCCAAAAGAATCATATTATTTCACAGGCTTACCGCGAAAATATAAGTCCAAATGATATTCATAGACTATTTTATCATCACCATTCTACAGCCGATATTTTCAATGCCAAAAGAAAATCAATATAACGGCGTTATTAGAAACTTTTGACATATAGGAAATCAATTTTTGACATTTCATTTGTAACGGCGTTACCTTGCTTTTATTTATATGTTAAATTGATGTATGTGTGTATTTTATGTTTAAAACTATATTATATTTGTGAACATTCTATCATTATTCTTTATCTTAGAAAATATTTATATATTACCAAAAAGTTTCATATCAATATAAACACAAGCCTAATTTTAAACAAAAATATAACATCTCTATCGGAAGTTTATAACATATAGTTTTTAATACACTTTATTAAAAAAAATCAATTTCAATGAAATTAAGTAAATGTAAAAAGGAGTTCTGAATTTGTTAAAAAAATGTAATCACATAGAAATGTTTTCTGTTTTTTATAATAAATCTAGAACATTATACCCCGTCACATTGACGATGGAAAATATCAAAACAACAAAGTCTAAAAATGTGCCGTATAATAAAATTGACCAATTCTTTTTGATGTGTGTAGTGTAATCACATTGAAATATTTTCTGTTTTTATAATAAATCTAGAGAGAATATTATAACCCGTCACACTCTGTGACGATGGAAAATTTCAATACAACAAAGTCTAAAAATGTGCCGCATGATAAAGCCGATCAATTCTTACGCCGCTAAAAGTCACAGACTATATACCTATGATAAACAAATACAAAGATTTTAAAAATCCTACTAGCACTATAATTCACAATCTCGAAATCAAGTTTGTTTTAAAAATAAAGAAAAAATGACCGAAAATAAACTTATGTCAGCAACAACAAAAGAATATATCCCTAGTTATTGAACTCACGATCTTGTTAATAGACCCAACTCTGATTGGCTGGCTAGTCATGTGCTAGTAGAGGACTAATCAGCGGGAGAATATATAAAGTGTTTTATTCATAGAGTTGGAATTTTTACGCGTTAATTTAGAAGAAATGTTATCACAATAAGAAAGGTATTACCATCAACAATGATCTTCAGGTTTCCAATAAGACGTTAAAAAGCAGTGGACTGCAGAAGGCTGAATAGATCCCACGCACCTCTAAACGTGACTGCGCAACTGAGAGAATTTTAAAGAATTTTGAAGAATGCCTCGTCACGTTTAGAGGAAGATGGCGACTGTCTGATAGGAAGATCGTCTGGATCTTTTTGTTCCCCCGATTTACCGATTTTTCTCGAATCTTTCAGAACAACAGTTAACACCTTTGTACACTCTTCAATAGTAAAGAATATATTTTTTAATTAGAAGGCATATATAAGGATGTCCATAGTTTTCTTGAATATTTTTTTTTTAATTTACCCTTCAGCTTAGCATATATAAGCAGAATCGTCCAATACAGTAATAGAGCTCTAAAAACCGGTCTGGTAGATTAAATTGGTAACCACAGGAAGGTTCACCACTAATTGAACCAAGCCCTCCCAATATATTTTTCATTGCAGTATGGACAGTAGAAGTTTGTTTTATGTGTAAAAAAAAAAAAGTTCGTGTTTTAATGCTTTCATTTCTTAAAGATAACTTTTGTTGAAAATTCCTATAAGCACATTAGTATATAAAAAATAGAAATTTCGACTTTCAAGTCATATGCATAGATGGGATTGACTACAGTAGAGTTTGTTACAATTCTCGACTCCCAATGATGGCCCAATACATGCGGTATATCTACAGTAAAAGTCCTCCTCCTTCAATGCCTTCCTCTACTGAGGGTGGGCCACATGGTCTCTCCATATCTCCCTCCTTCAGTGTCTTCCTCTACTGAGGGTGGGCCACATGGTCTCTCCCTACTCCCTCCGCCATCCTCTTCATCTCCTCGTGTCGTCCAGTCCGTTGTTTTAGATCGTCTGTGTATCCCTTTCGTCTCCTTCCCCTGGAGCTTACAGTAGAAGTAAGTGATTACTATTTATCCTCCATGAATTTCACGGCTTGGTAATACTGCATATTTAAATATAATAAACTGCGATAGAGTATTACAAAGAGATAAATTATATCGACATTTTTCTATTAATAACTTTTATACATGGCGTATATCCCCTCAATACTAATAGCAATCCTAATTCACAAGCTACTACGATTAACAGATTTTCTATAGAATGTTCATAAACACCGGAGAACCAGATAAAATCAAATGTTTGTTTTCTCAACGATAATTTGGACTGACTTTTTCCTCTGAAAAATATTTTAATAAATTTACTATTTTCCTTAATTTTTTATGAATGAATATCTGACAGATATAGAGAAGATTTTAAGATATATAATATAAAAAAGGCATATAAAGGCATATATCTTTATATTCAATCCAATATAGGCCATTTTATTAACTAAAGATTTAAATATGGATTGCTCTATTTTTCAAAACGATATATTATATTTTTAACTCATCTTAAAATCGATTCGTAAAGTAGTTCTGGGTTTCCTCAGAATGTAGTTCAAGGTAAAAGAACATCAGTAGGTGGATGAAAGAAGTTAATGTCTGCAGAGAGAGAGAATTAAATGTCCAGACGAGAGAGAGAGAGAGAGACTCGAAACAAGGTCACGCGCTGTGTAGGCGTCTGGAATATCTTTATTCTATTCACGTCCATTACATGGTCCAAAGTAAATATTTATTTTCCTAATTTCACAGATTGCCTTCTTCGTACCAAACAGGCAATAATCGTTTTGTGCCTTTAACCTAATAAAAATTATATAGAAATTAATTAATTAAATTGATATTTTACACAATCAGAGAGTTAACAGGAATATAAATATATTGCAAAATGGCGGAAGGGTGATATTTGTATGCAAAAAAAAAGACACCACCCCATTTAATAAATGCATTTAAAATGTATATTTTGATATTCTCTGGCCAGAGAGAATGCACAGATTCATATAATTAAATAAGCCACAACATCAGTTTTGGCAAATTCGAACAAAAAAGCCAATCTGTTCACCAACAGTTTGGGCTATGTTCTCATAGAATCCTATGGAAGGATTTAAGAAAGCGGCCAAATCTGCCAAAGAGATGTTTTAGCTGGTGAAGCGTTTATATTTTAATATACAATATAATATTTAAAATACAATATTTATATATTGTCGTTTTATACATATTTTAAATATTATAATGTAATCATTAAGTTTTTACAATATTCTCTGAACATATTTAAAACTGGCTTATAACTGTATGTTTTATTTAAATATAGTTTTGATATTTTTTATGATTTAACTGAAAACTTCATATTTGACGTTTCTATTTGGGGCTATAGCCAAAGAGTAGTTTAATCTATCGATCAAAAATATTATAGAAGAGGTCTGGTAGATGGTGAGGGAGTTCACTGCTAAGTCAGATTCTTTCAATTTTAGAGTAAAACCTCCAACACTCTGTTAACTCAAAACTGACTTAACGTGAAGTAATCAAACCTCCAAAATGAAAGACGACCTCCAGGAAAGGTCAGGATCAATTTGCTTCCAGCCTCTTATATGATGTTCTACTGTAAATCTATATGAGAGAAGCTATAGAAATTCAATATTGTTTACAAATAGCTTTGAATATCATAATTTATTCTATATTGCCTCTTCATATATTATTAATTTTTAGTTTTTATATATAATATGATTGATAAAAATATTTCAATACACAAAAAATATATCTCAAGATTACAAACAAAAGCAATATTGGATATAGAAAAGATGAAAAATTTGGGCAATATCCAATAACCGATGCATTCTTTCAGTTCTTCCTCTTCTTGTCAGATCTCGATCCTATCTAGGAGTAGAACACAATGACGTTTGTTGCATCACATTTCTGTGAATGTGATAACATTGAGGAATCTGGCAAGATAAAAAAAAGCAGAAGATTACATTTATAAAAACAATATCGCCAAATTTCTCAACAGTCCTTTGTATTTCATTTAGAGTAAAATATTCAGTGATTTTATATTTAATTTCTATCACAGAGATCACTATTATAAGGTTGTCCCAAAAGTTCGTGTTTTTCTTATTACTTGGCGAATAATATTATTAAGGCGAATACATAATAATATATAATACAAAGATATTATACAGAACGGTGAATAATATTAGTATTTCAATTTTTGCAAGTGTTTACGAAACTTGTATTATCAATAACATTTGGACACTTCTCAGTTTGTTCAATATTTTTAATTTATATATTGATTTTTAGTCTTGAGTAATTAATGTTTCAATTATATTGATTTTATTTTTTTACGTTACACCCCAAGACTCGCTTTTGTGAGAAATAGATTGTAGGATACAGATATGTGTCATTTAGTTTACAGGAAGATGTTGGCGCTAGTCATGCACCAGCATGGTGGAGATGAGCATTTTAAAAATATGGAAATCAAGGTTTCCTCAGGGACCCAGAGCAGGATCTCAGTACCAGGAAGCTCTTGCAATTGAGAGCGCTCAAGAGGTCATCGTAGCTTCTATTTCTGGAAGTCTTAGAGAACGGCGCAACACCTCTTGAGCAGGGTTGTAAGTTTTATCGAAACGTTTGACCTTCTCTATGAATATTCTAAAATCAATTTTCTTTAATTTTCTATTGAAACATATTTAAAATGTTTTGTTAATATGTAAGTTGTACGGTGCGTTATAATATACACTTTGAAAATGTTTTTTTTTATATATAATATCTAAGTTTTATTATTTCAATAGACGTTTGATCAATACTATGACCATATTAACATATAATAAGGAGAGAATGGCTTGTCTGTGTGCTGAGAGAGAATTCTTGTACTACAAGAACACCACATGTCTACACATCTAGGAAGAACTTTACGTTTAAACAGTGATAAAGGCTCTCATGAAATAAATAAATCAGTGAAAATTTTGAAATTGTGAGTGTACTACAAATAATTGTATTCCATCAAATAATGAAAATATATACACTAATGATGTGTTATATATATATATATATATTTAAAAAATAGATATTAAATAGATCATATTCTTATTTGAGTTTCTAGTATCAGTGATTAAAGACAGGTGATGATGATAAGGTCACGAGCCTATCGTCTTCTAAGCGACATCTCACCTTCCCACAATGCACCTGTATAAAAACCAGAAGATGAGAACAAAGGCCAAGGTTAAAGGTTAAAGGTCATAACTCACTAACTACCAATGGGGTTTCTATTCTTTAGCTATCTTTTTTCTTTTGATCTTTTTTTTTATACCTGCTCCAACGCACTGCATGCACTGCAGTTCTTCGAATTACCGGGCATGCTTTCTTCACATTTTTATAAAGTATCGTTTGATATATTGAACTTTGGTTCGATTTGTTTTGTCGAGCATCTATCTGTACTAAACACACCATCACCAAAAATAAACCTCCAAATAAGTATAATGAGCAATTCAATAGCTAAAAGAAGCATGCGTCACGTTTATAAATATCTTTAATAATTTATCCAAAGTCCGCAAATGTGTTACAGTTAAATTATATTCTACCGGTATATGTTGTTGTCATGTCCAATGAAGAGATGTCTCCATACATCTCTATCACAGCGATGTCCTCTATCTTGGGTGTGTAAAGCTGCTGCTCTGGGTTCATGTCAATTTTCTGCAAAGCTGCGGCCATCTACAAGTATATATAGAGAGAGAGAAAACCGTGATGAAACGCCAGAATAAGAGTAAGTCAACTAGAAAGCTTGTAGACTTTCAATAAATTATTTTAAAAACCTTATAGCGTAGAGATTTAGATAGTGATATCATAATGATTTGTGTGCCTTTTATATAGTATCGATTCTAGCGCTTTAAAATCTATTGGATCAAACCACATTCAAGACATATTTTCCAGTCCCAGATGTGCCAACTACAAATTTGGTTAGAAAAAAAGATCTGTTGTAATTAAGATCGAGTCTGATTTCAGACGGAGAATTCCTGGTCTGGTCAATAAATGACCGTGTAAGACAAAAATGTATTGGCTTAATATATACAGAATGTAAAGTCGTGAATAATTATAAATTCGCCAAGTTGTTGGCGGCGGAACCAAAGTCTAGGTGGCCCTGCTGACATCTTTGAAGCTTGAAACCAACAATAAACCACCATTGTATGACAGCAGCGCAGACCTTTGTCTGGCGGAAAAGAATCCCAATATTTGCCACTGTTACACCACCTGCTTTCAGCAAAATACTAGACAAGAAAATGGGAGAAAAAAAGTTTAAGGAAACAGCAAAAACAAGTTGATGACACTGTCAACAACAGAGAAGTGCATTAATTTTTAATCTGACACCCTAGAATTACCGGCACACGCCCAAACCACGTGATAGTTGGGCAAATTCTGTGAGACGAAGAGGCAATGGCCGGATGCCAAGTGGTTTCCCATAATACACCGAGCCATATTTTAGGGTTAATCATTTTGAAAGAGTAAAAAATAACCAGACGAACCATGAATATCGTCTGACAACGCTGTCTAGAAAATTTATTCTTCTGACAATAATTTGTATGTCTAAATAAAAAATTCACTTCTAGGTTTAAAGTAAAATTTTGAATGGCTATTTTTCAAATATCGTATTTTGAAATGCTAAGCCGTTAAATGTATTTATTGAGATATTTTATATCGACTTCTTTTGTTCTTTTTATCATTAAAGTTATGCTCAAATTATGTTTATTTACTAATGCAAATAATTTCAATTTAAAATATTTGGTGATGATGATGACTAGAGTTTGAATTCAAAAATAAATATATGCAATTTTTTAAAATAAATATATTACTATGTGGAAGACATAATATAAATATATAAATTAATAGTTTTATTACCACATTGAAACATTATTTTTTAAACTGCGATATATATTTAATTAAACCTAATTGAAAATATTTTATATTGATTATACACAAAGTTATTTATTCTTGATTTAAAAATGAGTTACTTTATATTTAAATTTTAAAAACTTCTTATTGATTAGAGTTTATCTTATAGAGGAAACTTGGACCGCCATATTGTATAAATAAAACCAAAAAGTCCCTAGAACAGCCCAGGTAGTTGGCAACCTCATGTACGTGGCTCTAGGAACCTGCTGGGTTTTAATCTAATTAATCTTTCTATATATCAGAATATATATATAAGGTATACTCAACAAATATATAAGATTTTACATTATTGGTAATTTATAAGCGAGTGGCGCATGTTATAAATATTGAGAAAAAGATAATTCAACATTATATATTAATATTGAACAGACGACCATTAACGTCATATTTTAATATTAGTATTCGATAATTTCTTATATTGTATTTCTCTCACACAAACAAGTATATATTAACAATTTCTTAACATTTATAGTTTTTTAAAATGATTCGCTATATATATAAAGATTTTTTCCAAACATTTTCAGTTTATATATTTATTCTATTATATATTAATATATAGAGCCAAGTAAAAAGTTATATGTATTTTACAAGCACATAATATATATATAGTGTTGAATAAATTATTTTTTTCGTAACTAAAACAGAATATTAATCAGGTTTCTATGAATATATATATTCAGTATATATAATCAATGAGTAAATGAAAATAAAAATAATGTATGCGCGCGGAAATATAGTCTATAACCCTAAAAGAAAAAAATTAAATTTTTGATGTTATTATAACGTGAAATAATTAAATATCAAATAATTTTATATATATATAAGGCATCATTCGGATCATAAAAATGCTCATTTTAAATTTATTAATTCAAATATATTCTACACAAGAAAATATGGCATCCATTTTTTAAATATTTCCTAACCTGGTCCATAGT
>CP092869.1:32312553-32365099 GCA_030710605.1 Cordylochernes scorpioides | reverse complement strand
TAATATTAGTTATTTAGTAATATTTTTCAAATTAAATTAATTGGAAATATTATTTATGTCGCAGCTTATTTATATATTTTTGTGACGATGCAATTTTTGCTTTGTTTAATTTTAATCAGTGTAAATATAACGATCTACATTTTTTAAGATAAGGTTTACTATTTGATTCTCATAAGAAATATTCCTATTTTAAGACAAATTGAAATTTAGAATAGTATTCTTTTTTTTTCTTTCTTATATTTAGAGTAAGTATAAATTTTATTGAAGTTGTAAAAGGTATATTTATTGAAAAAGAAAGTCTGTTTTTTTTCTATATAACTTGCTACATATATTTGACTATATGGTTGTTACATGTAATATGTGTATGCTCTAATAGCGTTTATATTGTAAGCAGCAGCTATGCATTTTCAGTAACTGTTTTTTTTTTTTTTTAAGGGTAGGCTCAATTTTTTTTTTTTTTTTTGCTGTCATTTGTTTAGGTAGGGTTTATATTTATCTGCTTCACAATATATAACTGCTCATATATATCTATATGGTACAACCATATTTTTGAATATATGTAATTAGATATATAGGTGAAAATATACTCATATTTAAATGAGGAAATATACAATCAGCAATCTGACCAATGAGGGAGCCAGAATATGTTCTACTCATATTTATTGTGCAGATTTTTTCAGCTAATAATACATTTAAAAAATCTTTTTCCATTTAATTTTTTTAGTCAGTTGTTCTAAGTTTTCAATTTTTTCCACTTCAATGAATTTTATGCATTTTTTTCCACATTTCAGAGGTCCTGATTCCTAGAATACCTATTATTCCAAATGATCTGCCGTTTAAGTTTAGACGTTTGCAATTCCCAGTTATGGTTGCCTTTGCTATGACAATTAATAAATCTCAGGGTCAAACATTGCAAGTAGTTGGTGTGCATCTTGAGTCTCCCTGTTTCTCGCATGGGCAACTCTATGTAGCATGCTCCCGTGTTTCCAGCCCAAGAAATTTATTTGTTTTTAGTTATTTTTAGCAAGACGCGCAATATTGTTTATAAGAGGGCTTTGATCTATATTTTGACAATTTTTAAAGAGATTTCTTCGAATAATGATTTTGGAAAGCTTGACTTTTGTACATATATTTGTTAATATTTTTTTTCCGTCATTATTGCTCTACTGTAGTTTCATCAATAAAGATTTTTTACTTTATTTTGTTTTTTCCCCCATTTAATTCATTTGCATAACTCTATTCTAGAGAATTGTTATTTTATGGTGTCAACATTTCTGGTTCGATTTAAGTTTTTGTTAGCCTGCAACACACCTTATGATAGCTCATTGCATTTATCAGGATAACTTGCTGTTTTGAATTTTACACCATTAGTATTTTTATGACTCTGCAATATTGAACAGAAAGTTAATTCTGCATACTTATGGTATATACACAATTGTATTATAGTTGTTTCTATACAATTCTTCATTCCGAAATTTTTTTTATTATATAAGTTTGCAGAATTTATTTTAAAAAATTGTTTGGGTTATGTACATTAAGAATTTGTAAAAAAAAAATAAAGGTCAAAGTTTTAAAAAAAAATTTGAAACACCATTTCTCTCCCATTTAATTTAATAAACGCTTCATGTATGATTTTTAGAATTGCATTATTTTTAGCCATATTATTTTAAAAATTTATGTTAGCAAGACATGGAATGTTGTTAAGTTAATGTACTATTAAAAAAAATAATACCAACCAATGAAGCGTTAGCTCCAGTCTTTTACCGCTGGGGGCAGCACTATTAGAGCTAATAAATGATTTCGATTGGTGCATTCTTTTACATGATGTTTGTTTTTAGACTAAATTTATTTAAATCAAGATAGCTTTTTTTCATGCTTTTAAAAGTTAAGATTATATTTTTAACGTTTCATAATACTTTTCAAATTAAAGTCTTTGGAAAAAATATTGCTTTTTTCCCATCCTGCAGGTCAACATTACACTGCAACATGCTATCATAACTCTGGCTTTTGGCATTAATATTTATGTATTATGAAAGTACTGTTTGCTACCTTAAGCTCTGGAGAGATTATAATGTATCTACAGATCCATCATGTGGAAATCACACCATAGTAAAAAAGAACGCATGTAGCTGGTAGCAAAATTTGTGCCCTGTGTGAAGCTAGCGTTCAAAATTTAATTTTTCAAAAATATATTCCGATTGTTGGCCTTATTTTCACATGTTACTGACCCATAACGCTTATCCATATAGGGTTAATTAATAACTCAGTTGACATTTTACTTTTATTTAAGGTCTTGGAAATATATATATACCTTTTTAGGTAAAACAAAATTGAGGTATATTTTGAAATATAGATAAGAATCACCAGGAAGCAAGACCAAATCCAAATAAATAAATTATGAGTGGTTTCAGTAACAGCATTGTTACCATCTTCGGACAAAAGTACTGAATACATTCAGTCTTAATAAGGTAACAATGCTGTTACTAAAACATCACACATAATTCGTTTATTTTATTTGGTCTTGCTTTTTTGGTATTTTCAAAATTGTCCTTGACTAATAGAAAATGATGCAAATTTCCTATTTATTTTATATACCATTTAAAAAAGTACATTCTTTTGTAAAAATATCCAATTTCCCACACTTTTCTAAAACTGCCAACAATAACCTAATAAAAAATTCATCCAAGTCCGGGTATTTCAGTATTGCAGATATATTACATTTATAAAAGTTGCTTAACTATTTAGAGATGTACGTGCCGGATAGGTGCCCTTAAAAATGTTTAATCTGGCTGTTTCTTCTTGACAGCCGAGAGTGAAGTGAAGAAAGTGAAATTTTCTGGTTGGGAGGACCATTTTCCTTAATTTACACTAGTCATTAGATTTTTTTCATTTTTTAGATACCAAAGCCCAGTTTGGTTACTTGCACTTACTGGAGGTGTTGGGCTTTTTCAAGAATCAGGGGCCACTGGGGCATTTTCTTTTCAGAACAAAGTGCCCAAAGCTGGATTCGATGATCCCGGGTCGTGGTTTTTAAAATTCAACAGTGTAGACCACTCCTCCAAAACAGCACTCTATTCATTAGATGTGTTTGTGAAATTGATCTTATATTTCAGATTCTTTTTACCAGCATTTTCAATTTTGCTATTTGCAGTTTATCTCCACTGTGCTGAAAGAAAATTCATTACTATAAGTTTTAAAACAGTTGGGGGCTCTATTCATTCATGAGTAAACTCCACTCGAACAATACCCGGGCGAAGCCGGGTCCAGTCGGCTAGTTTTACCAATATATTTTTCGAGGGTGTGTTCTGAAAACATTTTCAGTTCAAGCATTGAAGCAGCTTTTTGCATTGGCGTGTTGGTTTTGAATACTGTGTTTACTCAATATTTTAAAGTTATTTTAAAAGTTCTTATGTAATATTATTTGTTGATGAAACTCATAAATATTTTATAATATAGAAAATGCATCCCTCTATATATATGTTATATTAAAAAAAAAATATTATTTTATTTTAACACACAACACATTATAATTTCATAGATATAAATACTCTGCTGGATCGACCGCCAGAGGTCACGCTTCCCCTATATAAACTCGTTGTTGTTCTTCCCCGTTGGCCGACCCAAAACTTTGTAATTATGTAAATAATATTTTTGCTTTATTTATTCTTACGCCTTAAGCCAGGCGGACTTTTACAGAATTATGTTTATCTTATAGCTCAATTAAAGCAATTTTTAATCTATACTATTTTTATTATTTTACTTTCAGAAGATTCATGCCACGACTGCACCACCATAGTATAATCACCAAGATGATCCAAATCAACAGAAATCTTTTTTTTTAAATATAATATATATATATAATATTAATAAATGAAAAGAAAATAATAATTAACTACAATACAAAATCATACCATCTATCTATTCCTAAAGGAATACCATATTTAGTGAAGATGTATTTTATTTCAAACAATTTCCCTTACTGGAATGAGAAAATATTGGGAGAGCCTGCTAATTAACCTAGTTATTAATATATTTCAAAATATTAATATTAAAGAGAAGAATAACTTATTAATTCAGAACTTAAATATATTTGTGTTATCATCATGCTATTAGGTCGCAGACGACTCGATGCGGATCGTTTGGCATCAGGTTGCATATGATTTGTTCCACCATGACCCCTCGATCTCATTAAAGGCCACAGGATAACGAAGTCTGCAGACCATTCCCCGCGTTCTTCTGCTGCCTCTAATTTTGTGCAGACGGGAGTAACGAGGCCGAATTGTTTATTAATTAAGAGTCTTGCTAGGCCTAACTCCCCAGGGGGGAGGGGGGGAGACGTCACGGGCTGTAACTCCAGTTCATTCATTCCTTTATTTCCAGGAACTCGACACCCTGTGGCCAAAATGGCGTCCCTTTGTTTTCTCTTCCTCGTTAACTAAATTTTCATCAGGCGATAATTTAAACTTGATAATTAAATGATAATATTAACTATAGAAATAAAGTTGTGCGAGAATATAAAGTGTATTTACTTTTTTGTAGCAAAGCTTCTCGTTTAACTTAATATTTTAATTTGTTTATTTATATTACATATTTGCATGTTTTAAATTAATGAATAACATAAACTTTGTCAACACGCAAATATTAACTTTTGCGTTTATAATTTGCCCAGATATATATGTGTGGAACACACAAATGTTTAAATATAATAAATAAGGGGTGCGCCTCTCTTTTTTAATAAAGAAAATCATTTATTTAACCTTCTTTGCATAGAACGCGTATATCAGTGACTAAGCCACAACACCAGCTTTCAGACAACCTGTAAACGTGGTTCGAACCATGGTAGTACAGTGACAGCGGCTTCTAGTTCCTAGGATCCTACGGAAGGAGCTAGCCGAATCTGGCAAAGAGATATATCTGCTGGAGTGGTAGTCCATCTTGGACCAGAAACATATTGGTTCCTTGTAGTTTCGTTCGAATTAGCTGGTGCCGAACCCACACGTCCTGCCTGTATCGAATATATGTATTATTATAAAGATTCTTCCCTGCTTTTACACTTTGACAAAATCAATAAAGAATCTAGGGCTAGGTTTCTTTTTACAATTCTTTTATTTCTTGATATTTCAGGATAACATGCCCTTCAACACAGAGACCTAGAAGTATAAATATATAGTGGGGTTGGGAACAAAGGGAAAAAGATGCATAATGTGTTGCTGTAATTATTAGATTTTTATTGCACTCCAATTTTACATATAGCTTTAACTATAGTTTTATTCTTTTTTTTTTTTTTGCTTCAAAAATATGGCCTTTAATGATATCGCAAGAGATGAGATTTCCCAAAATTGGCCATGGACTTTGAGATGTGTAAAAAAAGACGCCTGTCCATTGGATCATTTAAAAGAACAGAAGAGCCGATAACGGAGGAGAGAAATAGTTGAAAACAAAACTATCGTATTTGTAATTAGTGTAAAAAGACTTCAATATTTACGGCCAAAGTTTTGTAGTCGTATTGAACAACTAAATGCATATTATTTAAACAGCTAGTTCTGAACATGTAACGCGATACACTTCAGTATGTTATTACACACACAAAAACTTTATTAAGACCCTGGCCTTATACAGATTCTCGAAAGAAGAGGATGTCCAAAAATTAGTTCAAAAAGTATGTACATATTAGTACGGAGAGAGCAAGTGTAAAGTCACAGGCCGCTCAGCATCCGCACTCAATTTAACACGTTATCAAAAACACTAGGGGTTACCGAACAAAATTAAATATTTTATATAATATTATGATGCATTAGCGCGCTATCTGTTATGAAAAATTAATTTTTCCATTGCAGTAAGGGCAGTCGATATTGTTTTATTTTTAAAAGAATCATACGCGTCTATAATAGTTTCGAATTTTATATAATAATTATAAAAACATTACACCTCTGGAATCTTGGAAAGACAGAAATAGCAAGGCTACAGGCTTTCAAGGTGTAGTAGTGGCACTGAATGATGGGGGAGTACCACGGACATCTTGTCCGGCAATCGGGAGGCATTGCAGGACGACCAGAAAGGCCGAGAATAGAGTCCATGGCCAATTTTGGGAAATCATCTCTTACGATATCATTAAAGGCCATATTTTTGAAGCAAAAAAAAAAGAATAAAACTATAGTTAAAGCTATATGTAAAATTGGAGTGCAATAAAAATCTAATAATTACAGCAACACATAATTTCAATAATATATTGTAAGCGATTTTCACTTTTTTGAAAACTACTCAAAACAAAAATAAAGATAAAATTTATTGACAATTTCTCTAGCTACAAAACTTTGGCCGTAAATATTGAAGTATTTTTACACTAATTACAAATACGATAGTTTTGTTTTCAACTATTTCTCTCCTCCGTTATCGGCTCTTCTGTTCTTTTAAATGATCAAATGGACAGGCGCCTTTTTTTACACATCTCAAACTTTAATGAGATGTTATAAAACAAAGTTTTAAAACTTTTCTAAATAAAAAAGATAAAATCCTTTTAAGAAGAGAGGAAAGAATGGTGAATAATGTAGGTAGGACACGGGCCTCCTGCTGACACCAGTTCTCCTATGTGGTGTTCCTTGTCAACTCACGTAACTACCGAGTCTTTCGACATGTTCTATCGAAACCCATAGCTTAATCATATGCCAAAAATGGTATAAATGGTGGTTGTTAGCTTTTCTTGATTAATCAAGAAATTCGACAATTCTGGAATAATTAAAAATCAACGATTAGTGGGTATTTATTCCGAAAGATGGCGCAAGAGATCAAGAGATGTCTTTTTTCTTGATTTATCCACCAGAGTGTACTTTTGTAGTATTTTACTATATCTTTACTATATTTCACTTTTATAAAATGTTTTATGCAAATTTTCCATCTTTCAGTATTCAATGTAGTTATGTTCTAGAAGTATTTTTGAAAGGTTATTATGAGACGCCTTTAAATAAAATACAATGAGGTTTCCTAGGCTCTAACAATGAGAATGAGAGTGGGCTTAAAACACCGCCCACGGCCGGTAAGTCTGACCGACGGCCAGCGGAACCCTAGAGGAGGTAGAGGG
The DNA here is from genome assembly GCA_030710605.1 of Cordylochernes scorpioides. Taxonomy (NCBI): domain Eukaryota; kingdom Metazoa; phylum Arthropoda; class Arachnida; order Pseudoscorpiones; family Chernetidae; genus Cordylochernes; species Cordylochernes scorpioides. Next base: position 32,358,021 of record CP092869.1, on the reverse strand, counting down.
CGGTCCGCCGCTGTAAACAAAGGTAGTGCCGAGACAGATACCTCCTGGGTGATGTGGAAACTCTGTAGAATAGATGTTATTATTTATATCATTTTTGTATCAAAATATCCAAGAACAACTCAGAACTTCTATTATAATAAAATTAGCATTTCTCCTCTGTTCTTGGCATTTTATATTATTTTTATAATTTTTTTACAAACTCCGCCTTTGCCGGTCCCAAGCCCGGATGAAAAAGGAGGAGGAGGAGCAGTAACAAGCTCGCTAAAAAAACCTGGGCTCAGCTGGCCCGGCTGATAATACCCTGTAAGGGCTCCTGATCCAGGGATACAGGATGAGCAGCGTTTGTACTTCATGTTAGGAGCGGCTGCACATGGCGTCTGTTCCTCATGTCAGAGGCGGCCATTTCTTTTGGAGCTAAGTCGGCCTGCCACTGAGTAGTGCTCCCAGTCTTAATGACAAAGGCAGAGGCATTCTACTTCACCCAGTCATGATGGTTGTCAAACAGACAAAATCAAGGGTCACAACTTGATACCCTAATATGATTGAGTGGAGATAAGAAGAAGATATTATTTTTATTATTCTTTTTTATAATTTAGTAATCTTATGTTAATTATTTTCATATTTTTTTTTCCTACCAAACTTCCTTCCGTCATTTTCATACCTAGTTATTATATAGTTCGAGATTCGGGTCGTGTAACAACCATGTGTGTGTTTTATTATGAAATCCTATTTTATAAGTTAAAATTAGCCAAATAAATATGCACAAATAAAGTAATAATTATGTAATAGTAAATTAAACATTTATGAAAGCAATATTTATTTGTCTGGCAAGCTTTCACTCGGGGAGAAGCCGAGTTCAGTGAGCATATAATAATTATGATCATTTTAGAACTACAAAATATGCAAAATAATGGGGAAAGTCTAACTCCTTTAGTTCACATAATAATTGACATCTAGCTTTTACTTAAGTACTTGCTGGTAGACAAAATTTTAAGTTTGTTTTCATGTTGCAGAAACAAACACATTCTTTGGCGGAACCTACCCTTGCCACATACAGTTGTCCATGTCACATACAATTGTTTATGAGAGAACCAGGGAGATCTGAGATTGACTTCGCAGGACTAAATTTAATGTCCTTGGGATTATTTGTAAATGTTAATGAAAATTAAAATCAGTTATTGATTTAAATAGGCTTTGAATATTTTAAACTACATCTTCATCTATACACCTACTTGTTAAATCTATGAATTATTTATTAGTAGTTTTAAAGGAAGATAGTAGAAATGACCGTTGAACTTTCCATATATCCCAAGGACATTAAATTTAGTCCTGCGAAGTCAATCTCAGATCTCCCTGGTTCTCTCATAAACAATTGTATGTGACATGGACAACTGTATGTGGCAAGGGTAGGTTCCGCCAAAGAATGTGTTTGTTTCTGCAACAAGAAAACAAACTTAAAATTTTGTCTACCAGCAAGTACTTAAGTAAAAGCTAGATGTCAATTATTATGTGAACTAAAGGAGTTCGACTTTTTCCATTATTTTGCATATTTTGTAGTTTCTAAAATGATCATAATTATTATATACTCACTGAACTCTGCTTCTCCCCGACTTTGCCCATGATTGCTCGAATGAATGTTCGCCGAAAGAATCTCGATTCTGCCGTTAAAACAGGTGGAAGTACTATTATCATACACAACACTATCACAATTGTCCGACTAAAAAGAATAAGTAAATAATTCCCGTAATTTGATTTTTCCTTATTCCAGATTTAACTATATAATCAAGTAAAAATTTCAGACATTTTGGTCAAATATTGAGGAAAAGTATAGGCACATATAAATAAATACCAATGTTTTTTATATATATAAAGAGATTTAAATCATTTTAATAATATATTTAGTTATATATTATTATATTTTAATAGTTATATATTTATATATATAATAAAAAGTTGGGGTGAATATTTTATCATCCAATCTAATATAGATCCAATCAGTTTTAGGCCTAACTCACCGTATTGTGCCTGAAGGAAAACTTCGAAAAATGTGAACCAATTCCCCAGGCAGTAAATTCAATTGACCAACGGTTACTCTCGTCTGCGCTCTAATGCATATTGACGCCAAACACCAATTGAAAATATCGTCAAATATTTTTGTTCTCTCCGGTTATTTTTTATATCTTTTATAGTTATTGTTAAAGTAGGCCAGGTATATGAGAAAAAGGAAATAATAAATCATCATATAAGGATGTCCCAAAGGTTCGTAAACACTTGCAAAAAATTGAATTTGGATATATATATTATATGGATATATATTTTGAGTTTGTTGCAGGTGTTTACCAACCTTTGGGACAATCTTATATCATCATCTATGCTCTATAAACCTAGAAGCTTGTGTCTGCTGACGTAAGAACTTCTCTGAAGCCGAGAATGGTGTGGACGTGATATTTACATTGACAATTCAACATATCTTATTGACACTCTAAGTTAATTGTTACAAATTTAGTGAGAAATTAAAAAAAAGTTATTATTTTTAATTTGGGGATTATATATGTTATAGGCCTATTTTGTTACATAAAATACAAAACCTTTTTGATACCTCAAAAATAATATTTTTCTAATTTATTTTTAACTATCAATACTCCTTCTCATATTCCAATTATCTTTCATATATATTATAGATAAAACTCTTCATTATATATCAGAGTTATTGTCTGAATCCCGATATACATGCTAAAAGGTACAACTTCCTTAAGTGTTGTCCATGAGTGTATATTGGTTATCTCGTGTGTCTTCATATATAGATGGCGTCAGATTTTGGCGTTTATTTTGACGGGAGAGGCGCCCTATGCTTCTATGGAACAATTTCCTCCCGGCAAATTTTCCATCTATATCTATATATAGACTGACGAGGGCCATTAGCCCGAAACCATTGTCTCTAGGTGGACGCTTCTCAGTTTGCCAAAGCTGGTATTGTGGCTTTGTCACCGACCCGCGGCCGCTAGTTGCGGTGACGGTCAATAGAAGGCGTCGGGTTTTGACGCTTATTTTGACGGGAGAGGCGCCCTATGCTTCTATGGATCAATTTCCTCCCGGCAAATCTTGCATATATTAAAAATAAAGAAGGCATTTCCTGACCACAAGCACATGTGCTTTTTAGATGGCAGAGCGCCATCTAGTGGATGGCTTTTCTTGATTTATCAAGAAATTGGGTTGGCCAAATATCACGGAGCAAGCTAAATAAACGTTTAGTTTATTTTTGCTCGACTAGATGGCGCTCTGCCATCTAAAAAGAACATGTGCTCGTGGTCAGGAAATGCCTTCTTTATTTTTAATATCAACACCTGACCCACTTTTTTTTCTATTGTTTTTTCATATATTTATAGATGTGTCATTCTGTGTGCAGTTTCTATAGTCTACTTTCACATATGAACTGTTAGAAGTTATACATTGCCTTGTCTAAAATTACAATGATATCCCAGTGTTCATTAATAATAACAATGATGATAGAATGACAACAACTCACCTTAGTTGCATATAACATAAGGACGTAGGAGAAGAGAGTTGTTATCTCGCTAAAGTCAAAACTCCAGTTGTCCATTGTTTCGGTTCTTCAACAGCTTCTATATCAGTGCAATATTTCGTTTTAATACATTTTGTAAATCCCCTTTTTTATATATATTTTTAAGTTTGAACTATTTTAAAAACATTATATATCATATTCCGTGTTAGATATATATATGTCATTAAAAAAAAGACGTATTCTAGGTACGTTACCAATTCATTCATGCAGTCGTGGATTGAAATGAATGATAACTTTTATTTTCCAAAATTGTATTTATTTTTTTATTTGATTATATTTCTAAGACAAACAGTTTGCATACATTCAATTTAAAAATGTTATTATCTATCTATAAACAAAGAAAAATATATGGTTGTATTCCTTTTGTTAAGGATTTTAAAAATTAACTCTGTGTTTGGTTCTATGATTATTTAAAATATAATTATATTAATGAATAATAAAAATCATATTTTTATTATGTCATATATATATGCAAACGTCTACTATATAAATGGTCTTTCTCGCAATGTCGTTAGAGCATTTTAAAATTGTTCGCGATAAGAATACAATTATTTGAAACATTGGGGATCATATTTTAAATAAAAGAAATGTAACCCATTAGATTAAAATATGTACACTTGTATAGATTTTAAAACAATAAAACCTGAATTTTTGAAGACTTTTTTTTATAAGTATTTATTATAGATATTATAACCCTTTAATTTTATCTAAAACTTTAACCGAAACCTATCTATCAATCTTGCTCCAGTTAATAGGATTCTATCCATCAGATGTTTATCTGTATCTTACATCATATAGAACAACCTTGTATCATAAACCTTTGTAGATAGTTTGAGTAAGACCTGGTAACGTGTAGAGTTCGTATAAAGCGAATGGTGCATACGGGAGAATTTAATTGTTGATATAGATCATTATAGAGATGATATAATGAATAGAAATATACGTATGATGATATTTGAAGCAATTTACTTAATTATAGCAGACGCATCTCGATTTTGTTTTTGTTTGTGTTTGTAATTCCAAGATAGAAACCTGAACTTTTGGATTTCTTCCTCCTTTCATGTCATGAACAATCGCTGAAAATGTTTTAATTTAAACTCTCACAGCAGCTTCCTAGTTGAAATCGTGTATCACAGATAAACATCGTATTAAAATTATTTATATTTTGAACTTTATTTTTATATTTTGAAAAGTTAATTTCTATTGTGTGTTGGAAACATTAATTTACTTATTGAAAACATTTTTTATTTTATTGGGAGCTTTATTTTAATTTATAAAAATACCATTTATATTTGTAAGGAGAGAGAAACTGTGAATAAAGAAAATACATCAATTTTAATCTTCTGTCATAAATTTAAAATGACAGTAGATTTGGCAACACGATAGGCGATTCCCCTAAAGTAAATATAAATCGCTAATGCTATTTAAATCACTTTAACGATCTGTATATATGTGATTTATCTAGGTTTGAATGCAGCACGAATAGAATAAATAAATGTCAAGCTATCTTCTGAATTTATATTTCATTTGAAAAGCAAACGAACTAGGAAATACAAGATTAGTCATTGTTTTTATATTTTTGGCCAGACGATGGCCCACCCATTTAATTATCTGCTGCCAACTTGTCAGGTGACAATAGAACGCCAAAAGGGAGGTTATCGTCTGCTGTAGGGATGATGATAATCTAATTAAATTTTGTTCAACTCTGCTGTGTAGAATTCATTTAAAGGTTAGCACCCTGTTTAATTGATTACGTTGATAATTTGTTTTCTTTTTATATATGGTTATATATATTTTTAAATATTATTTTTATTAATAAAAATAATTCTGTGTGCTAACTCTAATGAAACATATATTTTGCTATTGAGTATTTTCACTTTCCTCTGAAAAAAAATCGAAAATTAAATTAAATATTGTATATACTGTATAAATAGATTAAAAATATTTTGCATTATCATTTTATTTTCAATTTTAATCACACTGTATTTATATATTTCCATATTTAAAATTAAAGACAAAATTAAGTAAATGAATAACTTCAAACGAAAATATTAACGGGGCCGTGTGTTTCAGGTACATCAGTCCTAGTGTTCCACATCACTCAGGCTCTAACAAGCCGAGCTATCTATCGTTATAATCTTTGTAACCCCTTGGTCCATTCAATTGCGTATTTTCGTCGTAAAATATTGCGATGGTCTCCCCTTGTGTTGACCTAACAGTAGGTTCATCCACATTCAGAAGCAGTTTTCAACTTCAAAGGCAAATGAATCTTCCATGTTATGATGGAGATTTATCCTGGTCCCTTCCTGGCTTAGCTATTTGTCCGCCCCGTGAAGGCGCTAAGTAGGGATCGTCAGTTCCTAGATCTGAGACCACCTTTTAATAAGGCGTTTCCACACTCCTTCACTACTTTGGAGAGAAGGCCGTGTTTTTTTTTTTTTTATATATCTCTTATATAAAACTTAATCTTTTAAAATGTATTACAAGATATATAATAAGATAACTATTTTTAAATGTATCTATATATTTCCATTAAGTTTTATAATGATAGATGAAACTTTAAGGAAGTCTTGAACATATTGCTAGAAGTCAAAATGACCATACCAATCTCACTATGGGGGTCATAAACTGGCTCTAGGAGAAGAGGAAGACTAGATAGGGAAATGAGATTTTCCTCAGGGAAGAAAGGAATTGGAAACAGAAGACAGAGAAGAGTAAAAAAGAATGTGGAAGCTCGTGTCCAGGACATACGTGGAAGCTGAGGATGAAGAAGAAAGTAGGCCAAAAATTTTAAAAGTCCCCTAATTATATTTTCAGTGTGTTCAGAAGACAAAAAAGGCAGACGAAACGATCAAGTTGATGAGTCATGCCAGCAGGTGAGGGATAATGGGCGGAAGCTGGAGGCCGCAGAATAATGGTGGGAAATAAGCAATTTGACCGAGGACCAGGCGTGGCCAAGGTAAGCAGGCGACTTCTGCCTACCGACCGATACAGGAAAAACTGACTGCGGTCGATGGCAAAAGAAATGGCTGGCCAAAATGTCATCGGAGTTTCTCCAGCAGAAGCATCGATTACCTTTAGGGCAAAGAATAGTAAAAAAAAAAAAAACTATAACAGCCTCTCTAGTCAAACTTTTTCTTTTTTTTTTTTCTAAGAAAATACTATTTTTAGGAGCAAGACGAAATATATTTATAAAGTTGAGAATATTAAAAAATATTTTTTCACAGAAAGAGAAAAAAAATCTTTTGTTTAAATGTTTTCCCTTTTTACCTTTCCAGATGCCTGATTGCGAAAGTGTGGTTTGGTGCATTTTTAGAAAGATTGAATTTTTTTTTAAATCTTGCTTTCAAATTTTGCAATTTTCTGAAGTAATTTAACTCTACATTTTATATTGGTTCTTTAGAATTGTTTAGCCGCAAGCCTTCTATTTCTTAAATGGAAAAAATATAAGTTTGAGAATTTTATTGCAACTTGGAAAATATCGCGTAGCTCTTTATCTGCCAAACGAAATTTATAAATGTGAAAAACTTAAAAATTACCTTGTGTGCTGATAAAAATATTTACCAAAATGTTTTTAAAATATAAGAACATTTTTATTTAAACCCATTTGTTTTATAGGTATATATATATTTTTTAAGTTTGTAAAAAATATTATCATTGAGGAATAAATATATTCGCGTTTTTTAAAAATCACTTTATATAGAACATAACATAAATTTCAATATTTATTGAATAATTTTTGAAAATCAATTAATTTTGGGCATTTTTAGTAATATAATTATTTAAAAGTGATATAAGAATATTTAAGAATAGCTTTAAATAATATACTAAAATAATTGATCACAAATAGAAATAGTGTGGTCAACTAGTTTTATAATATATTTCTCGCTAACCTGATTGACCACAGAGTGACCCTGTCGCCCACTCAATCTGCTGCTACCCACGCTGGCCTCTCCAAGTTTCGATCGTTTGGCAGCAATTCTGAAAGCTCGGCTGCTGGGAAATAAATTGTTGAGTCCATTCAATATTGATCAGGTTTCGGCAGCTTTTAATGGTCGCCTGTTCACAACATTCCCTTGGGCCAATCGTCTGATTTTTTTACAATACTTTTATTTACTTTGTCTGGTGCTACCATAAATATCTCAGAATATACCATTGTGTAGAGACAATCTTTTCTTATTGATTGAAGGTGAAAAGAAATTATTTTGTGCATTTATATATTTGTCTATCCTCTTACACACACACAATTTATTTTACCTAGAAATATCTAACCATTTTTGAAAAATCAAGTTGAGACAAAAATATTATATTTTATTTATAATATAAATATATATTTTTGAAAATAGAGCAATCCATAAATAAATCTTTAATTAAAAAGGCATATATATATTTAAATTTATTCAGATATATCAAGTTGGTACAAAAAGATAGATCTAATATTGTCATTTTATAATCGTTGATATTTGCATATTATTTTATGTAAATATATCATTTTGAAGCCTCTATTTTGCTCTATCATTTAATATATTATTTTGTTATTCTCCTATATCCACATGTAATTTTATATTGTATCGCCATATTGACGACAAATCGTAAAAAAAATGCATAGACACCTCAATCTGCCCAGCATTAATCAGCAAGCAAATGGCTTATCCTACTCCAGGACGACATCTCAGTGATAACACGATAAAATCTGCACGAGTTGGCTATAATATTGTCACGTAAAAAATTAGGAATGACAAACTCCAGGATGGTACAGCAATTTATTTAGTGCAAGAATAAACTATGAATGATTAAAAAAGAGCTAAGCAATGAGAGAAGTTTACAGAGTAGAAAAATATAAACATCAAAAAAGGATACTCTGTTAAAAAAATAATAAATACTTCGCTACAATATTCTTGACCATCCCATATTCCCCTACCGAATTCCACTTTTTCAAGCACTTCGACCATTTCCTACGCGAGAAATGTTTCAAAAGCCAAGGTGATGTATAATGGCCTCCAAGACTTCATTGTATTCAGAACTCCATAATTTTAGGTAACCGGAATAAACAAACTTATTTCTTTGACAAAAATGCATAGAATCTGAATGCTTTTTATTTGAGATTAATAAAGGTTTGTTTGAGGTATAAAATATTTTTGTATACGCTCTTGAAAGTGATTTTATCGTATCAAATTTTCCATTAATTTTGAAATAGCACACACACCTAATATACTGTATTTTTTATCTTTCTAATAATTTGCATAAATTATTTTTAAATTAGCAGTTAATTTATTTTCCTTATACAATTAAAATTATAATTTTAATTTGATATAATAAAGAAACATAAATAAAGGAAAATGTATTCAAATTGCTTTGTATAATAAATTTAATTGGCAAAATGTAATTGAATTGAAATTTAAAATGATATTTTATCAGATCTTTGCATCAATTTCTTTTGTATAAAATATAATAATATCAATTTTTTATAATATTAAGATCCTGAACTCAAGCTGATCGACACGAATTCAAATTTTAAAATTTGTATCATATCAATTAAATAAATTTAATTAACTTTACTTTTAAAAAATAATGTTTATAATTTTTGGGAAATTTGGTAATAGTTTTAGCACACTTTAAAATATAAAAATTCTGTGAAATAAAAAATAAATTTAAGATCTGAGATAAATTATTTATTTTTTTCTTTTAAAGTACATCTAGGTAACAAAATATATACAAATTTAAACTGCAATTTAAAAATATTTGTCGGTTAAAAGATATGTGTCAAAAATATTGCGAAGTCATTTGAATTTATTCTATGAAAGGAAATGTGACCGAGTTGATTACATACTACAGCTGGTTCACCGGAAGTGTGAACCCGGAAATTCCAAGTTCACATATATATAGTCCACCCCCTACTTTTAAAACAGAAAAGAAAATCCTTAACCTTTATAAAATGCATCAAATTCTATAAATACTAACATTTTGTTTGAATGTTAAAATTGAAACTTAAAAGATGATGCGTTATCTCTTGTATATGATAGCTTGAGTTCAGGCTCCTTTATATTATTTTAAAAATGATATTATGATATTTTATACAAAAGAAATTTATGCCAAGATCTGAGAAAATATCAGTTTAAATTTCGATTGAAATTATTATACAAAGCAATTTAAATACATTTTGCTTTATTTATGTTTTTAAACGATTTTTTTTCTATTATAATTTATAAGTGAATATTGCAAAGTTGTAGAATAAATTTATTACGAAATAAATTTGAGTGTTAGAGAGAGACAACACAATAAATATAGATAATTATATATAGGTTTTGCACTTTTGAGACAACATTTTGCACTTTAATAACAACTGTTTTTAAACTTTAATAACGGAATTTTCATATTTATTCGATATTTTCGATTTTAAACATTTTTTGTCAATTAAAATATATATATTCTAATTTTTATCGAGACACTTTTATTTTAATTCAACACTAAAAAAGAGCTTAATTTTAGCAATAATTATGATATAATTGAGGATTTTATTTTCTCACTTCTGATATATAAAATCAGAAAATATTTACACAGAAATAAATTATATATTGAATTATGTGTGTGTTTAGTTAATGTTTCCAATCTGATAATAATAATATGATTAAAATTTATATCACACGAACAAAATATGATTATAAACTTTCTTTTGATTGTGAAAAAAAAAATATATATATATATAAAACGTTTTAATAAATATTTATAATCACTTTATATATGTTATAATATTAAATACAGCATATATTCTATATATTAATATAGTTTTGAATTAATTCGAAAATGTATTATAGAATAAATTCCATATTTGCATTTAATTTTCACCTTAATATCCAAAAATGAAAATAAACAAAATATTCTCTGAATATTAATGAAAAATTTAATTACGAAGAAGTTTTGGAGAAATTAAAGAATAGCAAATATATTTCTTGATGTAAATGTGGATAAAATGAGATATTAATCATGTCAAATTTATGTTTAATTTATATTTTAATTAAAGAGTTGTACACACAAAGAGGAGCGTGTGTAATTATTAAAATGTGTTTTTTCTCATATATAGGTTTTTTTTTTTTTTTTTTGCACTTTTAAGACATTATATTTTGCACTTTAATAACATTTTAATTTTAGACGTTTTATTTTCGATTTTTTAATAATATATTGGCAATTTTTCTATAAATATATTTTGTTTTTCCCGAAATGATATTATTTTCACATTAATATTGGTGTATTTTAAACATCTTATATCCTTTTTAATCAATCATTAGAAATAAGATATCTGAGATTTTCTCAAGTATAGTTAACCACTGTTTAATATGGCGTTGAAAATTTCCTAAATTCCTTCTAAAATTTAAAAAAACACACACAGTTAAACCTGTCTATAGCGCCCCCTCTAAATAGCGCCTTCCTTTCTATAGCGCCCGATTTTAAACATTAAAATGTAAACATTTTACATTAAAAGTGACCTGTCTATAGCACCCTATTTTGGCGAGTCCCAAGAGGGGGCGCTATAGACAGATTTAACTGTATTTTAATATCTAAGAAATAAAATGTTATGCACCAATTTTTCTTTTTCAAATAAACATTCGTGATTAATAGTTTTATTTCTTACATATACAGGGCGCGATTTAACCTTATGTTTAATTTATGCCTAACTGGCCTTGTCTTTAGTGTTTGTGGAAGAGCATTACTTGATGCAAATACTTATATGTAATTCTACCGTCCTAATAGCTTATGTGTCCATAGTTTTCTTAAATTCCATAACTAAGATTCCACACTTCAGGGTCGTTTACATAATCAGAATCCTCCGAAACAGTATTAGAGCTCTAAAAAGCAGCATGGTGGATTAAATTGGAAAATTTTCATCGCAGTAAGAAAAGTAGAAAGTTTGCTTTATTTTTGAAAAAAAAATCGTTCTCTATAATTTTATTTTTTATATATAGATGGCGCGTTTTATATTTATGTTTACCATTTTAATATCACCTACAATTTAAAATATTCGAATGACATTGTATTTTCTCAAAATTATTTTACTCTCAAATCATTCCTTTGAATGCCAAAGAATTCGTCAATACAATCGTCTGATTTATAATTTTAAAAAAATAATAATATAAAATTACCTTACGTTTCAAAGAGACAAAGATATTTAATAAATGATTTTATATTAAAATCATTCTATATATATCCATCCTTAAATTTTAAAATATATATAAATTGTATTATATATTTTATTATTTCTCAAGTATATATATGATGGTAATGATTATCGCGGTAGGTAGGAAGTGGTCTATGGCTACTTATGTATGCTGTAGATAAATCCATCACATGTAGAACCGATTACAGGTTTGTAGAGGATTGAACTATTCAACTCCATTGTTGTTTTTAATATAATAGACGGATTTCTATAATTATTAAAAACTCAATATATAAAGAATTATGAGAAGAGACTTGTCTCATCAGTGGTGAACTTTCCCTGCGATTTCGCCAATATAAGAGCCAAGTCTTCCCAATTATTTTTCGTATTCAGTTCAGTAATTAATGAAATTTTTTTATTAATCTTAACTTAATAACATTATATAGTTTCATCCTCTAGAGAGCTAAGTGTTGTGTTTAGTTATTTATAAATTTGTATTTTGGTTATTTTCAACTGCTGATGAAGTCAGGAATCAAGGAAATGAGCACTGAAGCTATATAATTAAAACATAGCGCGTCATTGAATACCCGTCAGTTTAGACCGCCATCCCTATAGAAATTTAAAATAATGAAAAGTTCGGCTGCGTTCATTTCCTATAATCCAAATTTACCGGGATAGACAAAGCTTCTGGTTGGACAACGGATGGGCGATGCAGGAATAGTAAATGCAATTGTACAGGCAACAAAGTCCCGGATGTAGGCCAGTTTCCTGCAGAAAATATCCACCCCAAACGATTCTGACCACATCGTCTGACACATATACTACATATAGAATTTTAAAACTGATATGGGTATTAATAAAATATCGAAAAGAGATATTAGCTTTTTTATCTCTAGTATCCATGGTACAGGTCATTATAATCATAGTGGGTATAGTAGTTAGGGACTTCTTTTACTCTAGGTACACCACATGTATACACATGTGGAAAGCAGTTCGACTTTTGCCCTTACAAGTGTACGTACTAGAGCCTCGTTTGATTGCACTGACTGGTGGGGATGGACTTGCAAGAATCGGGGGTTATTAGAGCTTTTTTATTGGGAAAACAAGTGTCCAATGCGGGATTCCGACTGTCGAAAACGTTCTACCTCTCTTTTGTTACGACTGCACCTTCAATTCTTTATTTTACAATATATATATATATATATACGGATCAAAGTAATGTTGATCCATGTTTTTAAAATGTCTATATAATATTTATAATATTGAAATTGAAAGATTGGCTAAAATGGGCATAAAATTCGTTTTTAAAAATATTTAGTTATAAAATTATATTTCAAATTTTCAAACAATCTTGAATATATATAAAATAATAAATTTTTGTATTAAGGTAAAAAATATCAGGCTTATTGAACTGTGAACTCATATCTTATATATTTAACAATTTATTTTGAATATCTTAATCTCTCATGAACGTGAAGTCAATAAAAACACGTTATCAATTTTATAATATACTCTAGTATTATATTTTCATAGTATATATCATTATATAGATATCGCTATTATTTATTTTATAAATTTCTATATACATATAAAACTAAAGAAACTTTTGTTAGAAAAACAGTAAATAATTTAAAATTCTGCTGCAGAAGATTTCTTCGCGATTGCCTCCCTAACATCAACAAATGACGGGGAAAGTGGCAGTAATCGGAAAAAATAACTCCAATTTTGAGTTAAACAAAGTAAAATAAAAAAGATTGGACACTCTTGGAAATTTTGTTCAGACGAACATTTTAGGGTAAACGATCTATTATTTAAAAAAAGCGCCAGACGATCGCAATTGATTAGAAAACAATAAGGGAAGAGGGGGCAGTCGTGAGATGATGAATAATAGATGAGAAAGAGCATCTAACAGGCTTTACAAACATCTCCCTAAGTATCCATGCCTGGTTAATAGTTCGTCTGCGCGAGAAATAGCCCTTTTCCTTCATGGGAGCTCAAATTTTAACAAAATATAAAAATATGATTTTAGATAAATTTATCTTAACTATTTAAATAAACTCCGATTATTATTATTTAATTACTAGCTGTATAACTTTAATTTTTATAATTATATCTGTGTGTGTGGTCAAATATATTTATATATTAACATAGATGTATTTTTAATACCTCAACAATCAATTTTTAGAAATATATATATATTTTTTAAGTAGTTTACAAAATTGTTAATGTTCTTTTAAAATATATTGCAATATAAAAATATTTTCAAAAGCTTATTAAAAAATCAATAATTTAATTATGTTTTAATACATTTTTGAGTCTATAGAAAAAAGTGAGGGTTAATTCTAAACAATCTGTATTTTAAAGTAATGCGTACCTAACTAATTTACACTTTAGATATTTTGAAAATAGAGATCGACCTATGAATAAATCTCTAAGGAAGTAAACATTGGATTATAAAAGTTTATTCATTACCAAAATGTATCCCTTTTTCTCTCTCTCTATGCATTCTCATTAACTAATTGTCACCTTGCGATAATTAACGAAATGTCGGTAATGTTGAGATTCTCTCTCTCTATACACGAGGTTTACCACCGGTTTATAACAGTGATGTATTCCAAACGTCCATTCAGAAAGGATGAAAATACGGATTTTTTACTGTTTTTCACAAATTGTTCCATTTATATTTTAAGTTTTCTAAATATTGTTGACTAGTGATCAATAAAATTGATTTTGTCTCACTCACTCTCATAGAAAAATGTATTTTAGATATTTTATAGATAGATGGAGTTTAGAAAGTAGAAATAAGTTACTTCTGACTATATTCATGTTATATTAAAATATTTTATTTAAAATTATGTTATATTAAAATATTATTTTATTTAAAATTATATATCATAGATTCAAATACTCTGCTAAATCGACCGCCAGAGGTCACTCTTCCCCTTTAAAAACTCATTGTTGTTGTATCCCGATGGTCGGCTCAGCCTTTTGTACATTATGTATATAAGCTTTTCATTTTTTTTATTCTTACGCCTTAAGCCAGGCAGTACTTTTACCAAATTATGTCTTTTATACATATTCCTTATTAATTAAAGAACTCACTAATCAAAACTCTTTTAAATATCTTTGCCACGACTGCATTTCCATACCATAATCCTCAACATGATCTAAATTCAAACAGAAAATTTCATTTTTATATATAACATTCATATATATGTTGTGGATCATATTTATAAAAGCCATATTTCCATTTGCTAATTTTATATTAATAGCTTACTTCACTTTTATTACTACAAGATTTTAAATGTTTGATATCTCCACCAGCAACATCAAACTACAGACCAACGCTGTATCTCCACCAATAAAAAACGTCCTATAAAGTTGCAAACAGAGATATCCTCATGTCTCCACCAATCAACAACGTCCTATAAAGCTTCAAACAGAGATGTCCGCATATCTCCACCAATCGACAACGTCCTATAAAGCTGCAAACAGAGATGTCCGCGTGTCTCCACCAATCAACAACGTCCTATAAAGCTGCAAACAGAAAGGTCCGCATATCTCCACCAATCAACAACGTCCTATAAAGCTGCAAACAGAAAGGTCCGCATATCTCCACCAATCAACAACGTCCTATAAAGCTGCAAACAGAGATGTCCGCATATCTCCACCAATCAACAACGTCCTATAAAGTTGCAAACAGAGATGTCCGCATATCTCCACCAATCAACAACGTCCTATAAAGCTGCAAACAGAGATGTCCGCATGTCTCCACCAATCAACAATGTCCTATAAAGCTGCAAACAGAGATGTCCGTATGTCTCTACCAATCAACAATTTCCTATAAAGCTGCAAACAGAGATGTCCTCATGTCTGCACCAATCAACAACGTCCTATAAAGTTGCAAACAGATGTACACCTGTGTCCACCAATCAAAAACGTCCTATAAAGCTGCAAACAGAGATGTCTCCACTAATCAACGACGTCCTATAAAGCTGCAAACAGAGATGTCCGCATGTCTCCACCAATCAACAATGTCCTATAAAGCTGCAAACAGAGATGTCTCCACTAATCAACGACGTCCTATAAAGCTGCAAACAGAGATGTCCGTATGTCTCTACCAATCAACAACGCACTAGGACAACGTCTGACGACCTCAGTCAATGTTTGCAGGAAGGGAGCACCTTCCCGAATTCCAGCTTTCTCCGCGAGTTTCTGCGATTTCCTCCATGTTTGCCCGGCTAAATATATCTTGGCGGAACTCTTTCTTGTTGGAAGCCAACCAACCTCTTGTAAAGGTTGGCCTAGAGACGACAATTACAATCCGGATTTGAATACCTAAATGAGCACGTTCTCTAAAATAAAAATTGCTTTAATGTCCTTAATTCTTGTACAAGTCTAAACAGTGAATGCAGGTAACCAAACGGAGCTCTGGCACCTTGTAGCTCGACCTATTTCTACGTGCGTAGACATGTGGTGCGCTTACAGTAAAAGCAGCAGTCGCAAATGCCTCCCCATTAGGATCATCATGGGCATTTGTACTTGGGATGAGTAAATATAATTTTTGGATTGACTTTTGTCCCAAGTGTACAGGGTATGATGGAAAAAAAAAAACAAGTTTACGAATACTTGTACTGATATATCTAAGTGAGACAACATATATATAAAGCTTGTTAGTGAAATCCTTGGTGGAACACGACAGGCTCCGTTGGCTGGAGTCTACATAAGATGTAGTTTCAGTCTGGAACACTTCATGTTGTATACCGCCAGCCTATAAAATATACCAAATAGACCAAAGTCGAGATTGTGTGTATGTGTTTAAAGTCATGAGGACTTTTCTGTGATATTTACACATTTGGGTATATAGAAATGCTAATTTATCATCATAAATTGATTGATGGTAAATTCTCATTTTTATTAGTGATGGCACTATGTGTACCAACATCTGAGTATATAAATTGATTGTGGTGGTTTATAAGAGATTGGTAGGATGGAGTTCTTGATGTATTTACTTCTAGTTCTGTATATATAAACTAGAGGAATCAACAAGCTTTACCCGAGTGAATCTTTAAATAACCTATATATTATTTAACTAATTATTAGAATTAGAAAAAGCATACATTATTCTTAGCATTATAATTATAAACTGATAATATATTAATATTATCAGTAATATATGCAAATATTGTCATTATAATATATTTGCATACAGTCTTACTGTAGAAGCTCACGTCCAGAGGTTCCATAAATAACTGCCACGCATTCTTTCATATTTGCATAGTACAACGGTCTGGAGACTAATTTGGCAAACCACTTTATAGGGTTTTCTTATTAAGTAGGTGGAAATTTTATTTTAACAGTTATGTTGATTTACAATGTTTGTAAGTAAATAGAATTGTTAGTAGGTATACACCACAGATGTGTGAAAATCAGTTTGACATTGCTTTATAGTGTTGTTTGATTATTTAATGGCGCCTTACAGCCTGGTGTAAGTACAGATATTTATTGTACGCCTTTGTCTTGAGTATATTACCGCTATATACCGTGGTTGCCCCGGTAAATACCCCTGGTTATTGCAGACAAACAAACCACGTCTGGTAGCGTAACCTCTATAAATGTTCTATAGGGCGGCCAGAGCCATATATTATGTATATAGCAGGTATATTAAATATGAACAGAGCTCTCTGTGACAACACACACGAATTATTTATATAATAATTAAATAATATATATTCTTATCTAATAAAGGCTGTTTCGCACTAATATTTTATATTTTTTAATAAAGTTATTGAAAAAAAAATTTTACTTGGAAAAATAACATCACTGAATAATTAAAATAAAATATAGATTTGAGAGAGAACACTGAAACTAGGTGGAATCGCTGTTCTCATTTTAGAGAAGATATTTTATGCAGTTACCTATTCCAAATAGACAGACATTCAGTTCCAGGCGAAGATATTCATGATGGGTAGGTGTTAGTGATTGCTTACACTGTAACAACATGTCTAAATATGTAGCACCAGGCCAACAACATGATAAACATAATAGGCAGGTTTTAGCGGGTACTTATACTGTAAGTACACCACATGTCTACATATGTAGAAGTTTCGTACTTCGTAGATTTTCGTACTTCAAGGTACCAGGATCCCGTTGGGCAATTTTCACTTAGTACTGAGATTGGACTTGTGCAAGGACCAGTAGCGGAATGATATTGAACTAACTTTTATTATTCAAACATGATTTTTAAAAACCTGCTGATTAAATAAAGGTGTTTGTGTCTTGTTGTCCAAGACGACATTCCAAACCACCACACACACATACACAGCCACAATGAGAGAAATTATCTAATATGTATTTTCACCAGGATCTGTACAAGTATCTAAAACGTGGGATGAGAGAGTAAATTTGATTGCAACTTTGGTTCAACAAACGTCAGCCACTAAATAAAAAGATCATCGACTTGACTGAAAATATGAAGCGACCATTGAAACACGTCTAAAATACGGCGGCAGAGGGGAAAAGTCGGCAATCCCGCCCCGGACAGTCAGGATGAATGGCTTCTTTTATGGAGAATGGCCTTCCTGCACCAAGGGTGAGCAAACCAATCGTCACGTATAACCATGAAAAAAACTCAGTATCATCATGGCCCTCAAGGATAATCTCTAAATTGAAATATTCCATAAGATTGCCCATGTTGAAAGACCAGGGATAAGTAAAACAAAGACAAGAGACTATGTACACACCACATGTAGATCAAGTTACGAGGCCATCAGGAAATGGACAACAAGTCGAGGATGAATGACATTTGACCATATCACGCTAACCGCTCATCATGATATCATCAGCAGCTTAACAAGGCCTAATGGCTCTCCAGAGAACCTTTAGTTTGGAGAGGATTGTCTAATGATAACCCCCCGTAGTACTGATCTCTCCTGGGCACCACTCTGCCATCCTATAGCGCATTTCCATCTTTCTTTCCTTTATATCTTGGAGATGTAGATGTCTCTAAATATTTACTTGTTTCAAATTGTAGATTCCCTTGTATAATATTTGTTCCCCATCCCAGCTAGGTCATATTGGAGCCCACTATATGTTCTGATGCCATACCGAGTCATAGTGTTTGTGTGGAAGCCAATTATATTTAGAACCCACAAATAAACTTTCTTCATTACCACAAACCTATACGGTAAAACGTCTCTCTAGGACCACACTTGATAACAACCAGGTTATCAGTTGTTCTTCTAAAGTTCTCCTGGATCCTTTACAACTATATCCTCAACACCGCAAATCTGACCATAGTGACACTAAAGTTGAAAGATACGAGCTCCAATATAAATAGGTCTAAATAGTAACCAACCCCTCTATCAGTATTTTATTATTAAGAGAAAAGAGAACCACCTTGAGGTATACATCTAGTTAAAAACATGATGAAGCAATGATGAGTACGGCGATTAATGATGATATATTTAAAACGTTCGCGACCGTTAATGACACGATTTAATATAATTTGTTGAGTTTTAATTATCAATGTACCCATATATTCTACAATATACCCATATTATACACTATATATGTTGATTTAAATGAGTAATGTATCCATATTATACACTATATGAAGGATTTAAATGATTAATTTACCCATATTCTACACTATATATGTGGTTTAAATAAGTAATTTACCCATATACATACGATCCCTATATAACGACCCTATATAGAATGATTTAACACAAAGCAATAACGCGCCATCTATATATATAAAATGAAAGGATTTAAAAGCGCGAATGTTTCTTTTATACATAAAACGAACTTCTACTGTTTCTATATATATAAAATGAAAGGATTTAAAAGCGCGAATGTTTCTTTTATACATAACAACAGTAGAAGTTCGTTTTATGTATAAAAGAAACATTCGCGCTTTTAAATCCTTTCATTTTATATATATAGAAACAGTAGAAGTTCGTTTTATGTATAAAAGAAACATTCGCGCTTTTAAATCCTTTCATTTTATATATATAGAATGATGTTAAACATGCCCCAGTCTGAAGCCGACGTGATACAAAACGTCAACCTGTTCAAGGTAAAATATCATCCGCTGTCCTCTGTCGGGTCATAGAACGGGTCATTGGTCTCTCTTTATAGAAAGGCAGAAGTAAATGTTTGTCCGGTTGGTTGTCCGTGTGGGGAAACATCTGTTGAATATAATAATGACCATGAACCATTTTGTTATGCAAACTTATCCTAATATATTATTTATTGTTATAAATATGCGTGTGAGTGAAAAATAAAAAATAAAAAAATTTAAAAAGGTCAGGTGTTAATATTAAAAACAAAAAGGGCATATCCTGACAGCTCACATAGCATTTTAGATGGCAGAGCGCCATCTAGTAAAACAAAAATCAACTAAACGTTGATTAAGGCTTGTTCCAAAATATTTGGCCAATCCATTTACTTGATAAATCAAGAAAAGCCAACCACGAATGCCTTTCGGCTATTGGACCTCGTCAGCGTGATTCAGACTGTATCTCAACGACCAAATATTTGGCCCAAGAGGCTTCCTGAGAAATCAAGGAATGGGTATTTAAGGTCAAATTTGCATAATTACGCTGAACATGCGAAAAAATATTATTATAATATTCCGTGTGACTATACGTTTCCTCGGGGAACAAAATTTGACCGAGAGAACCACTTAGAGCGTCCCCACGTGCTCGTGTGACTACTTGGAAATTTTAAAAATATACAAAACCTATAAAGGTATACAGTTTTTAAAAATAAATATACAAGATATATAATCTAAAAATTATATATGTGAAAATAATTTTAAATCTTTAAAATGTGAATAAATGCTGTACAAAAAGATGGAAAAAATATTAGTGTGTTAAATCCAAATATTTACCAAACGATGAGCGACCAACAAACAAAGACTTGGCCAACATCCCTGAATCAGTCATAAAACACAATAACAAGCAGGCGAACATTGTTACGTCCAGAAGACGGGAATAACTCTCGACTGACATGGAAACTTCCCTAACTTCGTTTGGTTGCATTATACATGATGTTACCTTATTCCAAAAAACTGAGGGCGAACACAAATTGCTTTTATTTTTTCCTTTCATATAAATTTACATTATCCTAATTAGAGTTAACATATTTTGGCTTCATTTTCTATCCTCCATTAATAAAATCGTCTGTATTTAAAATACTCCTTTATATTAATATTCTAACTTTATTTATTTATTTTTGGAAAATAAAAAGTATATATATTTTTTATTTTTTCAGAAGAAATATTCGTATTTAAAAAAAATACAAGTATACTTGTGTAATTTAATATATACCCATCTTTATAATGTTATATATATAAAATATTATTTGCATAAATTAAAATTACGAAAGTTTCAATTAAAATCGAAAAAGGCTTTATTTATAGTGTTGTGTGCAAAATAAATAGATTTTATATTTTAAAATAAATATATTTTCATTTCAATTTCTCAATAAATTTTACAGTAAACGGAACATTTTCTCGATGCTCAATGGAAAATTATTGTTATTGGACTCAATGTTTTTATTTTTAAAAATTGCTATTAAATATTTAAAATATTAAAGATTTTCACAATATATTCTAATACTTTTTGTGATGATGTGTGCTTAAAAATAAGACATTATATTTTAAACACAATAAAGTTTTTGAATATTTGAAGCCAAAAGACTATTTGCAATGTGAGGGTTTATGGGTTTGATCAAAAGCGTGTATACATTGTTCTTTGGCATTGTTTAACTGCCTCAACACAAAGGCTCTTAGAACAATTCCTAATGGCACAAATGCAAATTGGTCACACGCTCTAGAGATTGTCTGATTTCAAAAGCTGTGTTGCCAGTTATTTAACTTGTAAATAAAGTTTAAATCACTGACTATTCAAATAAGATCTGAATGAATTTATTATTAACAAAGATAAAAATCCGTATATTTTTCTAAGATTTAAAAAAATGTATTATAAAATATTTTTTAATAAATGAGAGTTTAAAAGTTTTTGAAATTGAATGTCTTTATTTATAAAAAGGGAGCAAGTTTTTTCGATCTCTTCAAAGGGTCGAGCTATAAATGAAGTATTGAGTTATGCTTCTCTATGTCTCATCACAAACTAGAAAAAAATATATTTTAATTCATAGTGTTTTCCAATTTGTAAGTACGCTATGAACTCTGGCTTCATTTATATTCCAGGCCGCTAAATAGCCTGAGCTCGAAAGATCGCTTTTTTTTAAATAGGGAAGCTCACTTGCGAAACATTTTTGACTCGTATTTATATTATGATTTACCATGAGTTATTTCATAATAATTTTATATTCTATTTATTGTTCGCATATATAAATTGCTTCAATGACCCTTGATTCTTGAGAAAGTTCGATCCCACCAGTGTGTTCAAGTAATCAAACTCTAGTACACTTGTAAGTGTAAAATTCGAACTGCACTTTCTACATGTGTTGTGGTACACTACAAGTGTAGTAAAAGCAGTCACTAACCCACCAGGACTATCATGACTTGTACAACACACACGTGTATTAGATATAATGCAAATATATATATATATTTTTTTTTTTTATGACACATATATAATTTGAAAAAATAGTACAAATATGATTATGTACTGGGATAAGGTGCATAAATTAAGAAAAAGGCATCTCCTTATCGTGCAACTGAAAGTTGCTGATGGCGCAATTAACATATATAATTGTTTAATTAAAAATGCATATATTGGATCAAAATATCATTTATTCTACCAATATTTCAGTTGGCTGAACGCCAACCTTTATCAAGGTGTTATAACATTTTAAAGTGTGTCAACAACAAATTCAGCGCCACATTTGTTGTTGACACACTTTAAAATGTTATAACACCTTGATGAAGGTTGGCGTTCAGCCAACTGAAATATTGGTAAAATAAATGATATTTTGATCCAATATATGCCTTTTTAATTAAAGATTTATCTATGGATTTTGCTCTATTTTCAATATATAATTGTATCGAGCTTTCTACCCTGCGAGAGGATCCACTAACACCCCCGAGATAATAGTTTTGTGTTTTTTTTCGTATATTGTGGATAGTCTGAGATTCCTTCTACAGTAAGATCGCCTCCTGTTTCACCGTAAAAGAAATACTTTGAATCTATACGAAGGAATAACGCCCCATATATAGCAACGAATATCTTTTAAAAAACTGATAATTTATATTATGTTGATTGTACATATTGCCAGACACTTCTTTCTTTTGGACACAGTTCTCTTTTCTCGGTCTTTTTTTTTATCTCTTTTCCCTTGTTAATATCATATGATATTCTCTTTACGGCCTTAAATTATTGTAAATATATATAGACAAATGTAAAGACGTACATGCATGACAGCGCAAGTGTCCCTAGGGGGAAATAGCGCTTTAAATTGAAATAAATAAAAATAAATAACGCCCCATGTTAAAAGAATGTTTGGATGTTTTAAAATTGACACTTCCGTTCATCGTTTTATATTATTACCAAACAGCACACAAATCACTAGCGAGTGGAAAAGTTTAGAGAGAAAAAATGATATCAATTATTTCGTTTTAATACATCAAAATATTTTGAGTAAACTAAAAGCCTATAAAAAGTATTATCAAATAAAAATACGAATCAAAAACCTATATAAGAGAGAAGTTACATATTGAGAAATATATGTTATGAGAATAATAGGAGGAGAAGCAAAAGAAAAACATAAAGATTCTGGATAAAATCTTGAAAGAAAAAATAGATAAAAAGGAATGAAAGCCGAAGCCTTAGGCTAAGAGAGAGAAAGAGAAAATAAGAAAACTTCCATAAAGGGACAACTGTTAGCTGATAGACTGGCACCGCTGATTATATTACATAGAATACTCAATGATATTTTATTATTATACCAAAAATTTATGAGATCATTGGCTTTTTCAGTTCGATTCCTTTTTCAGTTTTAAGAATAAAACTATATCATTATATTTATTTTATATTTAAAATTCATTTTAATTGTATTATAGTTAACGTTGAAAATATCTAATCGATTTGGCAACATTGTAAAAATTAAATCGATTAATTAGCTCAGATTTTATTAATAGATTGATATCAAGTAATTTATATGAAACTTTTCATTAAGTTTTTCTAACTTGCTATTTGTAATTTTAATTGAAAAGCTATATTCAATATTTTGACCTTATATATTTTTTCACATCTTTAACTAACGATAAAATTAAATGGTCTTGGATTGTGTATATTAAGGTGGTTTCAAAAAATAATTAAGTACCCTAATATATATTTTACCAAAATAAAAATATAAAAAATTGATTTTATTTATTAGCAAATTGATTAGGTTTTGTTTATCTAACAAATTACCAATCAACTAATTTTATTGATTTATTTTATGCGATAAAAGAGTGTTCAATAGAAAAATAATAAAAACAATGTAGAGGTGGAAAATATCGATTTATTATTTTTCATACCAGTAATATGTTTGGCAACACTGTTGATGACGTTTGCTCTTGGCTAATATAGATGTTTACGTTTAGTGCGCATGCGTGAGTAACAACGATCTGCTGCCAAGTTTCGGCTGCCACATTTTGAAATCCGATCTCTACTGAGTATCAGCTGACACTGATCGTTTGGCGAAACCATACAAAAGGCTTTAAAATAGCGGGAAAGTAGGGCAATACAGTTAGTCAAAATAAACGAATTATTAACTCAGGGAAAAATAAATATAAGGATACAAAAGCATTTTTCACACAAAATAGGTATACCTAAATAACATATATGTCATATCAGCACTAATATAAATATATTAAAAAGAATATCCATCTCAGACCAACAGATCGTAGTGCAAAATTGCATTAACAATTGAATTTTATAATAAACTCAATTTACGATTCGAGAAAACTTTTTAAATTCATGCGTTCATTAATGAGGATGTTTGATAGATTTTTCATATTTTAAATTTAATATTTTAGGACCAACATAGCTTGATCTATAATTTCACAAAAGAGTACCAAAATTGAATATATAAATATTATAATATAAATTTGAAAAATGTTAGGGTTGTTTTTTTAATTTTCCAGTATATAGTATAATATATAATTAAAAAGGCATATATTGGATCAAAATATATGCCTTTTTAATTAAATATCTATTTATGGATTTCTCTTTTTTCAAAATAGTATAACAAATTTGAAAGTAGAGTATAATAAACTATTCTTACAAGTTATAGAAATGTGCTATTATCATAGCTATATTGGTGACATTATTTAATCTAAAAAATGGAATGCCGCCACTTGACCTGCGGCATAAGACGGGTAAATAAATCGTCTGCTAACATCCCGCCTCACTCTTCACTTGACATTGGGGCAACGACCCCCTCTCTTTTATAATCTTACCATCTTAAGATAACGTTAAGAAGCCATGTATAAAAGGTCTATATTATGTTTTAAGTGACATTAAAAGGTTTGAAGTAAAACCTGTTCTAAGTTGCAATCTAAGGGACGATGCGGGATGGTGCAGGTTACTTCTTTTATAAGACGGGATCATCTAAAGACATTCTGGTTATGAGAACTTCAAATTTCCATCTATATTTTGGGCATATAATTGGCATAGATACTCAACCAATTAAACACAACTTTGACAAATTCAGAAAATTTAACGAAAACACTTGTGAATTTTAAGAAATCAAAGCCCTGCCCTGTACTGACGAGGGCCAAAACTATGGTTTACAGGTGGACGATCTGATTTTGCTAGAGCTGCTGTGGCTTTGTCACCGACCTCAGTCTGTTAGTTTGCAGGGACGGTAAATAGATGGCGCTTTATTTTGGCGTCTATTTTGACCGGGAGAGGAACCCTTTATTTTTTTTATAAAACTAAATCTCATGATCTGTTTTTATTTTAAAAGATTGATATTTTTTCATATCTAATTTGTGAATTTTAAAGATCGCTTAAAAGTATCAAAGAACTGTAGAATGGAATCTACCGCGTGTGTTCTCGCCTATCACGATATGGGTGAAACAACGCGGTTTTAGCTTCTTGTAATAGATCCGCTTAAGAGAGATTTCACTGTCTATTGTTTATGTGAATAACTCTCATCAATGTGATTAACACAAAGTTGAAGTTGCCCACTACTAGGACAGTACTGTATCCTTAAGTAGTTTGGATTGTATTCTGTTGAAGATAATCCCATTCGGTGTATCCATGGAAGAAGAAAAGAGCCAAAAGTGAAGCATGCTTTTTTTTATTTGGATTGTATTCCCAATGCTAGTAGAGGTCCGATTAATGAAGTGAGATCAAAAATATATAAATTTCCTGAAATACTTTCCAAGGATGGCTAAGGTTCAGGTTGGAAATTCCTAGAAATTTGACTTTCTGTAAACTTTCATGTTAGAAGGATGAGCAGGTAGATATAAAGGATGTTTACCAAGATTGAAACAACCACCCATTGAGCGAATCATCAACAAAATACTTAATAACCTTCACCTGGAAGGAAATATTTTAAAAAGAAATTGTAGGTCTATTTGGCAGAATGGAGGCAATACGGAGGCAAAATTTCGTTGATGGATGACATATTATTTTGATTTATTTTGGTAGAAGTCTTCTTTTTCATTATTATTATTAATTAAAATCGTTAAATGATTTTATTTTGATACTATAGTGATTAACAATGAAGAAATATCATTGGTTGCTATGGTGACATATTGATAAAACTATAATTGAGACACTATATAGTCATTTTTGTGGTTGTGGATTCACCATTGCAAATTGTCAATGGTTGTAAAGAAAACCTATCCCAAGACAAATACACTCACGGACAATACTATTAAAGCACCTCGTGAAAAGGAAGAATGCTACATACGGCAAATTATGTAAATATGTAGGATAAAGTCCAATATTTGGATGATTCCAGTTTGGTGTGAGTGACAAACACTGAGGAGAGGCGCAGCTAATGTTTGGGAGGTGCTGATAATATCGAGGCACATATCAGATGAGCCATTAAAGAAAACAGAACCTAATCACGTTAGTACGGGGTAACAAGAATGTCATGTAAACTCAGCAGAAGACATTATTCCTAGTTGACGAAGTTTTAAGATGCATCATCATCAGTCTGAAAACTGTAGGATGGTGGCACGTCACGATTGTGTTGGGAGCCCACACACTAGAGGGACGAGGGGTAAAGTAGATATCCCCCGGTGATCCATGCAGGCTAATGTTGGGGCTCCAGTGGGGTCAAGTGGTTTTCCAATTGTAAGAAGTTGCATAAAACTTCATTTCACTCTGATGTTTACTTCTTGTTGCGCAAATTTCCGTCAGAGTATGTATCAAAATTACAGCCACTTTCTATCATCATTATTATTCGAAATGAAAAATAATAAGAATCCTTTGAGTTTCCGATATATAAATGTTGCTACCATTTCACTTTAAGAACGTTTTCTCTGTTTTTAGCATATATCGAAGGCTTCATAATACCTTCTAATGTTATTTCTATTAAATAAACAAATATATTTATATGACAAGGTATGTTTACGTTTCTACAAAAAAAAAAGTATCGTATGTTATCGTCTTATTTTTAAAAACTCACAGAATAATTCTTTGAACCGTAGAAAAGAACAAAAAAAAAGTGTCGATCTTTGTCCCCGGGTACGAAGCAGACGACGAAATAGACAAAGAGGTGTGACGTCACCGTGACGTCATATAGGTCGATACGGCCCAGAGATTTGCCATTGGTCGGTTATTAACTGCCAGAAGATATTTATTTCCGATAATCTGTGGTGATATGGTCCAGTTGTATAAATACAATGGGCAATTTTATATCATCACACATCCTATTTATTTCTCTCTATGAATAAAACTTCAATTATATTATATATCTTTCAAAATATGAATAATTTATCAAAAGTCTAATTTTAAAATATATTCAAAATAAAATAGCATATATATACAGTTTACTCATATATTGGCTTTTTATTTATTTATAATTGTTTTATAGATGTTGAAATTGACATCAGAGAGGGCCAAGGGTTAATAAATGAAACAAAAATATAATATCGTAGAAAAATATAGCTATATAGAGAAAATTAGTGAAAATAGATGATTAAATATAATATAAAAATAAATATCTTGTAATATTTTATACGTTTTGTCACGTAGAAAAAAACAAATAGAAAAGACAA
Source organism: Cordylochernes scorpioides (assembly GCA_030710605.1). Lineage (NCBI taxonomy): Eukaryota > Metazoa > Arthropoda > Arachnida > Pseudoscorpiones > Chernetidae > Cordylochernes > Cordylochernes scorpioides. Next base: position 32,330,091 of record CP092869.1, on the reverse strand, counting down.
AAAGATAAGAATGCCACTTCTGATCAAAGAGCACAATAATTGTATAGAATAAAAGAAAGGCAAGCAGATCAATTTTCTGATTAACAAAACCACTCTGTGAATAAAATAATAAATATTCTGTTACAATATAGATGAAACACTAAATCGGTGTTTGTTACTCTTCTCCCCCCCAGACTTATCATTAATCAATTATTGAGAAATTTCACTTGTAGGTAGCTCTAGATTTAGACAGATCTTGCACTAATTAGTCCAATAACAAACTGTTTCACATAATTTGGATATATTATAGGTTAAAAACGATAATATATATATAGGATTTCCTATTAATACAACTACTACTTTTATTTTAAAAAATACATTTCAATAATCCTTATAAATAAAGTTAAATAATTTCGCAATGAATTTCTTTTAATAACTTAAACCGCGAGCATTCGAGCTCTTCAACGGGCTCAAGGCGATCAGAGTGAACGTGGTGTATCGTGGTGGACTCGCTATGGCTTTTTTTACAAGTGGGAGAGTTCACCACTGATGGGAGGGTTCACCACTGATGAGCCAGGCCCTCCCAATATCGCAGCAAGGACAGTAAGAGGTTGTTTTATTTGAATAATTTAAAAAAGTCACTAAATAGAGTTACTTAGATATAGATGTGACGCTAATACATTATATATGGTGGATGTATTTTGGGTAAATGCTAGTTAGAAATGGCTAACTAGTCTTTATTAATATTAGTTAATTATAGATAATTGTGGTATGGTTATATTATCTATTAAATTGGTCTTATATCTCATTAATGGCATATTGATATTGCTAATGATGTGATTACATGAAAAACGCATACACGAAGGGATCTTCAAATAAATACATAAACAAAAGATATATATTTAATTTTTAACAGATTTATATATATATATATATATATAATTATATTTTTCAATTAAAAAATATGAAATATTTTAAGATATTTATATAAAATAAAAAGCAGTTTATATTAAAGAAAAAAAAAATAATTTTTCAAAAAAAGGCGGAAATAAAAAAGATGGAGTACATTCTGTGAGCGAATGTAAACAGCTTTAACCAATACCAAAACAAGCAGAAAACATGTGACCAAAAGATGATAAACCGACCAGAAGATCTGAGAAAAAGGGTCAAACGTAAAAATCGATAGGAACAATCAATAGCCCATCGTCATTCCGTTACAGACGCCAGTATCTGCATCGTCTGAACCACTCACTCGTTGTCATGGTAACCCACTGCCGCCATGGCGTCTCTCTCACTCCATCATTTCTTCCTTTATTTATTTATTCAGTGAATGGACAAAGCCATTTCTGCAAATAATGATAAGAATACAGCATCCCCCGGGAATCCTAAATATTTACTTAGCGCAATGTTAAATTTCGTTTTGATGAATTACATTCCTTCTTTATAACATATCTATGACTTTATTAATTCGTAAATATTAACTTTTTACCACAAATACTAACTTTGATTTTCATATTTCTTCAAAATAAAATTAGAAGAAGACGATATTTTATGCATTTTTCTTAGTATATTACATATAAATAAATGCTATAAATTAATTACAAAACTACTAAGCTAAATTATTATAAATTTTGTTAAATAAAAAAGTGTAAAATATACAGTAACATTCACACAATGAGTAAACTTTTTTTCTTTTCTAGCAATGATAAGTAATCAACTATAAAATTTAGATTTTTTTGAGGTATATTTTAACTTTTGGTCTATTCATAAGTAAATTGCTCTTTTTTCTTCTGAAATCAGGTCCTATGAAAAAAAAATCGTTGCCCATAAAATACCAAAAAAAAAATCAGAATTGATACTATTCAATTGGATAGAAATTGAAAATAAATTTATTGGCTTCAGTGAATTATTTTAAGGAATTAGTAGATATTTAGGATAAGTTGTATTAGAACTCAGGGGAGTAGTTGGCGATATATGAACACGCTCCAGGAGCCTGGGTTTTACCTATATATGTTACTATTACAACTATGAAAAACAAAAGAAAAAATAAAAGATAAGTGGGTGAGCTCTGCCATCTAAAAAGCACATGTGCTCGTGGTCAGGTAATGCCTTCTTTATTTTTATTACAACTATAATTAAATACATTCCTTTTTGCATATTTACAGAGATCAACAAAGGAGGTTTCCCAAATAACATAGATTTCTCCTCCTGGAAACTTGAGATTCACAAAATATTTATTTTTTGAAAATAGGCGAAAAGAAAAGTAAGAAAAAGAGAAGGTCGGGTAATAAAATGTATAACAAGGAATATCCTAACCGCTCAAATGTTCCTTTTTAGATAACAGAGGGCCATTTAGCGGAATAAATATTAACCCTACGTTAATTTAAGTTTATTCCACAATATTAGCCAACCCATTTTCTTATAATAAATGAAGAAAAACCAACAATGTACGTGTTTCGGTTGGCTTTTCTGGATTTATTAAGAAAATGGAAATATTATGGACTAAACCTAAATCAACGTATATTTAATATTTATTCCGCTAGATGGAGCTCTAACATTTAAAATTCTTATTTGAGTGGTCACAAGATATGTATTTATACATTTAGAAAGGTGTATTATTGTAAACATGACTAACAATATCTATGATACATCAAAAATCTTCCTATTTTAATGTGACCGATAAAGTTGAATTGACTGAGAATTAAACCAAGAAGAAAAATTCCCAAATATGAAAAGTTGATCGCAGATATACAATATCCAGCATTTGAAAAACAGAAAACCAAAAGAACAAACACATTATCATCACATAATGCCATATTGTCTGTTCATAATGTCATCATTATATTCTAAAAACCGTGGAATTCCTGAAGTACCTGCAAACTGTACTGGGAGCCAGCAGGAAGGAACATAAGTTGATGTGTAAATATGTAAATTCCAACACGCTCGCTGTGCATATGTGTGTTGCCGTTGTAAATGGAGATATTCTCACGAAATAAAAATATATCTATCTGGCTTATAACATCTTGAGTGAAATACGCTCGAAAGAAATATCCTCTTTATCTCATTGCCAGAACGTCTGTCCACGTAACTAAGGTTGAGAACCCTATAACGGTAAACTAGGGGTTTATTGGTGATTCCCCTTCTTATTTTCCTATAATTCCTATAATCACAATAAATTATACATATTTATATTATAAATATTAATTATATTTATATATAATTAAAAACAAATTAGCCCTATCCTGACCACTAACATGAGCGTTTTCTATATGGCAGAGCGCCATCTAGTGGAACAGAATTCAACTAAACGTTGATTTAACTTGTTCCCTGACAACGTTTAGTTGATTTCTGCTTCACTAGATGGCGTTCTGCCATCTAGAAAACGCTCATGTTAGTGGTCAGGATATGCCTAATTTGTTTTCAATATCAACACCTGGCCTTTTTTTAAATTATTTTTCACACATATATAATTGTTGTTTTAATTCCAAAAATATATTTAGATAAAAACAGTTATCTGTTGGATCACAAAATTGTTTTATTTCGGTCATGCAGTCGATCAAAATCTTGGTAAATATAAAACAATTATATGATCCAACATAAGCCTTTAAATATCTCGAGATTTTATTATTGTTCTATTTTGAAAACAAAAATGTATTTTCATTTAATATATAGTTTTTGATAATTAAAACTCAGCGTTTATTTTATATTTATTCCGATAGATAACGTTGTCTTTCTTTCTAACATTTTGTTGCATGACCTCTGTTGCGAATTAAGAGGAGGAAGACAGAACCGCACAGTCTCCTATCAACACGCGAAGATCCTTTTTCTCTAAAGGAATGATGAACTTAGCATGGAAGAGTGAAACGGTTATCAGAGATTATACCGGCCAAAATTGCATAGTGCATTTCTCACCTCACATCAACTTAAAATTAATACATATTGCTTTACCTTTGCACAACCTAGCACTACCACATATATATATGTCATACCACAAGTACTAGCAGTCATGGGTACCAAGTGGTTTCAGGTGTCTATATGTAACACAGAGGACGAGGCGGGTTGGCACCTAAGAGAGAGGCCAGTGATTCACGACGCAGCAAGGTCCAAGAGAGGGTCTTATTTGAAAGAGTGGGAAAGATGATCTGTTGTTGTCATGCGGCGGCTGGTCGTAAAATTCACTAATGACTTGTGAAAGTTCCAAGGGAGGAAATGACGTAATATTAACGAAACTAGACCTCCTTGCCTTACCTATGGTGTAGCTGACTCTTAATAAAACTTTATTGTCTTATTTGTGATTACATGATGGCCAAGCTGGCGCGTTGAAGTTTATCTACTCTTTGGGGCTGTTACACTATTTATAATTATTGTGCATATGTAAATGTAGTGTATATTGTGTGTGACCTATATTACTATATATATTTTTTTTATAAAACATTTAAATTAGCGCACAAGACATCTTGTAAACAACGCTAAACTTTTTCACATTTTATTTAGCTTTTGAATTCTCTTTAAAAATAAGATGTGAAAAGGTTTAGCGTTGTTTTACAAGTTATTATCCTTATATATACATATAATACAGAGATATGCAAATCAACATGTATGACAATGGGGTGTTAAGTAACAAACAACAGTGTAATATTCACAGAAATATCCTGCAATTGTGTATATTTCTCAACATTTTATTTACTTTTTTTTTCATTTCTACCCGCTCCCCACTTCTTGAGGAAATTCTCCAATGAGAAACCCCTCTGATGACCGACCTTCTGCCTAAGAGAAATCAAAATTGAATTGACCTGATTCAATCCAACCAACCTCCAATGAGAACAACCAGAGCTACTCAAGTTTTGTGGGCCACGGTCTCTAATGGAAGGTTCTAATCTATAAGTTTCTTTGTAACGATGCTTACTCTATTATCTTCTAATCAATTTACATCGAGGTTTGTGCGAATATTCTTTTTCCCCTTTGTAAACATATTATATATCTACGCGAGGTATTGTGAAACAATAAAAATATTGGGTTTGTTGTAAGCATTTAGTATGGACATCCTTCTTCTATTGTAACTCGACAATAGGCCACTTCGCAGCTTACAATCTGTCCCAAAACGGATCTTCTTTGTGAGGTATCACGTGATCCAAGATGGCGACACAGAAGCAGACGACCGGAATGGCACGCGAACACATTGTCCAGCGTCGCCAAGTAGGTTAGCAGGGTAGCCAGATGCCCCCCTGATACCATTATCCCTTTCACCTAGATAATTCGTATTTTTTTTTTTTTTTTTTTGGGATATATATGCAGTCGATTCTCTATTTAAGACTAAAATGGGTTCAAAAAGTGATAATGCCTGTCCAGTCAGTCTTAAATCGAGAATATCCTATAGGCCTTTCGTCACTCAGCGCGATAACTTTTATTCATGCTATTGTATAAGAAATGGGGTTAAGATAGCCATAATGTCTTATTCAGCAACACACACACACGATAAACAAAAAAAAAAGAAAATTTTGAATCTCTTCTTTTTCAAGTATAAGTAAAATTAATAGAGATTTTAGAGTAATAAAAATACTAAAACGTAAATTAGACAAAATTTTAGACATCATTCTCGAAATACAACACAAACATTCCGTTCGGATTTACCAAAATGTCAATGTTCACAGCATTATTATTTTTTGTGAGATTTTCAAAGATAATATGAGAATATATATCACATTTATAAATCAATCTGAAAACACTTCCTAACAGTAATTTTAAATATTCTGTGACTTTGAAAATCTTCGCGTATTTGTTTTATATCTCAGAAAAATATTGCAAAAGGTATAATATAATGTTGAATATATTTGTAAAAAACACAAATGATTTTTATAAAATTTTGATAAATTAAGTTAAAACTTTAGGATATTTACATACGAATGTTCGAGGAAGTTCTTTTGGGTGTAAAGTACTAAGGCTGTCAAGTTGAGGGGGGTGTCAACGTGGCAGGTCACGTGTCCCGTCCGTCAACCCTCTTCTGTCAACCTGAAGCTTTATGTCAAAGGATTCTTTTTCTTTCTTTTTTAAGGCTTTCTGTAAATCTTTTTTAAATGATTATTGACACACTGTCGTCGGTTTCATTTTTTTTCAACCAGATCTGCTCATCTTTAAACGTCAAATGGTATATCAATGTAATATTTGTTCAAACTCTCCCGAGAGCTCTTGGCCCTCTCTAGGCTATTCTAATTCGACGGCAAATCTTTTTTTTTTAACCAGATTTCCTACTTTCTGGTTTTAATGAAAATATAGAGATAATATTAGTATATATTTCTGTTTGTTATATAAAATATATGGACTTTTTATTTCAACCAATAAAGATATTTCTCCATGAATTTATTCCAAGTTCGTGTCTGACATGTTAGTTAACCAACTAGGATGAAGGAAATTTCAACCAGACGACAAATCAATAAGTTGAAGGGGATTACTCCAGATAAATAGGAGTGTAAAAAAGTTTCTCCCATCGTAAAAAATGTTCCCCCCCCAGAGCCTAAAAATAGATCATTTACACTTCTTATGTGGCGAGAGGCTGTAATATCTTCTGCTGATAAATTATAACATTCAAAACATCTCCAAATCCTCAAAGACATTTTTCTATTTTTTTAAATTGTAATCGAACGCATTTCTGTAAAGAAATTTGAAATTACATTTTGATCGAAAATCTCTATTTAGATTCGCCTAAAATTGTAATATTTGACTTATTTCCTCAGCCATATATTTATCTCTGGGAAAATATTCCAACATAAATATAATGATGGAAAATACAAGGCATTAGTCGCGTCATCTTTTTTAAAGAAAATAACCAAATTATAGCGCGATTTTTTGTTCAAACTTCCTATGTTATTTTTATTGCAATGTAAAATATATTGGATGGGCTGGCTCATCATCGGTGAACCCTCCTAGCCATTTCGCCAATTTAGTCTTACCAGACAGCTTTAACCTTCTATTGGGCTTTTCTGATTTTTATAGCCGGCAATCTTCAGGAACTCTCGGTATTTATAGAACATATAAGTGTTGAGAGAATAATATTGAAATATGCTAAATATTTACATAAGATAAAGTATATTTTTGAGAAACATAATTTTAATCCTCTCTTTAGGAAGGATCAATTATAAATAATGGGTTTAAAGTTTTAAAGAAAGATATATTATTTTCAACATATTATTTAAATCTAACACTCGCTATATTTTAAGATTATTAATTTATAGCGTATTAAAAAGCAAAATTCAAATGTTTATATATTATCAGAAAGAAGAAGAAGAAAATGCTATCTGAAAACATATTTACTTTTAAATTATAAAGTAAAATGAGAGAACAAATATTAAATATTCAAAAGTATTTATTTAAGAATTTGCACAGGCAAATTGAAGAACCAATAGTTATTATACCAACGGACTAATTTTAACCTTTCAGAAGTAATAGAAATATTTTTTTATTAAATTTAAAAAAGTTAAAATGTCTGAATGAGACTGTGTGTGGTAGAATTTTAAAATGTTATTTCAACCCCCCCACAGCTACGTTAAATCACTTTTCTAGTAAAGTAACTTAATTAATTAATCCCATTGTTTAATTTAATTAATTTTTAAAGTTAATGGAACGGAGCTGTGATCTTGTCGGATCGTATTTAGAGGTGAAATAATGGAATAAATAATTTTTTTATTCAGAGATTCGCGCTCTTTATTTATATATCGATTTTTCACTTGAAAGTATTTTTTTTTCGTTAAAATACAAGTATATTACATATTGTATTACATTTTTTATGCAATACATTGTATGTGTATTTTGCGCACGCATTTATTTAGTTATATTCTAATTTGTAGATATTTCTCGCTCGAAAAGTTATTATATTTGTTTAATATTTAAAATACTTTTTAGTTAAAGAGAGAGAGAGATTAATTTTTTACATAACCATAAATTGTGAAAACTATTTAGAATAAATTCAAACATATATACCTAGTTAGTTACATAGACTATTTTTAAATTAAATATTTCAAATATATTTAAAATTAAAACCAATTATATTTATGAGGATTGTGTGTGCGTGCATCTATTAATAAAATTTTTTATCCCAATAAATAATATTTAATATTTGATAATTTAAAATTCCAATAAATAATATTTAAAATATAATAATATTTTATCCCAATAAAATATTTTATTTTACTAATGAACTTATCTATTGCAAAATATATTTCGTGTCATAAATTGAAAAAAAAAATTGATCTAAAAATTACTTATTGTATCAAATATTTGTAAATCCATAGTGTGTTTAATTGAATTATATATCTTTGTTTTATTTTTATATAAAAACACATAATTGTGGATTACGCCATCTTTAAAATTATATTGATTTTAATTAAAAAAACTTAAATATCTATTTGATTTTTGCTAATTGAATTTAATATATGAGGCATAAAGAATTTTAACAATGATTTATTTTTATTAGAAATGCTAGCTTTTTTTTAGCGAAAAAGAGATCTTCGACATATTCGACATGAATACATATTGCTCAAATGTGAATGTATGGTCAGAAATTTCCGAGGAAGGAAAGCTAAATTTAGAGGTGGCGAATGTCGTTCTTCTGCTTAATTTTAATTGGCTGCAAAAGCAAATATTTGCTTCTGAGAATTACCTGACAACACTGATGGCGTCATAGGAAAAGGTCTTTGATATCGTTTGGTAGTGATTTTATTGTTTGTTTTATTAATTTTCTATTATATGATTATAAATATGGTGTTTATAACAATGCTTTAATTTTTAATTTGGCCTTCTGATTAATATTTATTAAATTATATTAAAATATCTCTGATAGCATATATATGTACACATATTATAGAACTATCATCTCTCGCAGTAAACTATAACACATTTTGAGTCAAAAGGCGATCTATTGAATACATTTATGTAAAAAGGCGTACCCTGATCTGTGGAAGAAAAAACATTTTTTCTCAAAATATTTCGAGTAATTGTTCTTTCTTTATCAATTTATTGAACAATAAACTCAAGTTTATTGTGCAAATTATTTTTCTTTCACGGATCTAGGTACGCCTTTTTATATAAATGTATCACTTTTTTCAGCAATAACAAACAAATTTCTGATAAAATACATTTTTTCTAACGTTGAACTATATCATAGCCAAGATCTATTGTAATGTATTTACGATAGAATAAAGTGTAAATAAAAAGAAAGAATAAGATGTTTGAATAATTAATTAACTATATGCTATTTAATATTAAATAAATATAAAATAACTCGAAGACCCCTTCGAAAAATCAAGCATAAAATTCCTTCTTTTATAAAAGTTTATTTTTCAAACATCATTTATCATTCTCAAAGTTAGGAATTTCAAAGCAGAAGACAATAAATAAAAAGAGATTCATAAATATTAATGGCCAAAAGAATCATATTATTTCACAGGCTTACCGCGAAAATATAAGTCCAAATGATATTCATAGACTATTTTATCATCACCATTCTACAGCCGATATTTTCAATGCCAAAAGAAAATCAATATAACGGCGTTATTAGAAACTTTTGACATATAGGAAATCAATTTTTGACATTTCATTTGTAACGGCGTTACCTTGCTTTTATTTATATGTTAAATTGATGTATGTGTGTATTTTATGTTTAAAACTATATTATATTTGTGAACATTCTATCATTATTCTTTATCTTAGAAAATATTTATATATTACCAAAAAGTTTCATATCAATATAAACACAAGCCTAATTTTAAACAAAAATATAACATCTCTATCGGAAGTTTATAACACATAGTTTTTAATACACTTTATTAAAAAAAATCAATTTCAATGAAATTAAGTAAATGTAAAAAGGAGTTCTGAATTTGTTTAAAAAAATGTAATCACATAGAAATGTTTTCTGTTTTTTATAATAAATCTAGAACATTATACCCCGTCACATTGACGATGGAAAATATCAAAACAACAAAGTCTAAAAATGTGCCGTATAATAAAATTGACCAATTCTTTTTGATGTGTGTAGTGTAATCACATTGAAATATTTTCTGTTTTTATAATAAATCTAGAGAGAATATTATAACCCGTCACACTCTGTGACGATGGAAAATTTCAATACAACAAAGTCTAAAAATGTGCCGCATGATAAAGCCGATCAATTCTTACGCCGCTAAAAGTCACAGACTATATACCTATGATAAACAAATACAAAGATTTTAAAAATCCTACTAGCACTATAATTCACAATCTCGAAATCAAGTTTGTTTTAAAAATAAAGAAAAAATGACCGAAAATAAACTTATGTCAGCAACAACAAAAGAATATATCCCTAGTTATTGAACTCACGATCTTGTTAATAGACCCAACTCTGATTGGCTGGCTAGTCATGTGCTAGTAGAGGACTAATCAGCGGAGAATATATAAAGTGTTTTATTCATAGAGTTGGAATTTTTACGCGTTAATTTAGAAGAAATGTTATCACAATAAGAAAGGTATTACCATCAACAATGATCTTCAGGTTTCCAATAAGACGTTAAAAAGCAGTGGACTGCAGAAGGCTGAATAGATCCCACGCACCTCTAAACGTGACTGCGCAACTGAGAGAATTTTAAAGAATTTTGAAGAATGCCTCGTCACGTTTAGAGGAAGATGGCGACTGTCTGATAGGAAGATCGTCTGGATCTTTTTGTTCCCCCGATTTACCGATTTTTCTCGAATCTTTCAGAACAACAGTTAACACCTTTGTACACTCTTCAATAGTAAAGAATATATTTTTTAATTAGAAGGCATATATTAGGATGTCCATAGTTTTCTTGAATATTTTTTTTTTAATTTACCCTTCAGCTTAGCATATATAAGCAGAATCGTCCAATACAGTAATAGAGCTCTAAAAACCGGTCTGGTAGATTAAATTGGTAACCACAGGAAGGTTCACCACTAATTGAACCAAGCCCTCCCAATATATTTTTCATTGCAGTATGGACAGTAGAAGTTTGTTTTATGTGTAAAAAAAAAAGTTCGTGTTTTAATGCTTTCATTTCTTAAAGATAACTTTTGTTGAAAATTCCTATAAGCACATTAGTATATAAAAAATAGAAATTTCGACTTTCAAGTCATATGCATAGATGGGATTGACTACAGTAGAGTTTGTTACAATTCTCGACTCCCAATGATGGCCCAATACATGCGGTATATCTACAGTAAAAGTCCTCCTCCTTCAATGCCTTCCTCTACTGAGGGTGGGCCACATGGTCTCTCCATATCTCCCTCCTTCAGTGTCTTCCTCTACTGAGGGTGGGCCACATGGTCTCTCCCTACTCCCTCCGCCATCCTCTTCATCTCCTCGTGTCGTCCAGTCCGTTGTTTTAGATCGTCTGTGTATCCCTTTCGTCTCCTTCCCCTGGAGCTTACAGTAGAAGTAAGTGATTACTATTTATCCTCCATGACTTTCACGGCTTGGTAATACTGCATATTTAAATATAATAAACTGCGATAGAGTATTACAAAGAGAGAAATTATATCGACATTTTTCTATTAATAACTTTTATACATGGCGTATATCCCCTCAATACTAATAGCAATCCTAATTCACAAGCTATACTACGATTAACTGATTTTCTATAGAATGTTCATAAACACCGGAGCACCAGATAAAATCAAATGTTTGTTTTCTCAACGATAATTTGGACTGACTTTTTCCTCTGAAAAATATTTGAATAAATTTACTATTTTCCTTAATTATTTATGAATGAATATCTGACAGATATAGAGAAGATTAAGATATATAATAGAATAGGTAATATAAAAAAGGCATATAAAGGCATATATCTTTATATTCAATCCAATATAGGCCATTTTATTAACTAAAGATTTAAATATGGATTGCTCTATTTTTCAAAACGATATATTATATTTTTAACTCATCTTAAAATCGATTCATAAAGTAGTTCTGGGTTTCCTCAGAATGTAGTTCAAGGTAAAAGAACATCAGTAGGTGGATGAAAGAAGTTAATGTCTGCAGAGAGAGAGAATTAAATGTCCAGACGACTCGAAACAAGGTCACGCACTGTGTAGGCGTCTGGAATATCTTTATTCTATTCACGTCCAATACATGGTCCAAAGTAAATATTTATTTTCCTAATTTCACAGATTGCCTTCTTCGTACCAAACAGGCAATAATCGTTTTGTGGCTTTAACCTAATAAAAATTATATAGAAATTAATTAATTAAATTGTTATTTACACAATCAGAGAGTTAACAGGAATATATATATTGCAAAATGGCGGAAGGGTGATATTTGTATGCAAAAAAAAAAGACACCACCCCCATTTAATAAATGCATTTAAAATGCACATTTTAATATTCTCTGACCAGAAAATAATTCACAGATTCATATAATTAAATAAGCCACAACACCAGTTTTGGCAAATTCGAACAAAAACCAATCTGTTCACCAACAGTTTGGGCTTATAGAATCCTATGGAAGGATTTAAGAAAGCGGCCAAATCTGCCAAAGAGGTGTTTTAGCTGGTGAAGCGTTTATATATTGTCGTTTTATATATTTTTTTAATATTATAATGTTATCATTAAGTTTTTACAATATTCGCTGACCATATTTAAAACTGGCTTATAACTGTATGTTTTATTTAATTATAGTTTTGATATTTTTTTATGATTTAACTGAAAACTTCATATTTGACGTTTCTATATGGGGCTATAGCCAAAGAGTAGTTTAATCTATCGATCAAAAATATTATAGAATAGGTCTGGTAGATGGTGAGGGAGTTCACTGCTAAGTCAGATTCTTCCAATTTTAGAGTAAAACCTCCAACACTCTGTTAACTCAAAATTGACTTGACGTGAAGTAATCAAACCTCCAATGAAAGACGACCTCCAGGAAAGGTCAGGATCAATTTGCTTCCAGCCTCTTATATGATGTTCTACTGTAAATCTATATGAGAGAAGCTATAGAAATTCAATATTGTTTACAAATAGCTTTGAATATCATAATTTATTCTATATTGCCTCTTCATATATTATTAATTTTTAGTTTTTATATATAATATGATTGATAAAAAATATTTCAATACACAAAAAATATATCTCAAGATTACAAACAAAAGCAATATTGGATATAGAAAAGATGAAAAATTTGGGCAATATCCAATAACCGATGCATTCTTTCAGTTCTTCCTCTTCTTGTCAGATCTCGATCCTATCTAGGAGTAGAACACAATGACGTTTGTTGCATCACATTTCTGTGAATGTGATAACATTGAGGAATCTGGCAAGATAAAAAAAAAGCAGAAGATTACATTTATAAAAACAATATCGCCAAATTTCTCAACAGTCCTTTGTATTTCATTTAAAGTAAAATATTCAGTGATTTTATATATTTAATTTCTATCACAGAGATCACTATTATAAGGTTGTTCCAAAAGTTCGTGTTTTTCTTATTACTTGGCGAATAATATTATTACGGCGAATACATAATAATATATAATACAAAGATATTATACAGAACGGTGAATAATATTAGTATTTCAATTTTTGCAAGTGTTTACGAAACTTGTATTATCAATAACATTTGGACACTTATCAGTTTGTTCAATATTTTTCATTTATATATTGATTTTTAGTCTTGAGTAATTAATGTTTCAATTATATTGATTTTATTTTTTTACGTTACACCCCAAGACTCGCTTTTGTGAGAAATAGATTGTAGGATACAGATATGTGTCATTTAGTTTACAGGAAGATGTTGGCGCTAGTCATGCACCAGCATGGTGGAGATGAGCATTTTAAAAATATGGAAATCAAGGTTTCCTCAGGGACCCAGAGCAGGATCTCAGTACCAGGAAGCTCTTGCAATTGAGAGCGCTCAAGAGGCCATCGTAGCTTCTATTTCTGGAAGTCTTAGAGAACGGCGCAACACCTCTTGAGCAGGGTTGTCAGATTTATCGAAACGTTTGACCTTCTCTATGAATATTCTAAAATCAATTTTCTTTTATTTTCTATTGAAACATATTTAAAATGTTTTGTTAATATGTAAGTTGTACGGTGCGTTATAATATACACTTTGAAAATGTTGTTTTTTTTTTTATATAATATCTAAGTTTTATTATTTCAATAGGCGTTTGATTAATACTATGACCATATTAACATATAATAAGGAGAGAATGGCTTGTCTGTGTGCTGAGAGAGAATTCTTGTACTACAAGAACACCACATGTCTACACATTAAGGAAGAACTTTACGTTTAAACAGTGATAAAGGCTCTCATGAAATAAATAAATCAGTGAAAATTTTGAAATTGTGAATAATTGTATTCCATCAAATAATGAAAATATATCACTAATGATGTGTTATATATATATTTAAAAAATAGATATTAAATAGATCATATTCTTATTTGAGTTTCTAGAATCAGTGATTAAAGAAAGGTAATGATGATAAGGTCACGAGCCTATCGTCTTCTAAGCGACATCTCACCTTCCCACAATGCACCTGTATAAAAACCAGAAGATGAGAACAAAGGCCAAGGTTAAAGGTTAAAGGTCATAACTCACTAACTACCAATGGGGTTTCTATTCTTTAGCTTTCTTTTTTCTTTTGATCTTTTTTTATACCTGCTCCAACGCACTGCATGCACTGCAGTTCTTCGAATTACCGGGCATGCTTTCTTCACATTTTTATAAAGTATCGTTTGATATATTGAACTTTGGTTCGATTTGTTTTGTCGAGCATCTATCTGTACTAAATACACCATCACCAAAAATAAACCTCCAAATAAGTATAATGAGTAATTCAATTGCTAAAAGAAGCATGCGTCACGTTTATAAATCTCTTTAATAATTTATCCAAAGTCCGCAAATGAGTTACAGTTAAATTATATTCTACCGGTATATGTTGTTGTCATGTCCAATGAAGAGATGTCTCCATACATCTCTATCACAGCGATGTCCTCTATCTTGGGTGTGTAAAGCTGTGCTCTGGGTCCATGTCAATTTTCTGCAAAGCTGCGGCCATCTACAGGTATATTATCTATATATATATATAAAGAGAAAACCGTGATGAAACGCCAGGATAAGAGTAAGTCAACTAGAAAGCTTGTAGACTTTCAATAAATTATTTTAAAAACCTTATAGCGTAGACATTTAGATAGAGATATCATAATGATTTGTGTGCCATTTATATAGTATCGATTCTAGCGCTTTAAAATCTATTGGATCAAACCACATTCAAGACATATTTTCCAGTCCCAGATGTGCCAACTACAAATTTGGTTAGAAAAAAAGATCTGTTGTAATTAAGATCGAGTCTGATTTCAGACGGAGAATTCCTGGTCTGGTCAATAAATGACCGTGTAAGACAAAAATGTATTGGTTTAATATATACAGAATGTAAAGTCGTGAATAATTATAAATTCTCCAAGTTGTTGGCGGCGGAACCAAAGTCTAGGTGGCCCTGCTGACATCTTTGGAGCTTGAAACCAACAATAAACCACCATTGTATGACAGCAGCGCAGACCTTTGTCTGGCGGAAAAGAATCCCAATATTTGCCACTGTTACACCACCTGCTTTCAGCAAAATACTAGACAAGAAAATGGGAGAAAAAAAAGTTTAAGGAAACAGCAAAAACAAGTTGATGACACTGTCAACAACAGAGAAGTGCATTAATTTTTAATCTGACACCCTAGAATTACCGGCACACGCCCAAACCACGTGATAGTTGGGCAAATTCTGTGAGACGAAGAGGCAATGGCCGGATGCCAAGTGGTTTCCCATAATACACCGAGCCATATTTTAGGGTTAATCATTTTGAAAGAGTAAAAAATAACCAGACGAACCATGAATATCGTCTGACAACGCTGTCTAGAAAATTTATTCTTCTGACAATAATTTGTATGTCTAAATAAAAAATTCACTTCTAAGTTTAAAGTAAAATTTTGAATGGCTGTTTTTCAAATATCGTATTTTGAAATGCTAAGCCGTTAAATGTATTTATTGAGATATTTTATATCGACTTCTTTTGTTCTTTTTATCATTAAAGTTATGCTCAAATTATGTTTATTTACTAATGCAAATGATTTCAATTTAAAATATTCAGTGATGATGATGACTAGAGTTTGAATTCAAAAATAAATATATGCAATTTTTTAAAATAAATATATTACTATGTGGAAGACATAATATAAATATATAAATTAATAGTTTTATTACCACATTGAAACATTATTTTATAAACTGAAATATATACAGTGGTACCTCGACATACGAGTTTAATTCGTTCCGCAACCTTGCTCGTATCTTGAATTACTCGTATCTCGAAGCAAATTTCCCCATACAAAATTCCCATTTAAAATCACAGATTAATATCTTCAACACTACCGAACCGAACTCGTATCTCGAATTTCGCTCGTAACTCAAAGCAAAAAATCACTTGCTCGTCGGCTCGTATCTCGAAAAACTCGTATGTTGGGGCGCTCGTATGTCGAGGTACCACTGTATTTAATTAAACCTAATTGAAAATATTTTATGTTGATTATACACAAAGTTATTTATTCTTGATTTAAAAATGAGTTACTTTATATTTAAATTTTAAAAACTTCTTATTGATTAGAGCTTATCTTATAGAGGAAACTTGGACCGCCATATTGTATAAATAAAACCAAAAAGTCCCTAGAACAACCCAGGTAGTTGGCAACCTCATGTACGTGGCTCCAGGAACCTGCTGGGTTTTAATCTAATTAATATTTCTATATATCAGAATATATATATATGGTATACTCAACAAATATATATAATTTTACATTATTGGTAATTTATAAGCGAGTGGCGCATGTTATAAATATTGAGAAAAAGATAATTCAACATTATATATTAATATTGAACAGACGACCATTAACGTCATATTTTAATATTGGTGTTCGATAATTTCTTATATTGTATTTTTCTCACACAAACAAGTATATATTAACAATTTCTTAAAATTTATAGTTTTTTTAAATGATTCGCTATATATATTAAAAAAAATTCCAAACATTTTCAGTTTTTATATATTTATTCTATTATATATTAATATATAGAGCCAAGTAAAAAGTTATATGTATTTACAAGCACATAATATATATAGTGTTGAATATATTTTTTTTTTCGTAACTAAAACAGAATATTAATCAGGTTTCTATGAATATATATATTCAGTATATATAATCATTGAGTAAATGAAAATAAAAATAATGTATGCGCGCGGAAATAGAGTCTATAACCCTAAAAGAAAAAAAAATTAAATTTTTGATGTTATTATAACGTGAAATAATTAAATATAAAATAATTTTATATAAATAAAAATGCTCATTTTAAACTTATTAATTCAAATATATTCTACGCAAGAAAATATGACGTCCATTTTAAAAATATTTCCTAACCTGGTCCATAGTCATTTTATAACTATTTTCAATGATATATTCGCACCCATCATTAAGCTTGTTTATGGGATAACTTTTTTCCGCGAAACTCATAAATATTATAAATAGCCCCTTTAAGAATTTT
>CP092869.1:32253030-32312453 GCA_030710605.1 Cordylochernes scorpioides | reverse complement strand
TACATTATAACTAAATTATCCATTTCTATTCTATTAAATTTTTATGTGGCTGTTTCTATTGAAATAAAGTTTAGATTTTCTATAAGCACTATTGATCTAATTGCCTTATTTTTATTGAATTAATATGTTCAGAGAATAGTTTTGTTGCATGATCATGATTCCTAAATATACACTTGTATTTGTTAACTTTGGAAATTTTTTGGTTGTTGAAAATAAATAAATTATCTAATTTACATAGTTGACCACCTCTTCTGAATTGTGTTTTCATCACATTGATATTCATTCAGCTACACCTAGATTAGAGTAGCTTGCTCTTAGTTCCGCTGTAGAGGGCTAGATCATCTGCACAGGGTTGGTGGCTCTTGCCATTGGGCAGGTTTCACAGATTTGTGAGTGTAAGTCCCCAGCATAGAGGATGAAAAGTGATGGCATCTCTACACTCTCAGTTTGGCCTACAGAGAAAATGATCCTTTTATTAAGGTTAAGTCATTATTACCTCGGCACCATTGAAGACTTTAATAGAAGGATTTTGCTGTGAATAGAGCAACAATAATGTTCTACAGAGAGTAGAGGGGGTTCTGTTTAACAACCCAGCTAAGCTACCTTCTCAAACTCCAGCTTGATGGGGGAGACAAACTGGCTGGTGACGTAGGCTGCAGCCTCCCGTCCCACCTCCATGGCTTCAGACACAGAGGTCACCCCAAAGTTGACCATGACGGAGTCCGTGTCCCCATAGATGACCTTGGCAGTGTACTGCCCTCCATTATACTTCTCCTCCACCAGCTGCTTGGTGCGCTCAATCATGGTGCGGCCAAAGGCAGTCACACTCTACGACACACCACATGTAGTGCCGCGCTGCAGCAAGCTGGCGGCCACAGTAATACCTGGGATATCTCCAGACAAGGCAGCTTGCCCACCTGGGCCCCAGTGAACCCGTACACAGAGTTGGCCGAGATCTTGAGAGCCAGCTGCCGGCCATCCAGCACCTTCTTCCTCAGGGGGTCGGTCTCCTTCTTGAGGTCCTCCTTCGCTCTGAGGCACCACACTGCTGCTCCTAACTTTACTCTAATTAAATGGTACTTTGGTCAAATGATGGTGCTATCAAAGTATCACACCCAACTGTGATAACTGGCTCACCCTTTAATGCTGTCATTAATTGGGAAAGACAAAACTTGGTCCCAATTATAACAAATGGATATATAATTTAAAGAAAAAATATTTGTTAATTGGGACAACTGATGGGTCCAATCAATCCTTTAATACTTGTGAAAGAACATGAGAGAGAGGGAATGGTTCCATTTTTAATTTTTTATCATCACTAGTAAAGTTTTTTACTAGAGTGATGAACAGCACATTGTTCTGATGCATAATTAAAGGGGAGAGGTGCCTCCTTTGTATATATATAGATGGAAATTTTGCCAGGAGGATATTCATCTATAAAGATAAAGGTCACCTCTCCCGTCAAAATAGAAGTCAAAACTAGATACCATCTATTGACCTTCGTCGCAAACTAGCAGCCTTGGGTCAGTGACAAAGCCACAACACCAGCTTTGGCAAACTGAGACCATGGTTTCAGCATCGTAGATTTTGTCTAGTTTTGACGGGAGAGGTGACCTTTATCTTTATAGATGAATATCCTCCCGGCAAAATTTCCATCTATATTTTAGCCATAGATTTGGCCTAGCCACTTTGCCAGCTAAACACCTCTTTGGCAGATTGTGAGTATTCTGTTGGATCCTTTGTGGATCTAATGGAATAAAGTCTGCCCTAGGCTGACAAGGGCCATTAGCCCGAAACCATGGTCTCTAGGTGGACGCTTCTCAGTTTGCCAAAAGTGGTGTTGTGGCTTTGTCACCAACCCAAGGCCGCTAGCTTGTGGCGAAGGTCAATATATTATGCCATCTAGTTTTGACGAATATTTTGACGGGAGAGGCGACCTTCATTTTTATAGATATATATATATAAATATATATATTAAAAACAATAGGCATATCCTGACCAGAAGCACATGTGTTTTACAGAAGACAGAGCGCCACTGGTGGAACAGAAATCAACTAAACATTGATTTAGCCTGTTCCCTGATATTTGGGCCAACCCAATTTCTTGATAAATCAAGAAAAGCCATCCACGAACACATTTCACGCTTTTGGCGCTCGTCAGCGTGGAGTAGGCTGTACCACTGTGACCAAAAATATTTTGGTCCTCTTACCGGAGAGCAGCTAAATAGTAAAAATGGTAATTTTGGTGAAAGAAAATGTCATTGTAGAGAGAGTCCTCTCTAGTGGGAGTGTCCTCTCATGGAGGTTCTACGGTATAGATATCTTTTCATTATCCCTAGTACACATGGCACAGGCCATGATAACATGTAATTAACGATTGCTGTAAGTGCACCACATGTCTACACATGTAGAGAGCAGCATGACTTTTGCAAGAAAAGAGTCCAATGAAACAATTTTTTTATCAGAAAAGTTTGCAATGCAGGATTCCATCCTGGGTTGTGGACAGTTTATACCTCTCCTCCACCACACAACATTCATCATTTTAACAATTCTTTTTTTTTTTCCATACAGATATTATTAAGAAAAAAAAAAGGCATCTCTTTATCATGCAACTGAAAGCTGCTGATAGCTTACGTCATCTATCAGAATAAATATCAACTATTCATTGATTTTTAATTATTCCAGAATTGGTCAAATACCCATTCTTGATTAATCAGCTCGCCAGCATGGTGCAAGCTGTACTAAGGGCCAACAGCCCGAAACGCGTACATGGTTAGCTTTTCTGGAATAATTAAAAATCAACGAATAGTTGATATTTATTCCGATAGATTACTCAAGCCATCAGCAACTTTCAGGTGCATGATAAGATGTCTTTTTTCTTAATATATCCACCTTATCCCAGTACAATTTCCCATTTGTTCTATTTTTCATGAATATTATTGTTAATAGGGATTTTTTTTCTGGTTCCTTGAAATCCGTATTAAAGAGATATTACTGTGTATGTATATAAAGCCAACAAGTTTTGGTCAATAGACGGCATGCTTTATATGTCAATGTTAACTTTGATTCCCCAGCACACACATATATATACCCTACACCAGAGTGAGGTGGGTTACATACAACAACTGCTCTTGTCTCTCTCTCTATTCTCATTATTTTTACTGTTAAAGAATTAGCAGAGTTTTTATTATTTAACAAAAAGTATAATTGAACTTCTAAAACAAATATATTCAAAGCAAGGTGTGGGTAAGCCTTTTTTTACAACAACAACAAGAGTAACAAGAGTGCCAGATCATTATAAAATATTTTAAACGTCAAAAAATAAAAGCGCGAAACGCGTTCGTTGATGGCTTTTCTTGATTTATCAAGAAATTGGGTTGGCCAAATATCAGGGAACAGGCTAAATCAATGTTTAATTGATTTCTGTTCCCCCAGATGGCGCTCTGCCTTCTGTAAAGCACATGTGCTCCTGGTCAGGATATGTCATTTTTAATATAGATATATATATGTTGAAAAGTACATGAGTGAAATTGTACTGAGGTCAGGTGGATAATCAGAGAAAAGCTAACAAACTACGTATTTTGGGCTGTTGGCCCTTATCAGTGTGGTGCAAGTTGTACCTCAACCACCAAAAAAGTTTATTAATAAAGAAAGGCTATTTAGTCAATTAAGGAATAATTAAAAATCAATGATTAGTTGATATTTATTCCAACAGATGGTGCAACCCATCAAAAACTTTGTCGCACCATCAAGAGATGCCTTTTTTCTTAAGACATATAAATATATATATAAGCCTACATAGAGTAGCCTCTGGACCCTGTGCACTTACTTCTTCCTGGCCTGCAAGAGGTTCTCCAGGATCTCAGGCAGCAGGCCCTTGCGGATGGAAGACTTGACAAAGTTGTTGCCAGAGGGAGTGCGGATGTAGTCCTGTGGAGTGAGGGAGTCCCGGGAGTGGAGCCGCACGGTGGTGTAGCAGAGGTTGTGGGCCATCATGATGGAGGGGTACAGGGAGGAGAAGTCCAGGGTGGCGATGGGCACGTTGTAGAACCCCTTCACCGGCTCAATGACTGTGGCTCCGGTGAAGTCGTCCCCTGTCTCCGCCTTCACCACTGGGATCACGTAGTCATGTTCTCTGGCCTGGAGACAGGCACAACAACTCGGAAACATTAATTATCTCTTTAGTACAGTAAAACCTTTTGTATACTTATAATTCAGACATTCCCCTTTATGGTCACAATTACACTACTGTGGATGATTTAGATAACTCAGGTACAAAGAGCAGCTTTCTAGAGGTGTAGACATTAGAGGGTTATTGTGGTGAAGATGCCATGGAGAGATAAAGGAGATACCAGGAAGTTTCAGAGTAAGGATATCACAATCTTGCAGAGAGAGAGGGGATCTTCTGATTGCAGACATGGGTGATGTCAAACTGTCCCTGTGAGGTCAGCTTTCAGAGGCTTATCTTTAGACAAACCAGATGGGTTTAGTTGTTGAACTGGCATCAGACAATGGTGAACTCTAAATAAATTAGAGTTTAAGGCCTACTAGCACTGTCATCATCACATGACTCTTTTCACTTGACTCTCATCAAAATATAGGTTATCATATGCAACAGCCTTATTAATTTAGTTCATTTTCTCTGGCCCCCTGACCCTCCAATTGAAGAGGCAGTCTATAAGACAAGTTCTCTAAAACAATCAATTGTTAAACTGAAAGATCTCATTAGTGATGAACCCCTACTGAATCTTTAGATTTTTATTCTTGAGTCACCATAGTCTCCTAATAATTGTGATGACAAGTGTATACGAGGTGTGTTCAAAAAGTATCGCGACTTTTGAATTTTCACGGGTTACGTATATTCGAATTTCGATATTATGCCGACAAGCTCGGCCATTTTGAATGTTCACTTAATTGTTGACAGCTGCTTTGCTTACAGGTGTTTTGGATCGTCTTCGATTTTTACCTATTAAAGAATCATCAAAGAACCTTTATCAAATTTTGTGTGAAAAACGAAATTAAGTGCGCGGATGCATTCCGAATGTTGACTGTGGCATACGGAGAAGCTTCCTTGGACCGAAGTAACGTTTATCGGTGGTACAAAATGTTCTCAGAAGGCCGAGAAGATGTGAACGACGAAGAGCGTGCCCGACGCCCGAGCACTTCAACAACAGAGGAAAAAATTAATGAAGTGGAGAAAATGATATTAGCCAATCGTCGAATCACCGTTAGAGAAGTTACTGAGGACCTAAACATATCGATTGGCTCGTGCCATTCAATTTTTATCAATGATTTGGGCATGAGACGGGTCGCCGCGAAATTCGTACCAAAATTGCTCAATTGCGACCAAAAACAGCATTGCATGAACAATGCTAATGAGATGTTGGACTCTGTCCGCGACGACCCAAATTTGCTCCAGAGGGTCATAACTGGTGACGAAGCGTGGGTTTATGGTTATGACGTGGAAACCTAAGCTCAATCATCTCAATGGAAGCTGCCGCACGAACCAAGACCGAAAAAAGCGCGCCAAGTTCGGTCAAATGTGAAAGTTTTGCTGACAGTTTTTTTCTATTGCAGGGGCGTGGTGCATCATGAGTTCTTGCCACAGGGTAGAACGGTCAATAAAGAATATTACCTGCAAGTTATGCGCAATTTGCGCGAAGCAATCAGCCAGAAATGCCCGATTTGTGGAAGAACAAAAATTGGCTTTTGCACCACGATAACGCCCCTGCTCACACATCGTTGCTTGTGCGTGACTTTTTGGCCAAAAACAACACACTAATGATGCCGCAGCCACCGTATCCCCCAGATCTGGCCCCCTGTGACTTTTTCTTGTTCCCTAAACTGAAGAGGCCCATGAAAGGACGACGTTACGCTACGCTTGACGAGATAAAGACGGCATCGAAGGAGGAGCTGAAAAGATTTTTAAAAATGATTTTTTGAAGTGCTTCAAAGATTGGAAAAACCGTTGCCACAAGTGTATAATATCTCATGGGGATTACTTTGAAGGGGACAAAATAGGTATTCATGAATAAATAAATAATTTTTGAAAAAACACAAAAGTCGCGATACTTTTTGAACACACCTCGTACAATCTATTCTATCCAGCTATATGCATAGTAGAATGTGATTGCCCAGTCAAAGCCACTTAGCCATTTCTGCAGATGAGGTGTCTTTAACATGGGCAGCAATTTTGAAATTTGATTTTTTTTTCCCCCAAGTATCAGAGACTATTAAATAATGATATTTTTTGTTTTAGGTATATGGAATAAATATAATATTTTGTATCATTGGAATTTAAATTTGAAATTTGTCATTTACAATTAGGGGCTCTATCCATACCGGG
This sequence comes from Cordylochernes scorpioides, assembly GCA_030710605.1. Classification (NCBI taxonomy): domain Eukaryota; kingdom Metazoa; phylum Arthropoda; class Arachnida; order Pseudoscorpiones; family Chernetidae; genus Cordylochernes; species Cordylochernes scorpioides. The sequence continues at coordinate 32,306,108 of CP092869.1, read as the reverse complement.
GTAAGAATACAACTTGGGTTTATTGGGACAGTTAAAATAGGCATTTCTTTTTAAATTGATGCCAAATAGAGTTCAAAGACTGCACTAAAAATTATAAAATTTTAAGGGAATGAATCAATAAAATGGAATAAATAAGGGATTCTCTCAATTTACAAAGATTTTGAAGCTTTCTCCAGTTGAAACTCTGCCAAAATACCAAAGACAGTGAAATCGCATTATAGCATCCTCTTTTTAGCAGCAACATGGCCATGTCTAGAGCCTCAAGTCCTGATTTTCATAACCATGATTATAACATGGTTATAATAACAACATAAAATCTGGGTGAAGTTATTATAGTGAGGTTTGACTACACATATGCATATAAAAAGAGCTACCTGAAAAACAATGGAAGAGATGAACAGATGTCATTTTACTGCAACTCAATTATACCCAGAACTACATAGAGACCCACCTTGCGAAGGAGCTGGGAGATGACCTTGATCTGCTGTCCGCGCGAGAGCAGGTAGGAGAGAGGTACGCCGGTCACCCTGGCCATCTCCATGTAGTTGATGGTGCACATGAGCTTGTCCAGGAGTCGCAGGGGCAGCATGGCATCCTTCAGACAGTACACCGCCAGCCTGCGCCGCGTCTGCTCGTTCCCGTTCTGCTCACACACACAAGATGTTTATATACAGTGCTCCTATAGCTGACTGCCTATGGCGGAGCTCCCTCCCCCAGTGGTGGTTGACAGGTGTTGCTTTCGATGATAAACGGTCAATTTCTACAAAAGATTGGGAAGGTTTGGCTCATCAACAGTGAACCTTCCCAGCACAAAATTACCTTAATTAGGAGGTAGATTTTTTTCAGTATGTGCATCTGTCCTATATATGACTCAAAACTTCTAAAAAATAAAAAAAGACCAAACCATGGCTAGTGTCTATTGTGAACCAAAAGCTGAATCCCATTGGAGCTCACTATAGTAAGGTTTTCTTTATTTCACATCCTTTTGGCTCTCTACCCTTGATGAAGGAAATGTGGCCTGAGACTCCACAAAAGTGAATAGATCAAGATTTAAATGGGGTAATGATGATCAAGACAGATAATCTCCTTCACCATATTTGAATCATGTTTTGGAAAAGTTTTTATCTGTAAAAGTATAAAATGTATATAATATATATATATTTTTAATTTAATTTTAAAATATATTAGATCTTTAAATTGTTAGTCAATATAAATATATATATAAATATCTACTGGCATATATAAATATATATATTGTTACATCATGATTAAGGGCGTATTTCTTATATTAGTTTTAATATATTTGAAATTTAAATTATATATTTATTTATTTTTATATAAAATATTCTATGATATTTATTTAAAACAGATTATTAATTTATCATCATTTGTATTTAGGTACACTGTGACTTCACTGCTCTCTTTGATGTGAGAAAATAAATGAAGGATTCTGGTGGCTACTTAAAGAAGACTTATCTCGTTATTCCCTTTTATAAATTTGTAGGATGGTTGAAACACGCTCTGGTAAGATGCAAGACCCAGCACAGGAGAGAATCCAGGCTGAAGAGTCTGCCAAGCCGCAACCTGGTGTAACAATTGGTAGAGATGCTAGTTCCGACCCAGTTGTCCTGAATACCAACATCGACATCCCCAAGTATGATGGAACGGAAGACCCTCGCCCATGGATTGAATCTCTTGAAGAAATTGGCTTCTTGTACCATTGGGCAGACTACATTATCTCTCGTTATGCCGCCATGAACATGACGGGAAGCGCTAAAACCTGGTTGAATTTACACAAAGCTAGTTTCACGAGCTGGGAAAATATTAAAATCCGCCTCATTCAGGATTTTTCTTTGGACGCGAATAAAGAAGAACTTAGAATGAAGCTCAACAGAATGCAACACTGGAATGAACCAGCAATCAGGTTCGCGGAAGACATTCTAGTGTTGTGCAACAAGGTTGACCCCGCAATGGAAGAAGAAACAAAAATTGAACATGTTATTGGAGGACTGAAAAAAGAGTACTCATTCGCGCTCTACCTGAACCCTCCTAAAACGACCGATGACCTTCTTGTCGTGTGCAAGAAAATGGATTCTTTTGAAAAGAAGTATCGGGAACGTGTGGAGAAATCCAGAAACCTATATAACGGTCCACGCTATTCTAGACCCCAACAACAATCGAGGTACGTGCCGCCGACTGCCGCACGAAACTACCAGACCACTTCCAGGCCCCAAGCCCCTGTTTCCAATAATTACAAGAACGACTCCCCTCCTACCCCCAGACAGTATCGAAACAACTTTCCCCAGCCCTCTACCCCTAGACGTCCTTATAATCCTAACTTTGTGCCGAAACCAAACCTTCAGAGAAACACTTACAATAAAAGCCAAGAAGTGAGCAAAAATAGGACGGAAGATGGAAGACCAATCTGCTTTAAATGTAACAAGCCAGGGCACGTGGCCCGTTATTGTAGGGTCAAGTTTATAAGAATCCTAGAAGAGGATCCAGCAGATACCCAAGAGAAGGTCGAAGAAAAATGCCAAATGAATGAAATATCAGAGAAATCAGGACCTCGGCTTTATGCTGATGTATGTCATAGCACACAGACAAATATTCCTACCCGGAATAGATATTCCGTGTTGGAAGATTTAAACTAAGCGTCGCGCCTGAATCTGTCAATCAAAGCAAGTCGACCATAAACGGAATCAAGAAGTTGGACCCTAAATACAAATTAAAAATTAATGTGGACAAGATAGGGACTTTTGAAGCTTTGGTTGATACAGGTGCTGACCTCTCAGTGGTCGACCTCAGAACGGCCCTCGATACAGGCCATGGTATAAGTAAACTCGCAAAAATTTGTGCAGGACCCGATGGAAAAAAATTGGACATGGTAGGAAGTATATTTTTAAATATAAAAATTGATGACGAAACATTATCACACAACTTTGTGATATTGAAAACGCATTTACGGACATTAATTCTTGGGAGAGATTTCCTTAAGAAAATGAACGCAAAAATAGATTGTAAGCAAGAAACTATAAAATATGATTTGACGAATAATCATGACGAAATCAATTTTGAAATGTTGAAAATAAAGAGTGCCAAGGATTCCATTGTACCGGAATGTTCCATGAAATTGATCAAGGCATTGGTAGAAACAGAGGATGGAGAATATATTATCGAGGAGAGCAGCAAAATGTTTCAAACAAATGGACTTCGTCTAGCAAGAAGCTTGATCAATGTTATAAATAGGGAAACACACATCTGGATAACTAATCCGTATCCTCGACCGTTAAAAATAATGAAAAACCAAACATTGGCTTTTGGAAGTAGTCCAGCGAAAATAAATGTGAGTCGAGAAAGAGAGGTAGAAAAGAACGAAGAACCTAGATTCCAAATAAACGAAAATCTTTCACCAAAGGAACAGAAGGAGTTAAAACAAGTTTTAGAAAGGTATGGAGATCTTTTTTCATCGAGATTAGGGAGAACCAATTTGGCAAAACATCGGATAGACACAGAAGACGCGAAGCCAATTAAACACAAGCCTTACCGGGTAAGTGCTAAAGAACGAGATATTATAAAAGAGCAAATTGACGAGATGCTTACAGAAGGCATAATTAGGCCATCTTCTAGCCCCTGGTCTTTTCCAGTAATATTGGTCAAGAAGCGAGATGGTAAATACAGATTTTGTGTGGACTACAGAAAACTGAATAATGTGACAGTAAAAGATGTCTATCCGATCCCTAGAATAGACGAAGTTATGGATACTCTCCAAGGATCTACACACTTCTCAGCAATAGACCTCAGATCTGGATATTGGCAAGTTGAAGTCGAAGAAAGAGACAAAGAGAAAACAGCTTTCACTACAGCGCATGGATTATATGAATTCAACGTGATGCCTTTTGGACTTTGTAACGCGCCTGCTACCTTTGAGAGAAATATGGAGAATATGCTTGGAAATCTGAGATGGCAAATTTGTTTGTGTTATCTGGATGATGTTATCATATATAGCCCGGATTTTCCAACGCACCTCAAAAGACTTGAAGCTGTTTTTAGATGTTTTCGTGAATCTAATTTAAGGTTAAACGACAAAAAATGCCGATTTGCTTTTGAAGAATTGGAGATTCTCGGCTATATAACGAGCAAACATGGTATAAAACCCGCGGAACATAACATCAAAGCTGTCAGAAATTTTCCTCGACCCAAAAAGGTCAAAGAAGTACAATCCTTTTTGGGAATGTGTTCATATTATAGAAAATTTATCAAAGACTTTTCAAAAATTGCTGACCCTTTGACCAACCTTATAAAAAAAAGTGTATCATTTACCTGGACAGAAAGACAAGAGGAAGCGTTTCAAACCCTAAAAACAGCACTATTAAGTCCACCAATTTTAGGTCACTTCAATCCAAATGCACCTACTTATGTTCATACTGATGCGTCCAACATCGGCATAGGTGCAACACTTGTCCAAGACATCGGTGGTGAAGAGAAGGTGATCTCATATTTGAGTCGTACCCTAAGTAAAGCGGAGCAAAATTATTCAACCACTGAAAAAGAATGTCTGGCCGTTGTCTGGTCAATGTCAAAATTACGACCCTACCTTTATGGAAGACACTTTAAAATAGTAACAGACCATCACGCCTTATGCTGGCTCAAAAACTTGAAGGATCCAACAGGTCGATTGGCAAGATGGGCATTGAAAATTCAAGAATATGACTTCGATATAATACATAAATCGGGAAAGAAGCATCTGGACGCCGATGGCTTATCTAGGGGGCCCTTACCAGAAACTGATTGGGATGAGGATTTTGAAAGGCTATTTTTAAATCAAATAACAGACGAAGAGGATAAATTTATCGAAAGTGTTAAGAAAAACCTTAATGGAAGCAGGCGATCAATTGCGCAAAACTTTAAAGAAGAAGATGGATGCCTCTTTAAGAAAAACCCGAACCCTGAAGGCAGGTCGTGGTTGCTTGTGGTTCCAGAGAATAAAAAGAGAGAAATTATGAAAGAATATCACAATCATATGTCGAATGGCCATCTGGGCGTCGCCAGAACCATGTACCGAATAAAGAGTAAATACTTTTGGCCATCCATGCTAAAGGATGTCTCAGAATTCGTTAGGACGTGTCACCTTTGCCAAAGTAGGAAAGGCTCAAACCAATTACCTTCTGGACTACTACAGCCCATCCCCCCAGCCAACTTTCCTTTCGAAAGAATTGGAATTGACTTTGTTGGTCCACTACCATCTACGAAAAACAGGAAAAAATGGATAATCGTGCTGTCGGACTACTACACTAGATATGCAGAAACAAGAGCAGTCTCGGAAGCAACAGTGAAAGAAGTTTCTAAATTTCTAGTAGAGGATATTTTTCTTCGGCACGGAGCCCCACAATATCTTATTAGTGACAGAGGCTCTCAATTTACCAGTAATTTAATGAAAGAGGTGATGAAAACGTGCAAGATTAAACATTGCTTCACAACGAGCTATGATCCCCAGACTAATGGATTGACAGAGCGGTTAAATAGAACATTGATCAATATGCTCAGTATGTATGTGAACACTGATCAGAAAAATTGGGACGAAATACTCCCATTCATCACTCACGCTTACAATACTACAATTCAGGAAACCACAGGATATTCTCCCTTTTTCCTGATGTTTGGAAGAGAACCCACGTCTCTTTTAGACGACAAAATAAACAGAACAAGAAAATTAGTTATTAACAACACAATAAAGACTCAAGAAAGAATGAAAAAGAACTATGACAAGAAACACATGGAAAGAAGCTACGAACCAGGAGAATTAGTAGCAGTTTGGACACCAATTAGGAAAATAGGAAAGTGTGAGAAACTACTGAGAAAATATTTTGGCCCATATAGAATATTAAAGAAGCTGTCCAACGTAAATTACTTAATTGAACCAAAAGATAATCCTGGCCAAGACCCATTGATTGTCCATGTCTCAAGAATCAAACCCTATTTTGAAAGAATTGATGAGGTCAATCACGAGGACGTGACGACCTCTGGAGAGGGGGAAGTGTTACATCATGATTAAGGGCGTATTTCTTATATTAGTTTTAATATATTTGAAATTTAAATTATATATTTATTTATTTTTATATAAAATATTCTATGATATTTATTTAAAACAGATTATTAATTTATCATCATTTGTATTTAGGTACACTGTGACTTCACTGCTCTCTTTGATGTGAGAAAATAAATGAAGGATTCTGGTGGCTACTTAAAGAAGACTTATCTCGTTATTCCCTTTTATAAATTTGTAGGATGGTTGAAACACGCTCTGGTAAGATGCAAGACCCAGCACAGGAGAGAATCCAGGCTGAAGAGTCTGCCAAGCCGCAACCTGGTGTAACAATATTTACTGGTACAGTAGAACCTCCCTGTAAAGAACACCTGATTGCAGAGCCAAAGTGTCCTTTAGGGAGAGGTGTCCTTTTACCGTAGAGATATTAAATAGTAAAAATGATCATTTTGCGAATAAATACCGTCCTTTATAGATAGATGTCTTCTAGCATGAGTGTTCTCTCATGGAGGTTCTACTGTATTCTTAATTAAGATATTCCCTAATGTGGATTGTTTTGGTGTTCCCTCCCCAGAGTAGTGGACACTTGGAACAGTTGAGAACTATGTTTAGTTACTTCTCAGTGAATGAGAAGGGATTGGAGGAGAAAATGGTACATTTCTCAATAATCAAACACCAGTATTTTTTACTGCTCCCAAAAACATGATAATCAGGAGGTAGGGAGTTAACATCTCTCCCTCCACACAGCAGCTACACAAGTAGTTCAACTTTACAATTACAAGGTAGTGGCAGCATGTGCTGTACCTGCACTTATTGGTGGATTTATGCACAGGCTAGTGAACAATTTACTATATCTAAGAAATAGAAACATAAAGCATGAATGTTTCTTTTAAATCCAAATGAAACTAACTTCTACTGTGTGTGTCCTTACTACATGAAAATATTGGGAGGGCTTGGCTCATCAGTGGGGAACCCTTCCAGTGGTTTCGCCAAATTTAATCCACCAGACCGCCTTTAGAGCTCTCATACTGTATCGGATGAATGTGCTTATATATTCAACACTGAAGGGTGGAATTTTATTTATGGTATTTTAGCAAATTATGGACATATGCTTTTAGGACAGTAGAATTACATATGAATTAGAATTACATTTGTGCTTTATGTTTCTATTTCTTATAGGCATAGGTGAGGCGTTATTGTCTTGTGTTTAGTATATACTAGCCGAATGACTCGGGCAACGCACGTGTTTTACCCGATTAAATGTTTTTATTCAAATACTATTCGTTACAATTATAAATTGGAGCCGTGGATGTCACTCTTGTGAAACGTCCCGCTCCAAACTTTACATGTACATTAGGTCAGTTGGTATTACCCCCCATTTTCACCGCTAGAGGCGCGAGCGAAAGAGCAAATTTGCAAATAACACGACGGATATTTGGGATAGAGACCTGAAATTTTCACTAAGAGTTTTTCCAGATTCTACTTTATATACTGTTAAAATTTCAGTCAGATTAGTTACGTATTGTGGACGTGTATAGTTGACAAACATACATACATACGCTGACTTTTATATATATAGGGATAATAATATAAATGAGTTTTAAAAATTGTAAAAAAAAAAAAAAAATTGCATCGGCCGGGAATCGAACCCGGGCCGCCCGCATGGCAGGCGAGCATTCTACTACTGAACCACCGATGCTTATAAGAAATGGCCATATTTGGGTATTTATTCCATTCACAAAAGCAAATGATGACAGAATTGTTGATGACTCTGATACTTGTATTTATAATTAGGTTAGCATAATGAATTAGTCAGTATTCCCATGGTCTCCAGCGAAGAGGTGTAATTGACTTTTTGAAAATATACATAATTATAAAGATAGAAGCTTCTATAGAAATAACTAAAATAAGCCGAAATAGCTCAGTTGGGAGTGTGTTAGACTGAAGATCTAAAGGTCCCTGGTTTGATCCCGGGTTTCGGCATCTTTTTTAATTTTTAAATTTTTACTTACCGTAACTTGACATGTGACTTAACGTGACAGAATTGTGCATGACGCTGATAACTGTATATATTAATTGTCAATAAAGTAGTGCTCCATACAACCATACTGTAGTTTATACCATGGACATATATACGGCACCTGGAGGTCAGTGATGATGGAATGCTGCACATCCTCCTTCTGCTCCCCCAGGAAGTGGTAACTGACAGCGTTGAGGGTGTAGGACCTCAGCTTGTAGTCCCGCACCAGGATCTGCCGGACACGTCAGCACAGCCCAGCAGGGAGCAAGTCCGGCCAGCCTACCTGGAAGAGATCCAGCTGAATGCGGCCCTCAATGTTGATGATCTTGTTCTCCCGCCGGCCCATCTGCTTGGACTGCACCATGGCCTCCCGGACTGTGGACATCATACCACGGATCCGACCCAAGAAAGGGAATGTTGTGTTGAGCTTGAGGTGTTTTGCGCGGTTCAGCAGGTAGGGAAGATCAAAGTTCTGGATGTTGTATCCAGTAATAATATCTGGATCCACCTCGCGCACAAACTCTGCCCAGCGCTGCCACCAGCAAACATATATCAGCTGCCTGGTGTTGGAACTAGATCTAAACCTAAATAAGTGAAAATATACAAATACTTTTTTTTTTTTTTTGCACTAAATAATTAATGATAAAGGTTTTAAGTCAAATTTCTCTCTATGAAAAATAAAATAATATCCCAGTGAGGTTTGGTTCATCACCTGCTAGTTCCTATCAAGTTGATATGAGGGAGGAGAATTGAAAATAACTCCTCACACAGTTTGCCCCATAGATCCAAGTTTCAATGCCAACAGCTATATCCTTAGCTCTACAAGTGAATGGAGGTCAACATTAGGCCAGGTTTTGTTCTTAAAACCCATGTTCTAAGGCATATATTTGAACGTTGAGAGATTTGGTCATTGAAAGAGTGAGGCCATAACACCTAGGTCAAAATGAATGGACATTCTCTCCTACCTTGAGCATCTCGTCCTCTTTCTTGTGGACCAGGACCTGGGAGCCCACTATGGGGGCGCAGGTGTCCAAGGTGAAGATGTTGCGGACAAAGGGGTCCCGGGCTCCTTGGGTGATCACCATGTTGGCAATCTGAATCACTGGGTCCTTGTCTGCCTCTGGGAACACGCCTGCACAGCAGCAACTCTATGTAATTTTCTTAATAGCACAGAGGGTGGAACCTCTCACAACACTCCACAGGCCAGTGTCATAATGGCCAAAATGGACCAGTCAGGTGGAACAAGAGGGCTGTCCTATAACGCCAGCAACTAGCAATGTGAGTATCCTTTTAAGCAATTTTATATTGAGATGATCTGCAAAAAAAAATGTGTCAGATTTGAATTTATCTTTTAATTGAATTTTATAGAGTTTTGAGTGTATATAAAGTACATAGAGTAGAATCTCTCTCCCCCCTAGTTGTAGAGCCCGAATGTTCTTTAATGACTCTTACCAGATAGCAGCTAATTGGTAAAAATGATCATTGTGGAAGTGAAAACCCCTTTATACTTAGAATGTTTGTATTTATTAATAAGTACAGTAAAACCCTGCTAATACGAACCCTGGATATAAGAGAACCTTCCCTTATAACGAGCCTAAGGCGATTCCCAATTTCATTCCAATGAAAATACCATCGTTATAACGAACTTTGCTATTTTTAAAATAACGAACTACCCCTATAATGAACCTATTTTCGGTCCCAAAATAATAAATTCTATTCAAAATACTATGCTTATAACAAACTTAAAATTGTAATTCAAAAAAATTTAAAACAACAAAAGTTTGAGCATGTTTCAGCTCGCGGATCACGATTTCAAAGCACTAAATTTAGCGACATTATTTGTTTTGATTTACATTCTATTTTTGCTGATTGTTGTATAAATGTTTGCACATTAAACTTTTTTTTAAATAGAATATCTTTGCATCCATTAAATTTGAAATAGAAAAATGCAAATGGCTTCAAAAATGAAGAAAACAAAGACATTCTAAAAACAAAAACGTTATTCCTAAAGTAAAAAAACGGCCATTTCCAAACTTTTCCAAGTGAAACAACACAGGCAAAATTTCAGAACATGTTAAAATAAGAAAATATAACTTTTATATTATAAGAGATAAAATAAAAAGAAGGCTATTAAAAATTGTTACAAAGAGGAATCAACCTCAACTTTTGCAGCGATCGCAATCATACGTGTTAGGGCTTAAAAAAAAAAAAAAAAAAAAAAAAAAAAAAAACGTGCATTACGGGCCCGTGATAAAACAAAAATTATTTTTATGCCATGAACAATTGTGATTTCAAAGCCAGTAATATTTTACATGACAAGTTAAAAAAAAAACTAAATCTATACTTAAGAAAATGTGGAAACATGAAATGGTAGAAAAACACCAACTTTATTTGAAAGGTGCAATGCTTGAAGAGTGCTTTGAAGCAACAAGGTATTAGAGCCATTTTTCCAAGTAAACATTGAATTATACAATGTGATAAAGTTGTTTTAAAATCATTTTATATCTTTGAATGTCTATTTAATAAAATTTGCCTAGGATTTGTTTTGATTTTAAAATTATACATAGAGGTACATGTATGTTAATGATAAGAAGAACCTATCATCTAATGATTTCTTTTATTATTCAGTATTAATATATGGAAATTGGTTAATTATGGGAATTAAAACAAAGTGACCACTATTAGAGGCAGCCTCTTCCTGTGTGTATGGCTGTCCTTTAATTATACGGTCTAAAATTTTTGAAAAGTAAAAAAAAATAGCCAAACCATAGATATAGTGAACCAAAAGCTCTGTTCCATTGGGGTTCACTATAGAGGGGTTTTACTGTATTATGAAATTGGCTGATCTTGGTGTCAAATAGAAATGAGTGTGAACATTTAAAAACACAAAATCAATTTCAAAATTAATCCAAAATTTGCTATGCTGATGACACCACACTGTTAGCAGAAAGCAAGAAAGACCTAGAACAGATTATTGAGAAAATAAAAAACATTTTTGGATTAAAATTGAAAATCAGCAAGACCAAAATTATAACAACAGATAATATAAATAGCTTTGAAATTTATCAAGAAAAAAATGATATAGTTGATAATTTCATATTCTTAGGACCCAGGATTGATAATATGGAAGGTTGTTTAGAGAAAGTGAAGAGAAGAATAGCACTAGGTAGGGATGCAATTGGACAAGATTATGAAAGTTTAGGGCATTTCTTTCAAGACAAAGAAAAAATGTTAGAGGAATTGTATTCCCTGTGGTCACTTATGGATATTAGAGCTAGACTAGGCTTTAGGGGATCGGTGGAAGGATGGTTTAAACCGTTGGTTTTCGACCGCTACGACCCGGGTTCGATTCCCGGACACTTTTTTCTGATTAAAAAAAAAATGCCCTAATGGCCCCCGATTCTTGCAAAAGTTCAACCCCACCAGCGAGTACAAGTAACCAAATGGGGCTCTGGCACATTTGTAAGTGCAAAGTTGAACGGCTTTTCACATGTGTAGACATGCTGTGGGTGCACTTACAGTAAAAGCAGTTGCCAACTTCTACCCACCATGATTATCATGGCATGTACCACGTGTACTAGGGATAAGCAAAAAAAAAAGAGCTAGACTCCCAGAAAGAAGAATTGATTATTTTGAAATGTGGGCATGGAGAAAGCTACTCAAGAGTGCCATGAACAGATAAAAGGTCAATATTTCAATCTTAATCCAGGTAGATCCCTAGAAACCCAAATATGAAAACAAAGATTGTCCTACTTTAGACACACATTATGAGAGCAAATAGATTAGAAAAGATGATGTTGGGAAAAAGTGAAGAATGAGCTGGCTGGAAGGGGTTAAGGAAGATACTGGAAGGTCACTGTGAGTGCCACCAAAAGTTAAACCTGATATATATACACAATATAGAGATAATATGGACGCCCCATTAAATTAACAAATAAAACAATGAATATAACACACTGACCCAATTTCAATAATCAACTAAAAATGAATAACTGAAACCAAAGCAAATCTATTGAAAAATTCAAAATGTTGCTCCATTGTGGCCAAGCTTTGTATACATTTTTTTCACATTGTGTAGCGTTCTCACACAATTCTGGCCTTAACTACCCATTTCATGATTTTTCAGGATGCCTAAATGACCAGTTTTTTTGTCGTTGAGGTACAGCTTGCACCACACTGACGAGGGCCAACAGCCCAAAACGTGTACGTGGTTATCTTTTCTTGATTAATCAAGAAAGGGTATTTGGCCAATTCTGGAATAATTAAAAATCAATGAATAGTTGATATTTATTCCAATAGATGGCACAAGCCATCAGCAACATTTAGTTTCCCTATAAGGAGATGCCTTTTTTTATTTTTAAATTATGAACCTTATCCCAGAAGAATATCACATTTGTACTATTTTTTTTGACATCGTATAAAAGATAAAGGAAATATTTGGGGAAGATTAAAGGGCCTTGGGGATTTCATCAGGTTTAATAGAGCAATGAAGGCATTGAATAGCCACCACATAAGACACATTTATACAAAGACCAAAAGTAAGAAGCCAACTGAACAGTGGGGCTTCTCACCTTTCCTCCCAGCACACTCAATGTCGAAGCTGAGGATACGGAAGGGAGCCAGGCGAGCCCAGTCCCCTTCAGGGGCATGGGCCACAAAGTCCTCCCAGTGGAGGTCCGCCTCCAGCTGACAGAGGGAGCTGTGGAGTGGGGGCTCCCTGAGCTTGTACTTGCCGGGGGGCAGCTCCAGCCAGCAGCAGCCCACCATGTGGGTCTCCACCATGAACCTGCCCCACCACTTGGCTTAGAACATCTTAAACTACATTAACTAACAACATTTATGAAATTAGTTGAATTTGCCAAAAATGTGTTAAAGGTGGCAGGGCCAATTATCAGGCCAGAATACAAGTTGCAGAAGGATGGTATTTATGTACCAAAAGTGGCACCTTAAAAATACACTAAAGCAATGTATTTTGGCTTATTGCCCCAGTACATGATGGCGATGAAGAATGTGTTCCAACATCCATTTTGGAAAATTCAGAAAAGAGTCATTTTGGCCGTCATTGACCATCTCCGCATACTAGCGGAGTCAGGTCGGTAACAAAGCCATGACACCAGCTTTAGATAGATGGTGCTTAGTTTTGGCATCTATTTTTCCAAAAGAGACGATTCCATCTATTTTGGCCATAGATTTGGCCCAGCCACTCTACCAGCTAAACACCTCTTTGGTAGATTGTGAAGATTTCATTTGATTCCTTGTGGATTTTTTGTGAAGTCTGTCCTCGACTGATGAGGGCCATTATCCCGAAACCATGGTCTCTAGGTGGATGCTTCTCAGTTTGCCAAAGCTGGTGTCATGGCTTTGTCACCGACCTGAGTCTGCTAGTTTGCGGAGACGGTCAATAGATAACACTTAGTTTTAGCGTCTGTTTTGCTCGGAGAGGCGACCTTTATTTTTATAGGTAAATTTGCTCCTGGCAAAATTTTCATCTCTAGTTTCTCTATATGTAGTTTCCCATTTCTTATTTCTTTCCTTTTTTTGAGATCTTTTCCATTTTCATTCTTCATATAATTCCTATTCTTAGGTTTAAGGCTGCCTGTGATTTCCTTAATTTTCTTGAATTGATCTTGTTTTCCCACCCTTCTGGCTTCTTCAATTTTGATACATTTCTGATTAAGAAATATCTCTATCCTTGCTTGTGTCTGAAAATCTGCATTCAAATTTCTCACTTCTTTTTCCTTTCTTTTGATATATATGTAGCGGCTCCCATATCGTCCCTACAACTGCAAACTATCGAATGTGAAAAATTCAATTTTGAAGGAGAGAGAAATGAAGAGACCATGTGGCCTACCCTCAGTAGAGGAAGGCATTGAAGGAGGGAGAAATGAAGAGACCATGACATGGTCTCTTCATTTCTCCCTCCTTCAATGCCTTCCTCTACTGAGGGTAGGCCACATGGTCTCTTCATTTCTCTCTCCTTCAAAATTGAATTTTTCACATTCGATAGTTTGCAGTTGTAGGGACGATATATTAACATTAATATCATATTAATTGTTGTCATATCAATATAATAAAATAATTATACATCATTTTAAATATAAAACATAAATCATATAAAATGTAAATATTTATCTATATAATATGTAAATATTTATCAAACACATATATCTAACATTATATAATCTAGAAATGATATTTGACCACACAGATACAAAAAATAACTTCAACATGTAATATACAACAATTTAACCCTTCTGATAATTTGTATATATAAAATGTAATTAAAAGTTGATTTTACAATAAATAATTTGTTAATGACTCCGCTTATAAATCTATGCCGCCCACACAAAAATGGTGAGCCGCGTATTTAAAATATAAACTTTAACGAACATTTTGCAAGCAATCAAACAAGAATTTCAATTTGATCAAAAGTGAAAAATAAAATTACTCATAATATCAAATTATAAATATTTAAGAAATACATATTAAATATTTATATTTAAAACAAAAAATATAACATATTTCGCAATATTTAAAAACAACGTAAACGTACATCGTTTGGTATTTAATTCAAGGCAAATTTTCAACTTAAAACAAAAACGCTATCAAATATAATTTTAGTAAATTAAATTTTATTGCCATCTATCGTTAAAATTTTACACAAATAAATTTACTGGCAATGCGTTTCTTTAAAATATCATCAAATATTATCTCTAGCAGTAAGGTCTGTAGAGATAATATTTGATGATATTTAAAAGAAACGCATTGCCAGTAAATTTATTTGTGTAAAATTTTAACGATAGATGGCAATAAAATTTAATTTACTAATATATATATTGGTTATGAAAGCATATTTTGCGGAAGAGCTTTGCTCGATGCAATACCTTGAAATTATATGTATGCACCTCTACAGACCTATAAGCTTATGTCCATAGTTCACTAAACACCCCTAAGCTGCCTTCCATAGAAAATGCAGGGTATATAACAAAACCAGTCCAATACAATAGTAGAGCGGTCTAGAGATTAATTTGGCGAAACCGCTGAGAGGGTTCACTACTGATGAGCCAAGCCCTCTCATTCAATAACTCATATCATTGCAGTAAGGTCTGTAGAGATAATATTTGATGATATTTAAAAGAAACGCATTGCCAGTAAATTTATTTGTGTAAAATTTTAAATATAATTTTAAGAAATTATTTATGTGGTTTGTTATTAACCACTACATATATATATTATTTTTTTCTTTTGGGAGCCATTTGGGTTATTTTCTTTTTGTAATCTTTGGTATATTGTTTTTTTTTTTTGCTTCTATTCGAATATGTTCTTTATCCCATTCCATATACACCAAACTCTGGCTTTCCAAAAATAATCTTGCATGCTTTCTTTAATATTGTGGTGTAATACTAAGGCTCCAAAATATGGTTGCATGGTTAAAACATGGACTATTAGGAGTGAAATTGGGCTTACTCTAAAGAACCAGCTGGCTGATGTTAACTAGATCTTTGCTGATAAGAGGTGGTGTTCAAGGGGATCCTAGAAACTATATAGTTTGTATGTTTGAAATATTCAATCTTGGAGGTTGAATTAAAGATTGCAATTATACTAAGTAGGTAGAATTATAGTTTATAGTATCAGGGAGGTGTTATACAGAATTATATGCTTAAAAGTTTCAAATGGCATGTGTGACATCAGAGAGAAAATTTGAGAAAGATGGACATTGAAGTATTGGTGCTAATAAGAAAATTATTTCTAAATCCAATCTTGGGCTAAGATTCTAGCAATGTCTCTGACAGGGTAATTAGGACTGGTGGCAGGCACCAGATGGAAACCAGTTAACATTGTTAATATGTCCAGTGTGTATCTACAAATATAATGGGAACCAGAAATGGGCATCTGAACAAAATGATCCCCATTCCAAGACCAAGATTCTGTGATCATTCAATCACGGACCAGGATATATATTTTCCACTCAACCACCACTCTCCATAATGCTCAATCATTATAAAGCAAATCATCCACAACATCATGTTACATCAAGTTTGAATTCAACGTTGACATGTGCGGGAGGGTCTCACTTGATCTCAAAGTCAATGTTGCTCTCAAAGGCCTTGAAGGAGTGGCCTGGGTAGGAGCCATCTAGAGCCCCTGTTTCCAGGAGCCTCTTGGCAGGAGCCAGGAGCCTGGGCAGGGCCATGGTGATCTTGAGGAAGGGCACTTTGCCTTTGGCCTGGTAGCCATAAATGTCTGGAGCACAGTAGGTCAGCGGTCACTTGACCAGCAGCAGCCTGGCAGGACTTACTCTGTTTCTCCACAACGGAGATATCCACCACAGCCTGGGTGAGGTTCTGCTTGTTGGATCGCATGTCTGCGATTACTGCCTTGTTCAGCTCATGCTGCGCAGTACAACACACTGGGTAATGGGATGCCCATAGTAAAGGTAGTACTAGTGGAGAGTGAAAAAAATGTAGAACTAAATACAATCTTTTAAATAAATAAAACTGAAAAATCTAGGTAGCAACGAGCCCTCCCAAAGATTTAGCCAATCCTGATGTGTAAGAATCCAAGAGTCTCTCCCAATATTTGTCACCAAATGAAAGATCTGGTTTTGCCTGAGTGAATACATGCCCAACCAATGTTATTTTAGTGTGATAAATCAATGGGATGAATTGCAAAGAGTTTCTTTTATTTGCTAAAATGGCAAATCGTCCTATTGATTCACCATAATTAAACTTTTTCAGTTATCCTTAATTACAAACCAATATTGCTTTATAAATATATACAGTAGAACCTCCATGAGAGGACACTCGTGCTAGAGGACACCTCTCTACAAAGGACAGTTTTCATTTGCAAAATTACCATTTTTACTATTTTTCAACTCTCCAGTAAGAGGACACCTCTCCCTAAAGGACACTTTGGCTCTGCAATTAAGTATCCTTTATAAGGAGGTTCTACTGTATATATAAGAAGGCTAATTAATGCATATTCATATTAAAATATTGTCCTAGTTCTTTGGCAACCCGGGACTACGCTGATATTATAAGAATGAGCCTTTGACAGTGGCAAAATAACACTCGTCAAATATTCTGGAAATTTATGTGGAACAAGCATTTCTTTTTGAAATATTTATAGCCTGTTCTGTATCTGTTTAGAGTAGAAATTAAATATTTCTATTTAAGACTCTTGAGGAATAGAGATTGGATATATATAAAAGGCATATATAGAACCTAGAGTTTCTGTCCTTCAAGTTATTTAGTGGGGGAGGAAACTGACAATGCTCAGAAGCCATCCCTCTCATCTAATATATGCAAATATCATTTGCTGACAGTGTCCAATTTGATGGGAGAAGTGACCTTTATTTATTTATGAAAAAATAGAGCAATGGTACAGGACCAAAGGTTATTTTTACTTAATATAAACAGCAAAATGAAAACACTCCTTACCATGAAGTGCTGGCAGTTGCGGGGGTCAAAGCTAGATGGGGCGAGGACATAGAAGAAAGGGTTGAAGCCATGAATGTGGCAAAGCACACTGTTGCCATCATCGGTGACCCCATAGACGCGGACTACAGGAGTCTGGGGCTCACTGGGAGCCGAAGACCACAGGTAGTGGTCCAAGTCCAGCTGCTGGAAGATGAGGGGATCACATTGGGGGTCCAGGGCTGGGGGAGCTGGGCGGCACCACTGGGCCTGCGTGTTGACTGTGTCCAGGGCCTCACCTGCCACACCACCTTTCATAGTAAACATCACACATTTAGGACAGCTCTACCTTACTGGTCACTGGTAGTTGTACCAGAATATGTTGGATCCTCACCACCCCACCCCTAGTGGCCCATAATCCCTAGAAATCCTGTGGGATCAAAACAAAGTGACCAGACCATTGTTACCAGTATTCACAGTGAAAGTACTTTCCACTCTTACACACTAGTTTCTCTTATTTTGAAATATCAGGATTCTATAAACACTAAACTTAATGGCCATAAGTACTGTGGCAAGAGGAGAGATCACCTAGAGCAGAGGCAGCTCTTAGTCACAAGTTTATCTAGAAGAAGGAAGTCATTGGCTATAAGAGACTGGTGAAAATTAACCTTCTAGGGGTCCTAGTACAGAGAAGTTGTCAGGCTTTCTATGATGGCTGACCTCCACATGCCATATTTTCTCCTAGCTTTCACACAAGTTTTCTGGTGGTTGTACTAATGCTGTAACCAGGATTTTTTGTCAATAGAAGTGAAGCAAGGAAATGAAGGATTTCTACAGATACAAAAAGATATAAGCCTCTATTATTTCATCTATGCATACCAGATGCTTTTACCATTTCTTGTCAGTTTTACAAAATGTCTTTTTCAATTTTTCCAATCTAGATAAATTTGACCCTGGAGCCAGAGATCTGGTACAGAGTTGGCTAATCATACCTAGCTGCTATGTCAACAATTCTGGCCCAGCTGGTTTCACTGACCCAACATCAGTTTTACTATAGATTGAACATCAATCTTTCTTCTTACAAGAATTTGTCTGAAGCTTTAAAATATAGAAGACCACCTCACCCTGATTTTTTAAATCCTGTTTTAGTGTTTTTATGCAAATTTGGCCACTTTGTTTCTTTATAAAAATGCATAAAGATTGGTGGGTTAAATACATAAGAGCCTTCACCATGTTAACAAGAGTCAATAGTTTATAATACAGAAATGATTGAACATTTTTGTTAATTGACAAGAAAATTAGGCAACTTCTGGAAATATAGAATCAGTTTTTTTAGTTACCTGACCATAAGGTATATTTTCATTACAGTGTCACGTAGGAAAATAGGGAAAGTCAGACGGAGGACTATTTATTTGGATCCAAACAAGAGATATTTACAACCCAGGTTCCTGGAGCACGAACAATCCCAAATGTATTAAAGAGGCAATAAGAGAACTAATTAAGCTGAGTGACAAAATATTTAAATTAATAATCTGTTGTTTTTTGATAAATATCCTGCTATACCATACATATGAAATTTGTTTATTATTTATTATCCAAAAAGGCGTGATATTAAAGTATTTGCACTTATTACAGAGGAAACAAACAAAACAACAAACTAATTTCAACTTGGGATTAAATATTTACAAATTTACATGTATAGAGATTTAAATCATTTAGATCAGGGAACAATCGATGTCTCAATTCTGCAAAGTTCGGACAGTCATAGATAAGATGAAGAGCAGTTTGTTCAGTTCAGTTCAGGAACAATTTGGGGTTTCTGACAATACATTTGAATAGAAAATATATACTGTAAGGACTTGCTAGTTATTTCAAAATAACAACCTTTTAAATTTTATAAATCTTCACATAGATAAAGTCAAAAGTCTGGATCATCCCATTTATATAAAAGAACAGAGAAACAATAAGGAGAGGAGGATGATATGGCAACCTAGTGCAATAAAATGCCACACATATTAATAAAGCAATATATTGATATATTTACCATTTATTGCTCAGTTCAGCAATGACTCAAGACAAAATGATCTATAATTGCTTCATATCCATCCTTAATAAATGGCAATGAACGCACTGAGAGCAAAATCACTGATAATGATGGCACTCAGGCACTGATAAAAGATTACTTGATTAAAAATTTTTTTTTTACTTACTTGAAGGGCTTGCAAAATAGCAAATAATGTTAAAAATGGAAGTGCAAAGTAATATAATTAAATATTGGCTAGCAATATATTTAAAATGATTCAATCCTTAATTGTATCTCAAGTTTAGGCATAAATAGAAGTACACAACATTTGTTTACAAACATTGATCTCAAAAATGATTTTTATTGACTAAAGTCATTTCTTTCCCTATTTATATTTCTTTTTATTTTAAAAAATGGCAAAAAAAAACATTATATATATTTTTAAAAAGCACTAAATAATGAATTTATATGTAATATGAACAAAAAAAAATAAATAATCCTTTAAAATAAAATTGAAAAAGAAAAGATAAAAATGTTATGAAACAAAGTGCAAACATTGATTGTGCCATCTATTAACATGGATATGATTCAAAATGAAGGTGAAATTAGCATGAAATTAATTATTTAGCATTAAAAACATGGTTGACAGTATTCAAAATTATAAAATATTCAACTGCATATAGGTTTCTTTTTATAAAATAAACAATTCTCTACTGGCTTTACTGTGATGGGCCTGGTTCAACAGTAGTTTCCTTCACCAAGAATTCCATTTAAGTGCCAGCTATATAGATATAACATTAGAGCAGTGTGGTTGATGCAATGGGAGGACAAGCCCTTCCACTATTCCATCATTGCAGTCAGGACAGAGTAGGGATAGAATCAAAAAGGAAGAAACATCTTCTTCATCTTCACTCAATCACATTAGGGTATCAAGCTTGTAGAGCTTGTTGATGGTGTCTGCTGGAGTTGAGTAGAGCTCATCAATGGATGAGTCAATACAGTCAATAATGTGTTTTGGGGTTGCAGGAGGAAGAAACATAAATACAGATGGCATCTCTTGTAATTAAATGGCTGAAGGCCATCAGCAAATGTCAATCTCTCACCCAATATCTTTTGGTTCTTTTTGCCTTTAAAAAATATCATTGATGTAAATTGAATAAGGAAGCTAGCTTTTGGGCAAAGAGTTTATTCGTTTATGCTGAGGTGTTGAAAGCCTTCGAGCAAACTTTGTCCAAAAGCTAGTTTCCTTATTGGAATAATTTCTGAGTAACTATTGCTCACATGGATGTAATTTAAACATAAACAAGTTTTTTTTTTTTTGAAAGTTTAAGGTTTTAAACACACACAAGGTAATAAGACTAAATCCAAATAAATAGTATGTGACGTTTCAGTAACAACATTGTTACCATCATCAGACAAAAGTACTTGTGATGGTAACAACACTGTTACCGAAACATCACACTTTATTTATTTAGATTTGAAATTATGTATTACCTTGTGTTTCTAATCTTCAATCCTAATTGTACCAAATTGTTTAAGGTTACATTTGCAGTTTTAGCAATTATTCAAAACACAATCTTCTGCAAGTTTCAGCAGAGCCCTTAACAAATCCTTTTTTTATGCTACCTTCCTATATTATTTGACTGTCTTTTGATGGAAGGTGCTTTATAAAATTAATTAATTTTTTAGGTTCAGTACTAAGTGGAAATAAAATTTCTACCACTAATATTTTCTGGGTGAATATAAGCATTTCAAGGATTAGTCTGATTTTGAATGAAAGTTATGATACTTTTATTTTATTTGACATATCGGACGCGATATCCCAGCTTGGTACTTGGTATTTGTTCAATAGTTTATACATATGTTGGTTATATTTAACATCTGTCAGATATTTGTTCTATTTATTCCTATTGTTCTGCCAGTTTCACCCTACAGACTGAATGCTCAGTAAATGGTAGAAAATAGAAAAAGATTAAATGGCTGAAGATTGCCCTGAATAAATTATGTTATTTTTAGCACAGAGAAATAATGCAAATACCTATTTACAAAGGGCAGTCTGAAATACCTCTCCTTGTGGAATCCAGTAGAATCCTCATATAGGATGACTAACATCTCATCAGAATTCATCTTGCGAGTGGGATTCCTCACCACAGGAAGTATTTATTAAAGATTGTTTAAATTTTCCATTCCCTTTTTATGATAAGCTATACAATTTAAATTATAGTTTAGAAACACAAAGTATAATAAGACCAAATCCAGATATATTTATTTATTACTTGAAGAGAAGACTACTAAAGTGCAAGGGGGGTTGTAAAAGGGATCACATTACAAGTAAGTAAGTATATAATAACAATAAAATCAACTCCACATTTGCTCCTCCTTCAATGCCTTCCTCTACTGAGAGACATTGTCTCTCTATATCTCCCTCCTTCAATGCCTTCCTCTACTGAGGGACATGGTCTCTCTATATCTCCCTCCTTCAATGCCTTCCTCTACTGAGGGACATGGTCTCTCCATATCTCCCTCCTTCAATGCCTTCCTCTACTGAGGGACATGGTCTCTCTATATCTCCCTCCTTCAATGCCTTCCTCTACTGAGGGACATGGTCTCTCTATATCTCCCTCCTTCAATGCCTTCCTCTACTGAGGGACATGGTCTCTCTATATCTCCCTCCTTCAATGCCTTCCTCTACTGAGGGACATGGTCTCTCCATATCTCCCTCCTTCAATGCCTTCCTCTACTGAGGGACATGGTCTCTCCATATCTCCCTCCTTCAATGCCTTCCTCTACTGAGGGACATGGTCTCTCTATATCTCCCTCCTTCAATGCCTTCCTCTACTGAGGGACATGGTCTCTCCATATCTCCCTCCTTCGATGCCTTCCTCTACTGAGGGACATGGTCTCTCTATATCTCCCTCCTTCAATGCCTTCCTCTACTAAGGGACATGGTCTCTCCATATCTCCCTCCTTCAATGCCTTCCTCTACTGAGGGACATGGTCTCTCCATATCTCCCTCCTTCAATGCCTTCCTCTACTGAGGGACATGGTCTCCCTATATCTCCCTCCTTCAATGCCTTCCTCTACTGGACTAATGGACTAATGCAACCAGTCAAAGACCAAATCCAAATAAATTATGTGACATTTCAATAACAGCAATGTTTCCAAACCAAAGTACTGAATGCTATAACTTTACCTTATCAATCTATAAAAGCCAATGGATGGGGAAACTTAAATTACTCTGAGACTTGTTATATGGTGTGAGGCTTCTTATTTTTGTCTTGTCCAGTGAGGAGGGGTTTGATGTTCCAATAGAATTGCTATAAATTGGAAATGGTTTAAAATGATGTAGGAGGAGACAAGAACAGAGATAAATGGAGTTGTACAACGTGGAGCTGCTGTACTACATGTGTGAGTGGTCACACACATCCAGATATAAAAAAATAAATAAATTTCTATATAAAGTATTTTAAACGAGTTTCAATTATTTCTACACACGTTACATTTGAATGGGGGATGAAAATACAGTAGAACTACCTCTCTGTAAAGGACAACACCTAGTTGTGAAGAAAAAGTGTCCTCCAACCAGAGTTGCTAATTGGTAAAAATGGCAATTTTGCCAAAGAAAACCGTCCTAGAGGTGTCCTCTAGCGGGAGTGTCTACGATATCAGTAGGCCTGGCTCAATGGTGGCTCTGTCAGTGTGGTCTACCAGACTAGTAAGTCAATACCATGACATCATCAAAGTCCTTAACTACATTACATCTATCGTATGTGGACTTGCCTTTTTTTCTTACATATTAAGTTTTAAGTGTAAGATTTCCATTTGTTTTTGAATGTTGTAGGGGACATTGAATCCTTGCTAGAAACCGGTGGTTTCTGGCAGTATCCAATAAGAAGTCCAACGGCCATCAGATAAGGTGGTGTCAGCTAGCAGTATCCAATAAGCAGTCCAACAGCCATCAGATATGGTGCCGTCAGCTGGCAGTATCCAATAAGCAGTCCAACAGCCATCAGATATGGTGCCGTCAGCTGGCAGTATCCAATAAGCAGTCCAACAGCCATCAGATATGGTGCAGTCAGCTGGCAGTATTCAATAAGCAGTCCAACAGCCATCAGATACGGTGGTGTCAGCTGGCAATATCCAATAAGCAGTCCAACAGCCATCAGATATGGTGGTGTCAGCTGGCAGTATCCAATAAGCAGTCCAACAGCCATCAGATACGGTGGTGTCAGCTGGCAGTATCCAATAAGCAGTCCAACAGCCATCAGATATGGTGCAGTCAGCTGGCAGTATTCAATAAGCAGTCCAACAGCCATCAGATACGGTGGTGTCAGCTGGCAATATCCAATAAGCAGTCCAACAGCCATCAGATATGGTGGTGTCAGCTGGCAGTATCCAATAAGCAGTCCAACAGCCATCAGATACGGTGGTGTCAGCTGGCAGTATCCAATAAGCAGTCCAACAGCCATCAGATACGGTGGTGTCAGCTGGCAGTATCCAATAAGCAGTCCAACAGCCATCAGATACGGTGGTGTCAGCTGGCAGTATCCAATAAGCAGTCCAACAGCCATCAGATACGGTGGTGTCAGCTGGCAGTATCCAATAAGCAGTCCAACAGCCATCAGATACGGTGGTGTCAGCTGGCAGTATCCAATAAGCAGTCTGACAGCCATCAGATACGGTGGTGTCAGCTGGCAGTATCCAATAAGCAGTCTGACAGCCATCAGATACGGTGGTGTCAGCTGGCAGTATCCAATAAGCAGTCTGACAGCCATCAGATACGGTGGTGTCAGCTGGCAGTATCCAATAAGCAGTCCCAGACATACAGTTATCAACCGTGTGGTGGACTATAGCTATAAAGAGCCACAAAAATCCATTGGCTCTACTGGAGGAAATCTAAAAATAAAGGTCACCTCTCCTTGGACTGAAGAGGGCCATTAGCCCAAAACAGTGTCATCAGATTTGCCAAATCTGGTGTGGTTGTGATAGTCCACTAGTTTGCAGAGACGTCAATAGATGGCGCCTATTATAGATCAAAATTCTCTTTACAAAATTGTCATCTATATTAGATGAATGGTGAAATTATGTGCT
The DNA here is from genome assembly GCA_030710605.1 of Cordylochernes scorpioides. Taxonomy (NCBI): domain Eukaryota; kingdom Metazoa; phylum Arthropoda; class Arachnida; order Pseudoscorpiones; family Chernetidae; genus Cordylochernes; species Cordylochernes scorpioides. The sequence goes on along the minus strand of CP092869.1, from coordinate 32,281,512 downwards.
GCCTTTAAAGGTAATTACTATCAATAGCTTTATTTTTAGGTGGTACGGAAAAGAGGTCTGTTCTCCATGTTAAGAGCAACTTTATTTGAGCCTAAGTTGTACTGCCACAGTATGTACTCCGGATTCTCTGAACCAAGAGGAAACATAAATTTACTCATCATTGAAAGTGTCAATTTTTAAGATAAGGAAGAAAAGAATATCAACTTACATTCAGCTATCTCTGCTTCTGCCATTTCTAATCTCCAGGCCTCTTCATCTTCTTCCATCATGGCCAACTCTTCCTCAAAAGTCCGGCCATTACGGACTTTCTTGTTTTGGCCTGGTGAGTCAAAGTTCTTTCTCTTGCCTTGACTCATTGCTGCACAAAAATCAACACTTTATGCCTCATGTCATTAAAGGTAAAATTTGACGAAATTATGTTTAGTGTATATAATTTCGTATTATAACTTGTTATTTGGTAAATTTACCAATGTAAATATGTCAATAATCCATAAAACTTTTCATGTTTGTTATGAAATATACCGGTAAAAGGTTGTAAGGCTTTGTTATCGTTGCTCATTATAAAAATATCGACCATAAAATTATACAGCCACACAACATATGTAACCAGTTTAAAAAAAGTGAAATATTTACGTTAAAAGGGTCAAGTTTAGAATAAAATATCATGTTGCACACGTTAAGAACATAAAAGGAAACAAATAAGAACAATAATTCTAGCTAAAATTACACATTTTAAAGATTTAAAATCGCCTACTTTTTGTTATTTGTGGTTAAAAGTATACTTTAAGTGATTATATTAAGCTTTATTTGTAGATAATGAGCTATTTTTCAAAATATAAACCTTTATTTTGTCTACAAAGAGCGGGAAAGAATCAAACACATGAGTGCAAAAGTGCCGGGTGATAAGCAACAATGCAAAAAAAATCATAAATTTATAAGCTTAACAATTTTTTATTCCAGGAACAAAAAATGGATTTTTTCTGAATCTTAATAATATTTTCTATCAATATTATTCTAATAGGCTAACGATTGATTTAATATAATAGTAAAGTTATCTGCTTTCAAAGATAGATAAAATTATTTCAAGTTCCTTGAGAAAGTTTTCAAGGGATATTTTTTTATCTACAAAAATATATATTTGAATAATTATTAGATTAACTTTTTTAAAATTAAAAACAAAATTTTGAATTTCGATAAAAAAATTTGAAACCTTCGCATCTCATTGTAATTTATGATTATTTAGATAGGTTTTGATTTTCTCAATTTTTCAATGTTCAATCGAATTTTTAATTTTGTATCTAGATATTATATTATTTCATTCAAATAAACTTAAATATATTTGCTTAACTCTAATCAAAATACGTTCATTTTGCAAATAAAGTTCAATTCAAGTGTTTAGATATTATATTGACTATATTTTACTAGTTTAAAATGAACTTTTAGATTGACTCTAAGAAAAAAATTAAGTTGAGTAAGAATATCCTAAAATACAATAAGTGGCTCTTAAAAAATTTTCTGACTGGATAAACGGAATTGCTACCATAGCCAGCATGGAGCGTCGCTGGGTCGCCAGCTGATAAAGGGAGGCAGAAATTGGAGTAATACTATATTCGAGGCCACAGAACCCACGTAGCGAATTATTTAGCATGACTTAGGCAAGGATATTCATATAATTGTAACCTCACGTTCCAGAGTTTGGTGAATTTTCTGAATAACCAAATATCTCAAGTTCCTGGACGTCACAAAGTAATTGCTATAGATCCTGTAAAGCACACAAATAAATCGACATCACAGAGTTACACCGAAATGAACACAGAGTGACTTATGCCGCAGAGTTCCCTAGAATCACATAGTAACTGACATCAAGGAGTTCCTGAAAACACTAGTAACTGATATGACAGAGTTCTCGAGAATCATGCAGTGGCTAACTACACAGAGTTCCATAGAATCACACAGTAAAATCACATAACAACCAACATCACTGTGTTCTAGAAATTCATAGAGATTTTATCCACATTTTTATTCACATTCATATATCCAGAGTCACCGAAATCAGGGAGTTTCTGAATATCATACAGTAACCTATTCAGTGAAATTTTTTCTTGTGTAACTAGCGCAAGTTGTATTCATCACATGATTCATGAATAGTGTACTCTATCGGTAGCTTCAGGCGGAGTTGACAGCACATTGATCTCTATATCATCATGTAATACATATGTCACACGTGGCACGTCACGGTGTTGCAGAGAACAACATGGGCTTGCTTTGATTTTTGGACCAGGTGTTGCTTCAATTGTGAGTATATTGTATAGCAACTTGAGTAAATGTACAACATTTCATTAACTATTTTATTTCTCTAGCTTTCATGCCTCCTTACTGGTGAATTATTTCATTGTTCATGAGTGTATTTCTACAATTTGAAAATAAAATACCGAAATTTTAAATTTTAATGTGACAAAATTTTAAAACACTCTTATACACTATTAAAACATTTAAAGTTTAATGACAGTATTTGCGTTTCTCTCTCTCTCTCGGTAGTGCGGCCACGCGGCGCGCGAGCTCCTGCGACTGGGATGGAGGCCATGGAGATCACTAACCCCTTTGAAGTATTGGCTAAAAGCCAAGAGAATGGGCAGCAAGCCCATATGGATCTCACGAAAACCTTCAAAACTCCGCCGAAATATTGGCAAAAGATCCAGAAATGGCTGAGGGCCATGCTGAATAAAAAAAATAGCAAAGATGCTAATTCTGAGCCAGCGGCGGAGCAAAAACATTCAAATTCCCGCCTCAATTGGGCTGATTTCCCGGAACAGGACGACCAGCTACCCGAGAGCGAAGATGTAATCTTCACCTTAGTGGGAGGCTCGAAGAAGAGGCCACATGATCCTGACCGCGCCAACTCGGGGACGAAAATGGGCTGCATTCAGGCACCGAGAATCCGTTCAAACACCAGCAGGCCACGAGCCACGCAAAGACCCAGCAAAGTACACGAGTGCTAGACCACCAGGCAGTAGTAGGTTACTTTCCGAGCCAGGTCGGCAGCAGGGCAGGGGGACCAATGTGTCTACCTGGAGTTCTGCCCAGACTTCACCTAAGAGCAGTACTTCCGGCGTTGGAAGCCAAGCTGGGCAAGGGCACCGTCTACCAGCTGACGAAGATGGAGGGACAAATCCTGGTCGGCCTCTCCAGTGTCCAGCAAGCCGACAAGCTCGTGGAGGATGGGCTGGAGATCGAGGACGCCCTCCTGCGAGCCACACCACCGAAGAAGCGGACAGAACGGATAGTGATCGGTGACGGTGTGAAGCTCTCACACATCTCAGCCCGTCTCGAAATAAAATCCAAAGGAGTGACTAGCCACGTGTACGTGACTTATGGCATCAAGTGCTTCTTATGCTATAAGCACGGGTACAAGCGCGCCAACTTCCCCCGGAAAACTGGCGTTCAAGAGGCTAACCTGCTTCTACACCTGGATCCTCTCACTGGTCCAAATAACGCTGGAAGAAGGCAGCCCTCATCTTCAAACACCATGCCTGTTCCAGTATCAGCGCCACCGCAGGTTCAACATCGACAGCTGCTCCAATCCCAGCTGCATCACTAGCACCACCCGCAGCGCCAACAACTCCAGCTGCATCACCAGCCCCACCTGCAGCTCCTTCACCTGCTGCAGAGACCCTACCTACTGCTTCTGTGGACCCAGTCTCTCCTACATCAAAGCAGTCCAGTGGTGCTAGGAAGACACAGAAAAAGCCTAACGTGACCGGCAGCAGCTCAACGAACTCCTTGAGCGTATCCCCAGAAACATCTTGGACCAGTCTGGGCTCGAAAGGCTTGAAAGAGGTGAAGTCTTGAAGGCGCTAGCCTTAGTCACCCGTCTGAAGAGCCTGCAAAACAAGATCGGGAGCGAGCAGAAGACCGCGCTCAACAATACTGCCCAGGAGCTGATCGACGTCCTGCCCGACTCCAAATCCGCTCTTTACAAGCACCTATCGGACGTTCGTGCCCAGACGAGGAGCGCCAAATAAGCTTCCGTCTGGCATCCATCAATGTCTGCGGGCTCGCCGCTCGCGAGAGGAGCATTGATCTCTGCCACTTCCTGCGTCAACATCGCGTAGACGTCGCCTTTGTTCAGGAAACCAACGCCTCGTCGCTGGACGCCATCCAACATCTGTGTCTGGGCTACAGCGCCGTCATCTTACCCCCCGCAGCCCTCAGAGGTTCGGGCCTCGCCTGCCTCTTCGCTTCGGGGGTCTCTGTCCTGCGGCAGCGTGTCCTGTGGCCGGGCAATATCGCCATCGTCTCCATCGACGTTCGCGGCCAGGAAGTGCGCGTGATCAACTGCCACCTTTCACACATTCCTCGCGAGCGGCTCGAACAGCTGGAGTCCATCACGGCAGCCGCGATCCAAGAGGACGCCTGGGTGGTGAGCGACCTCAACATCGACGAGCATAGCACGAGCGACACAACATCCGGCTCGGTGGAGGCCCTCACGGAGCCTCACTGGCCCTCGTCGATGCGGCTACCCTCTTTGACGCTGAACACCTTCCAATCAGAGTGGCCTACTGCGGGAGTCGGGTCGACGCCGCTCGACTGGATAGATTTCTCTTACCATGGAGACTCGTGGAAAGAGTTACACAGTACAATACCATCTACTACAGACTCTCTCACCATCGAGCTGTCCTCATCCAGCTGGGCTCGCCTGCTTCCCCTCGCCAGCCCTCCGTGGCCGCCATGCTTCGTTCGGCGCTGGTAGATGAACATATGCGGGCAACAATAGCGAGAACATCCGAATATATCGCGGACATGACCAGCGAATATCTATGGAGAAGCTGGTCCAAGATCAAGGCCGAACTCCTGGCGGAGGTGAGATCTCTCCATGCCCCACGCGTCGCCGACGTCGATCACATCGCACGCCCCAGGCGGTTTTGCAGGCCAGACTGGAGGTAGCGTCGTCAGCCACCGATTACCCATCGCTGCCCGACCTCGGACGTTCGCTTAGCGACCGACGGCCCGCTGGCACGAACATTCGCGATGAGAATGGCACCATCATCGAAGGCGAGCATTCTCTTTCTTCCACTGCCCGTGGCTCCAGCGACTCCATTGCCGCCGCTGAGTTAATCCGGGGGAAGATCCGGTTATGATCCACTGCTGCGTCCTGAGATCACCGGCTCAGAGATCGCGGCGGCCGTCCGTCGACTGCTACTCGGAAAGGCTCCTGGGTGGGACGACCTGGTCACCTACGAGGACTTCTTCGTAGAGGCTCTAAGGCGCGTCTTCGAGACCTCCCAAAGTCGCGGAGCCTTACCTTTATCGACCCAGCGCAGTACCATCTGCCTCGTCCCCAAGTTCAACGGTGGCCCCGGGCTCAGCGGCTTCAGGCCAATATCTCTCCCCACGGCGGACTCCGAGTCCTGTGCAACATCCTCCTCCAGCGTCTGCGGCCCCATCTTCCCGTCTTGGTACCTCGGTACGCTTTCCCGGGGAGGTCTCCCAGCTGGAACGTGGCGCGAATAGCCGACGAGGTCGACATGACCGCGAGGAACGGGTCGGAGCTGGCTGTCATCTCCACGGGCTAGAATCGGCCTTCGACACCCTGGACCGGTGCTTTCTGGTGTCCCTGATGGTCTCTGCGGTTGCCACCTGCCTTCGTCGAGTGGTTCCTCCTCCTGTATGCCGGGGCGGAAGGCCTCCACACAAGGCCCTTCCATCTGCTGAACGGGATGAGGCAGGGCAGGGCTGTCAGTCTCGCCACTGGCCTTCTCTTGGTGCGCCTTGAGCGAGTGCTCGGCCCCGAAAACGTCCTCGCCTACGCCGACGACATTGTGCTGCTCATCAGGCGCGACGAGCTCTTCGACGTAGTGAGAACCATATTCGAGGACTTCCGGTGCGCTTCGGGCCTGGCGGGCCCGCACCGACGCGCCGCTTGGTATCTCCTGGACATCGGGGCATCTACGGTTACTGGGCTGCATTATAACACAAGCAAGGTCATCCTCCGCTCAGGAACAACATCTCCTCGCACTCCAGACCTCTTGGTTGCATCACGATGGGCGGGGGTGCGCGTTGGTGAGATCACCAGCTCCTCATTCCTCCCTCTGCACACCACCGCGTCGCCCTCGCTGACGTTGCGGCACTCACCACCTTCTGCAGCCGGATCGTGGATCAGAATCTCCACCATTCACACCGGGTCGACAACAAAGAGAACGCAATCGTGCTGCCTGGGACGGCCAACGCCTTCCGCGCCTAACCACCCGCACTGCCCGCCGCATGCTGGAGCGTTCACGCCTGACTGCACTGCCCATCACCCAGCTGCTGGGCCGGGGGCTACCTCATGTTAGCATCTCCATCTCCATCAGCTGGTCTTCTCTCCGGCGATGTGCCTCCTCGGGGAACAATGCCGACGTTGCCGTGCGACTGGCCATGCACGCCCCTCCCCATCCAGCCTCAGCCTGGGAGTCCTGCATCGCCTGTGGGCCCGGAGACCTGCTACTGGCCCAACGCTACTGATCCTGTAGGCGGATCAGGCCTGTCATCGTGGAGGCCTTCATTATCATCCAGCTGCCTCCTGACCTATAGAGCTGGATCTTCGGGCGTGACCTGGAAGACGACGCCTTGGCTATCCTGGCGTCTGCCAAGACCCGTATCTACAAGCACCTTCTGGACCCGGAGATGCGGGGGGTCCAAGAAGACCCCCTCCTCGTCTGGAGGAGAACTCTATCAAGGTGGTGGAGCCTCCCTAGCTCATAACATATTGTATATTTTCATTTATTTGAAATGTATTATTGACTAGATGTCAATAAAACCAACTGTCTGGAGTTCAACCAGGAATCACTCGGATGGACAGCCCCGGAGAAATTACTGGGCTGTGTATATCAAGTTGTGTCTCAGGCCAGCCTTTGTTGAACAGGAAAAAGTCGAATTGGCTTATAAAATTATAGAAGAGGACCTGAAGGTGATTCCTTATCAAAAGAGAGGCGAAAATATCACTATTAGTAAACTACCCTTCTGAAAATTAGAAATAAATTTTCAGGCGCTACTTTCAGACGTTAATTATACTGAAAAGAATAAAAATTGAAAGAGAGATGTTTCAACAGCTACAAAATTTGACATCACAGGGAGAATTATCTCAGATTTTGCCAGAACGGAGAACTCCGAGGACATCGCCTCCGGCTCAGTCGCAGCCCTCGCGGAACTCCTGGACCGGGAAGTTCTCTGGGGCGCCGCTCACCAACGAGCGTAGCAAGTTATTGAAGCCGGAATGGCGCGAGTCGCCTGGACCGACTTCATCTCTGTAATATATACTAAAGTTCGGATCACCATTCCTACAGACACCTCTGATTCACGCCCGCCCTGCAGAAACAATACTGTTAAAAATAGATAATTGTATAATTGTATATTTTGTAGATTTTCCCTTGATTTTTTTGTTTTGTTTTTGTTTACCTACTTCTTAATGTGTGGAAAGAAATAAAGAATGGAATGAGCAAAATTTGGAGGCAAACAAACACATCTGTCCCAAGATGAGAGGCAAGCTGAGTTTGACGACACAAGACAGAAATGACGTCGGCCCCCGCATCTCATGCGCGAGCGCCTATGCACGGTGGCGGAGAGAAAAACAAGAAGGAACAACCGGCAGCACTGGTGTGTAGGTTCAGGGGAAATATGAGCTCCCTGTCTCAGAAGGAACCAGTAGCGAGGTAATCAAGGAACAAAGAAGACGAAAGGGAAGAGGGAGTCGTGATAGAATTGCGCGCCAATTATGTGGGTGGCGATATACGTGGTTTCCTGTTATTGAACTGAAGAATTGATCCGGATATTATTCTTGAAGTCAAGTGTGACAAGTGAAGAATTCTACGAGAAGTTATGATCTGATTGATCGACAGAGTTGATAACGAGATTTGTTTTTAAAACTCAAGAGAAGCTTTGAGATAAGTACTTTTGAACTTTGTATGTAAAAGATTTGCCTTTCAAACACTAGTTACTTTTTGCTCTCTCCATTATATGTTTTGTCTGTATATTCATTTTGTATCACTTGTTTCTCTAATTTTAAATATAACTATAATTTTTTGGCCAATTTGATAAAACTATTATTTCCCCTTTATCTATTTTTATATTTTAACCATTAATTATTGATAGTAAAAAAAAAATATATTAATGCCCTTTTTGTTAATTTATATTTTCACAACTGTACAAACACTACCGGCTGAATCTCCATTTTCAATCTGGGCAAGATTGACCTCTTCCCGCATTTTCTTCTTTTTTTTTTTTTTAACTTTAACAACTACTTTACATGCGAGGCCAGTCGTTGATCGCGTGGCGACACTATTCGCCATGAGGAACCCATGCTAGAGAATCTTGGACAATTTTTAGGCCGATTTGATTCCGGGATAAATTCCCTCTGCGACATTTCACAGGCAAGATGGGACATCTAAGCAAGGAGCGGAGAAATGTTAACTGAAGCAGATCGTCAATCGCTGCCAACTTCGGCCGCAAGGAACAGCAACAACAAGTCGGAGTATCGAGACGTATGTAATACGGTCTTTGTAGGAGTGTCCTATCGTTATTCGTGTTCACAGGGCTGACTTTATGAGAGAAGTCAGTTAACTTTGGAGCAAAGCGATCCTTTGCCTAGGTATGAGTGCTCACCAGATGTAATGGCTACAACTGTCCGCCGAACGTCGCTAGGAAAAGTAGCTGGATGGGACGACCTACCCTGCGAGATGATCTGAACCTTCGTGCCTGCGCTTTACAGAGTCTTCCTAGCTCTGTAACCCTTGTCCCCAAACACGCGGAGAAGTGAAACCTGGCTTGTTCCAAAACCGGATCTCACTGTGGTCCTGACCTATCTCACCAACGGAGCATAGTTCTCCACCTGCAACCACATCTGTCGGAATGTCAGAGTTACGTCCTTCTGGGGAGAACATCGTCTTCAGCTCGTGTCTCTGATGAGGTTGCCATTGTCTGTCCGTCAGTCCGCGTTGGACACTCTGGGACATCCTGACAATTCTCCCATTGCCTACGTGGTGCCCCTACGCCACGGCAGCAAGAATTGACGGCGCTGGGAGAACTCACCGATACAACAGAGCTTCTTTCCATGTTTAACGCCTGAATGTGAGGGAGGCCCCGTAGCTGTCTGAAAGTGAAGTCTCGTCCGGAGCCTTTCATGCTGAACTATGTAAATATATATTTATTTTAGTTTATGATATATATACAAAACTTATGGAAGTGGAAAGTATTTTATGTCGCCGGCCGTCTTTTTTTAAATTTATTTATTTTTTTATTTTATTTTTGGAGACAGGGGCAATTTTATTCACACTTGATTATCTCGTGTGTCCTCAATAAAGGTCACTGTGTGTCAAATATCTCTCAGAGTTATTGTCTGAATCCCGATATACATGCTAAAAGATAAAAATTTCTTAGGTTTTGTCCATGAGTGTATATTATATTATTTAGTATTTTTGTTTGTTTATTTTTTCTTAAAAATTGACTTATGTAAAAAGTAATTTTAAATTAATTACCATAATACTACACGTTTCGATATAATGTGTATGCAGTACAAGCATATACATTTTATACATTCTAATAAATGTATATCAACTACTTCATTTTTGTGTGTAAAAACACCAAAATATATATAAAATATGTATAATTAGAAAGATTTTTTTCTAAGAACCGAACATTTCCTTACTATGTTTTTTCCTCACAAATTCATAGTAAGTTAAAACTACACTGCTGGCCACTAAAATAGCTACATCATATGAAAGAATGAAAATATCATAATACGATTTTTTATTCGTCGTGTATAATGGGAGGAAGTATTGGTTTAATTAGAAAGTAATTTTGAATCAGAGTGTATAGAGCAGAAATGCCCCTGGCTGCAATAACAGCTCTATCCTGCTCTCCGAGCATAGTTTGGATAACGAGTAAAAATGCAGCTCCAACCCTATGCCAGGAGTATATCGTTTCAATTGGCGAGAGAGATGATGAATTCCAGTGCAACAGACGAATATACATTTGAGGAAGGCCAGGACAAGAGGTGTTGTTGAAATGTAGTGTGAAAAAGACTTCGAAGATAGGATGAAGACACGGAAAGTAACACTTCAGGAATGTCCAAATTCCAAGACCTAGAGGTGGCTGCAGTCTGTAGCACTACAGTTGATGATGGGGTCGTATATACTCCAGTAGTCGGTCTCTCCATATCATGGTGCGAGATGAGAAGCGAGTTTCGTCAGAAAAAACGGCGTGACTTCACTCCTGGGTCTTTTTTCAACGACCGCTGAAGGCCATTCTGTCTCTGCAACAGTGTCAAGGGGAGCCTTAGCAATGGCCGCCGTCCATTGAGCCGTCGTCGGACTGTCCTGCTGATACTTCTGGTGGCGAAAACGGCCAAGTTTATGACTCGTAATGTGGCTGTACGACCTTACAGGGCCATGACGTCTGTCCTCCCGGGCATCTTTCTACTACGAGGCATTACAAGATCTTTTCTCAAGAGAGCAATGTAAATACATTTTCTATAAGATAATCCGCTTTACGATCTGCCCTTTTATACAGACTGTAGGTGGCCTTACTCTTACCTGTTTGTATATTGGAATTGAAATTATAATCATTTGCATATCCAACAAGTTGTATATTTAATGAAAAATTTTATTTTTGTCGTGTACCTTCTTCATGGTGTAGCAATTTTAATGGCCAGCACAGTGTTTATATTTGTATATATACTAGACTCTTTTTAAAAATATAAATCTAGAAATAATGGGACATTTTTATTTTTGACATCATTTTTTAAGTTGAAAAATTATACAAAACCTAAAATTTTTCTAAAGTTCCAGAAATAGATATATATTTAAACGAAAGAGAATAATAAAAATAAGAGATAGAGAGAGTAGCATATAACTATATAAAATCATATTAAAAAAAAAAGTTCAATTTTAAGACGTTTAAATCCCAAAAGATAAGATGGCGCTAAAATATATGTTGAACCAACATTAAAATTCAAAATTCAATATTGAAGATTAAATGAGGAAATTTATAAAAATATGGCAACGCCCAACGACAACCAACCCAATTTCACCGCTACACCGGCATAATTAGGGAAAAAATCAAGAATAGTCATAATTTTGTTCGCTAGATGGCGTTGGTAGGTCAAGCCGCTAGCGCCACGTAGTTGGCGACCCACATTCCTAGTGGTAAGCTGTACGTCGTCCATGTGATCATCTAACCCTTGCCTGTCGTCCTATAGGAGCACCGTACCCGAGGTAAGTTCCTATGGATTCCAATCATAAGTATAAATTCTTATAAAATCTGTTGGACTCTTGAAGAGAAAACAGCCGATCGAAATTTGTCGGTGTTGCCAACCCAGATTTGTTGTTAGTCGTTCTGCAGACGATGGCCATTCTACCTTGACCTCTTCTACTACAGAAATTACTTCCCTATCAACGTTTTAACTCACCTATACTATCTCTACATTAATTTATCTATCTTTCAACGCCATTTTACCACTGTTTTACTATTGTTTACTATTCATTTAGTGCAGAGTCTAATTAGTATAATACACGCTGTATAAAGCGTTGTTTATTAAATATTTCGATTTAGGAGAATGCTAAATATTTATTACTCACAGATGGAATATATTTATATAACCTAATGTAGTTTGTTCATAATTATATATGTCAAAAATTTGCCTTGTCATTATGTTTATAATATTATTTCGTTTTAAAAAATTACCGATATCTCTACAAAAGTCAAGTATTAGTTTTAGAGAAAAATAAAACACACCAATTACTCTTTTTAGTTATTATTATTAATACAATAAATATTCAAGCAAATATATCATATATTTTCAATTCTTCCATTAAGTGTGTCATTTAATGAGTGTATAAAAAATTATATTAAAAATAATTAATGTCCCTTTCATACATGGGGAAATATTATATAAAATATTTGAACAAGAAAATGTTTATAACTTTCATGCATTCTTTTATATTGCAAAAGATAGGCGTTTATACAGGAAATAATAACATATTGTTACATCATGATTAATGGCGTATTTCTTATATCATTTTTAATATATTTGAAATTTAAATTATATATTTATTTATTTTTATATTCTATGATATTTATTTAAAACAGATTATTTTTTAGATTCTCATTATTTGTATTTAGGTACACGTGTGACTTCACTGCTCTCTTTGATGTGAGAAAATAAATAAAGGATTCTGGAGGCTACTTAAAGTAGACTTATCTCATTATTCCCTTATATAAATTTGTAGGATGGTTGAAACACGCTCTGGTAAGATGCAAGACCCAGCACAGGAGAGAATCATGCCTGAAGAGTCTGCCAAGCCGCAACCTGGTGCAACAATTGGTAGAGATGCGAGTTCCGACCCAGTTGTCCTGAATCCCAACATCGACATCCCCAAGTTTGATGGAACGGAAGACCCTCGCCCATGGATTGAATCTCTTGAAGAAATTGGCTTCCTGTACCATTGGGCAGACTACATTATCTCTCGTTATGCTGCCATGAATATGATTGGTAGCGCCAAAACCTGGCTGAACCTACACAAGATAAGTTTCACCAGCTGGGAAAATTTCAAGAGCCGCCTAATTCAGGATTTTGCCTCAGACGCCAACAAAGAAGAAATGAAGATGAGGCTAAACAGAATGCAGCAGTGGAATGAACCTGCAATCAGGTTCGCAGAGGATATCCTTGTACTGTGCAACAAGGTCGACCCCCAAATGGAAGAAGAGACTAAAATAAACTGGGTTATTGGAGGGTTAAAGAAAGAATACTCTTTTGCCCTTCACCTAAACCCTCCTAAAAATACCAATGAACTTCTAGAAATTTGTAAAAAGCTGGATTTGTTCGAAAAGAATTACCAAGAACGTGCAGAAAAATCAAAAGCTCTTTATAATGGACCACGCTCTCCTCGTCCCCATCATCAAGAGCAATGGAAGAATGCTACGTCGTTCAGAAGACCATATCAGAACACCTCCAAGCCCCAGGCCCCCGCTCCGAGGTACTACCAGAACACCTCCAAGCCCCAGGCCCCCACTCCGAGGTATTACCAGAACAAGCCTCTGCCCCAGGTATCTGCCCCTAGACGATCTTACACTCCCAATCCTGAGCCAAAACCGGTCTACCCAAGTAAAACATACAATAAGAATCCAAATTCAAATAGGAATAGGACAGAAGACGGGAGACCAATATGTTTCAAGTGTAACAAGCCAGGACACGTAGCGCGGTATTGCAGAGTCAGGTTTGTAAGAATTGTGGAAGAGGACCCCATAGTTACACAAGACAAGGTCGAAGAAGAAATCCGAATGGATAATGGAACTCAGAAGTCGAGACCTCTGCTCTACGCGGACGTAAGTAATAGCCCGTACTCGAGTATCCCTACAAGGAATAGATATGCCGCATTAGAAGATTTAAACTAAACATCGCGCCTGAGTCCGTCAATCAAAGCAAGTCGACCATAAATGGAATTAAAAAGTTGGACCCCAAATATAAAATGAACATTAACGTGGATAGAATCGGTATCTGCGAAGCTTTGATTGATACAGGCGCCGATCTTTCAGTGGTCGACCTTAATACAGCTCTCAACACAGGTCTTGAAATAATAAATCCTGATAAAATGTGCTCCGGACCCGATGGCAAAGAATTAGATATCGTAGGAAATATTATTTTAAAGATAAAATTTGATGACAAAACAATCACACATCAATTTGTGATAATGAGAACACATTTGCGAATATTTATACTTGGACGTGATTTTCTTAAGAAAATGAACGCAAAAATTGATTGTCAGCGTGAAATAATCAAATATGACTTGACAGAAAATCGTGACGTAATCAAATATCAACAGAAGAAAATAAAAAGTGCAAAGGATGCCATTATACCAGAACTTTCTATTAAATTGATTAATGCATTTGTAGAAGCAGAGGATGGCGAATACATCATCGAGGAGAACCATAAAATGTTTCAAACAAATGGACTTCGACTAGCGAGAAGCTTAATAAATGTTGTGAATAAGGAAACATATATCTGGATAACAAACCCTTACCCTCGACCATTAAAAATATTAAAAAACCAAACATTGTGCTTTGGAAGCCAGCCAGCCGAAGTGAATCTTGTGGAAGAAAGTGAACAAAAAGAGCCTGAAGAACCCCAATTTCAGATAAACGAAAATTTAGCATATAAGGAAAAGGAGCAATTGAAACAAGTTTTGGAAAGGTACGAGGATTTGTTTTCGTCGGGATTAGGAAGATCCAACTTAGCGAAACATCGGATCGATACAGAAGGCGCGAAACCGATCAAACACAAGCCGTATAGAGTGAGCGCGAAAGAGCGAGAAATCATAAAAGAACAAATTGATGAAATGCTCAGAGACGGCATAATTAGACCATCCTCGAGTCCATGGTCCTTCCCTGTAATCTTGGTCAAGAAGCGAGATGGTAAGTACAGATTTTGCGTTGACTACAGAAAATTGAATGATGTAACAGTGAAGGATGTTTACCCAATTCCAAGAATTGATGACGTAATGGATACTCTCCAAGGATCGAAGTACTTCTCAGCAATAGACCTTAGATCGGGATATTGGCAAGTCGAAATTGAAGAGAAAGACAAGGAGAAGACAGCTTTCACTACGACCCACGGTTTATATGAATTCAACGTCATGCCCTTTGGACTATGCAACGCCCCTGCTACTTTTGAGAGGAATATGGACAATGTGCTTGGAAATCTAAGATGGCAGATTTGCCTTTGTTATCTGGACGACGTTATTATATACAGCTCAGACTTTCCAACCCACCTTAAAAGACTTGAAGCTGTCTTAAAATGTTTTAGTGAATCTAATTTGAAACTGAACGACAAGAAATGCAGATTTGCTTTTGAAGAACTTGAGATCCTTGGTCATATAACAAACCAACAGGGTATAAAACCGGCCGAATATAATATCAAAGCCGTTAGGGATTTTCCTCAGCCCAAGAAGGTCAAAGAAGTACAATCGTTCCTAGGAATGTGTTCCTATTATAGAAAATTCATTAAAGATTTCTCATTAATTGCTGACCCATTGACAGGACTCATCAGGAAAAATGCGCAATTTACCTGGACAGAAAAACAAGAGGAAGCATTTCAAAACCTTAAAAAAGCTCTGATAAATCCGCCAATCTTAGGTCACTTTGATCCAAATGCAGCCACCTACATTCACACAGACGCCTCTAACATCGGCTTAGGTGCAACACTGGTCCAAATTATCTGTGGGGAAGAGAAGGTGATATCATATTTGAGTCGAACTCTAAGTAAAGCTGAGCAAAATTACTCAACCACCGAAAAGGAATGTTTGGCTGTGGTGTGGGCGATATCAAAACTACGACCCTACCTATATGGAAGACACTTCAAGATAATTACAGACCATCACGCATTGTGCTGGCTGAAAAATCTTAAAGATCCAACAGGTAGACTTGCAAGGTGGGCACTGAAAATTCAGGAATACGATTTTGACATAATACACAAAGCGGGTAAAAAACATATGGATGCTGATGGCTTATCTAGAGGACCCCTACCTGAAATGGATTGGGTCGAAGATTATGAACGACTATTTTTGAATCAGATAATAAATGAAGAGGATGAATTCATAGAAAATGTTAAGAAAAGCCTTAAAGGAAGCAAACGAGCAATCACACAGAATTTTAAAGAGGAAAATGGATGTCTATATAAGAAGAACCCAAACCCTGAAGGCAGAGCATGGTTGCTGGTAGTGCCGAAGAAGAGAAGGAAAGAAATCATGAGTGAATTCCACAACCATATGCTGAATGGCCATCTAGGCGTCGCCAGAACCACATACCGTTTGAAGAATAAATATCATTGGCCTTCCATGCTGAAAGATGTTTCAGAATTTGTAAAGACGTGCCATCTTTGCCAAAGTCGGAAAGGTTCAAATCAGTCGCCCTCTGGACTTTTGCAACCCATTCCCCCAGCTAACTACCCTTTTGAAAGAATCGGGATTGACTTTGTTGGTCCCTTGCCATCAACGAAAAGAAGAAGGAAGTGGATAATTGTGTTGACTGATTATTATACCAGGTACGCTGAAACAAAGGCAGTCTCAGAAGCAACAGTGAAAGAAGTCTCTACATTTTTAATCGAACAAATTTTTTTACGTCACGGGGCCCCAAGGTTTCTTATTAGTGACAGAGGTTCACAGTTCACTAGCAATTTGATGAAGGAGGTTATGAAAATGTGCAAAGTTAAACACTGCTTCACGACGAGCTACCATCCCCAGACTAACG
This sequence comes from Cordylochernes scorpioides, assembly GCA_030710605.1. NCBI lineage: Eukaryota > Metazoa > Arthropoda > Arachnida > Pseudoscorpiones > Chernetidae > Cordylochernes > Cordylochernes scorpioides. The sequence goes on along the minus strand of CP092869.1, from coordinate 32,265,237 downwards.
GACTAACGGAACGGCTAAATAGAACTCTAATCAACATGATAAGCATGTATGTAAATACAGACCAGAAAAACTGGGACGAAATCCTCCCTTTCGTCACCCACGCGTACAATACCACGATTCAAGAAACCACAGGCTACTCTCCATTTTTCCTGTTATTTGGGAGGGAACCCATGTCCCTCTTAGACGACGATAATATCCCAATTGACAGTAACATGAACAATTATGACGAATATATAGAAAATTACTTAGATAAAATAGCAAGGACGAGACAGGTAGTCATTAACAACACAGAGAAGACTCAAGAAAGAATGAAGAGAAACTATGACAAAAAACACAACGAGAGAATCTATGAACCAGGACATTTAGTGGCAGTTTGGACACCAGTCAGGAAAATCGGAAAATGTGAAAAACTATTGAGAAAATATTTTGGCCCATATCGAATATTAAAGAAGCTGTCTAACGTAAATTACTTAATTGAGCCGAAAGATAATCCTGGCCAAGACCCATTGATTGTCCATGTCTCAAGACTCAAACCCTATTTTGAGAGAATTGATGAGGTAACTCACGAGGACGTGACGACCTCTGGAGAGGGGGAAGTGTTACATCATGATTAATGGCGTATTTCTTATATCATTTTTAATATATTTGAAATTTAAATTATATATTTATTTATTTTTATATTCTATGATATTTATTTAAAACAGATTATTTTTTAGATTCTCATTATTTGTATTTAGGTACACGTGTGACTTCACTGCTCTCTTTGATGTGAGAAAATAAATAAAGGATTCTGGAGGCTACTTAAAGTAGACTTATCTCATTATTCCCTTATATAAATTTGTAGGATGGTTGAAACACGCTCTGGTAAGATGCAAGACCCAGCACAGGAGAGAATCATGCCTGAAGAGTCTGCCAAGCCGCAACCTGGTGCAACAATATTTCACACATAGGTAAACAAAAACTAAAAAGCCTCGTGATCTTGCCAATACAAAGTACATGTTTATACCTACGCACATAAATAAATTATTTAATATGATAATCTTCTGCTATAGTTGTTTAAAATATAGCGCTAATTTTGATCATATGGGAATAAAAAACCATCATGTGTAAGTTTCTTTTAACTTTTTTATAGCAAAACTTGACTTCAATTTTAAAAATGTAATACCTTATATCATATGATTATTTGGATATAAAAGATCTGATACAAGAGTTATACTTTTTTTGAACATTATTAATTTATATAAATTGTAGCAAAATATTTTTGCTATTCTTGTTTGATAACCTTTTATCCTAATATGGCAAGGCATGCAGACATAAATCAGATTATTTTGCCAGAAACATGATTTTTCGACTGAAATATAACATCAACCTTTAAAATGAAATATTTAAAATTCGAATATTTTTCAAAATCTAAAACTAAATGTATTACTAGCAGCTATATAATAACATATTTTGGAGGGCAGTTGATGACTTATTCTGTTTGATCAGTTTAAATATTCAAATTGTATATTGGACTTGGTTAGAATTCTAAGAATCTGTATTTTGATTTATTTTTAAAAGTGCTAAAAATGAATGGTAATTTTAAAATTTATTTGAAAGACGACTAGCTGCCGAGAATTGACCTTCTAAAAACGTATTAATATTGCTCTTAAAGCTAGTTGGCAGTAACAATCTTGCAACATTTAGTTCTGTGAGATTTGGATGATCATCAGTTAACGCCACAACTATGTATTTGCGTTTTATTTTATATACAGTCCATGCAAATGTATCTCAAAGGATTGCTTAATTTTCACGGTAATATATTGGCCTTAATAACAGTTGTTATTGATTCATGCCAGGTCCTGCTCCCAATTCATCCGTTTTCTTAGCGGATGTACATATTTTACTTAGAATAAATTTTACAAATAATTTAAAAGTAGTTATATGATAAAATTCAAAGAGTTTAGTATATCGGTTTTAAAATCGAAGCTCTCTCCGTACGATGTAGACTATAGCTATGATGAATATAAGACTGATTGTGTGTGAATGAACTCGTCATTTAACTTCGTGTAAATAGACGATCACTCTAAATCAGTGATTCTCAACCAATGTGCCGCGGTAATTTTGTGTGCCGCGAAATTCTAAAAATGTGCCGCCGAATTTTAGTCATATGATTATGTTCACGTTTGTATTGGTTTTTCTTTTTCATTTTTTTACTTTTTAAAATAACGAAATTAGCAAATTGAATGTTAGAGATGTATATCACTTATATTTTGCATAGAAATATTGATACATAATTTGAATTTTCTTGCATTCAAGTTAGCAAAAGTGTGCCGCGAAATTCTAAAATTGTGCCGCCAAATTTTCAAATCTTTAAAATAATGCCGCAACAAAAAAAAAAAGGTTGAGAATCACTGCTCTAAATACTAGAAATAAAGCTCGTTCTACGAACTCCTATTGAAAGTTGAAATGTGTTAACATACTAAATATATATTTATAAAAGTTTTATTATAACACACTCCTATAACACGGCCATTCTATAAAAACAAAGATTCAACAAACTGAGCCACACAGTGTTCTAAATAGAACAAATCCAGTTAGTAATGAAGCTTGAATTTTGATAGGTTTTGGTTCCAAGGCGCGGTTTGAGATAGATTTAGGATCTCAGCTTTCCTTGAGGAAATAAACAGCCGCTCCAACCCCAACATTCTCCGAGTTGAAACCACCACACACGTTCACAGAGTTATGATAGGAAGTGTAACGAGCGGCACTCTTGACGAAGGTAGGTTTAAACGAAATGAACAGCCATAGCATATATGCCGGCTTTTGGAAGACCTAAATGGTGATCTTGTTAAAAATGATGGATATTTAAACTCTAGATTTTCTCTAAACCTGCTTATTTAGAAATAGAAGATGGATCAATGTATGTTTTTTTTTTTCCGAAAAGAGGATAATTTGATCTGAGATAATCTTCCTATTCGCTATAGAGGAAGAAACACAAATCGAGAGAAGAGCGTATTTATATAAGAGGACGATCGTACAAGTTTTCGGGCTAGAAGCACTCTTCAACACCAGAAGTATCAGCAGGACAGTCCGACGACGGCAGGGCACTACACATATATACACGTGGCACACTTACAGAGTCCCATAACCCTCTACCACCATGATTATCATGGCCTTAAAGGTGTAGATATGTGGTGCACTTACAGTACACTCTCTCTGCCCACAATGATTATCATGGCCTTAAAGGTGTAGATATGTGGTGCACTTACAGTACACTCTCTCTGTCCACCATGATTATCATGGCCTTAAAGGTGTAGATATGTGGTGCACTTACAGAGTACCATAACCCTTTACCACCATGATTATCATGGCCTTAAAGGTGTAGATATGTGGTGCACTTACAGTACATTCTCTCTGTCCACTAGCTCGAAAGCTTGTACGATCGTATATAAATACGCTCGTCTCCCCGACTTGTCTCTAGTCTTCGATAGCTAGATCTGCGCCAGACAACAATACAATACGATATACCCCATTTTTTATACATTCTAAAACTGTATGGAAACGGTAAATGTAGGAGCGTGACTCATCATTGGATAATTCTCTTCTACATACATAAATTTGGAACTATCTTCAACCCTTTTGTTGTGTTTATCAATAAATATCTAGGAAACTATTTACTCCCCAGAGCCTATTAATTAATTAATTAATTATTACTCTCTAATTATGGTTACTTAATGCGCTCAATGAGATGTAATTATGTTTGAATCTCACCCAATTAAATGATAGGTTTTATCTCCCCCATTGTTTGGGTTAGTGCCTGCTTTATTTACGGTACATAGTGCTCGCATCCGCTATCCACCATTTTGACGGGAGAGGTGGCCTTTATTTTTTATTGTGCATCTATATGTGGTGTCTGGTAGACACAATACTCTCTCTACCCATCATGATTATCATGGCAGGGCACTACACATATATACACGTGGCACACTTACAGAGTCCCATAACCCTCTACCACCATGATTATCATGGCCTTAAAGGTGTAGATATGTGGTGCACTTACAGTACACTCTCTCTGCCCACAATGATTATCATGGCCTTAAAGGTGTAGATATGTGGTGGACTTACAGTACAATCTCTCTGTCCACAATGGTTATCTTGGCCTGATACTAAATATGCAGATATGTGGTGTACTTACAGTACATGCCTTGATGTAATGGATTTTCCTGAGTTTACAGAGAGAGATCATACAAATTTGAAGAATTCTAAAATTTCCAAAGTTTGGCAAGAAACCAGCCAAGCCTATAGTTCGATATCGATTTATAAATGTGGCAAATCCATAAGGTCCATTATGTTTACATATTGATATAAAATATACCACATCCCCCCACACAAATATCTTATACAGTAGTAAACTTTATTCACCAAATATATAGAATATGAACCAAATAAAATAATCACTAATACATATATTACTATAGCTGAAGAAAAGTAAGAAAGTTTTTATCCAAATTTTAACGATTCTAGATTTGATGAAAATTGAAGTTTTTTATTTAGAGAGCGCTAGTTTAAAAAATAAAACAAACGTCTCTTGGCTATCTCTACTGCAGTAAACACAGAGGAGGGCTTGGCTCATCAGTGAGGAACCTTCTCAGCACTTTAATCCACCAGCTATTGTATTGAGTACTCTGCTTAGACAGTCCCATCACTGGGATTCTACTCTAATATTGATCTACCGCGCAACAGTTCCAGCATATTCAACACAGATATATAATGCCCACCCTTATTGAAACTGTCCCCTGACCCTCTACAGCTGAAAACTATTTAAATTTATATTGTAATTTATTTCTGTGAATCTCTATTATATGTATGTTGCACGCCTTTGCAGAGCCAGTGGTCTTATGAAATGCGACCGCGTGAAAGCTTGCCTCCCAATTTCTGAATAAAAGAAACTCTGAAAATATATTTATTTAATTAAATTATTCTAGGATGTGTATTGTAGAAGAGATAGTGTAGTTGAAGGAATGCTGTACATATTTCACCGCCGCTATTAAAGACAAATAGAAAACCCTGTAAGACAATTTTAGCTGAATCCACGTCTGACGTGTCGAATGTTTGTTCCTGTGATAAAGTAATCATTCGTTCCCGGTGATCTCTGGGTTGTAAAATTACCAAGAGACAAACTATGGGCACAACACACTTGTGCTGTTTGAACATTTGGTGACAAAAATGGCGGCGACTTTCAAGTGAGAGATGTGACACTGTCAAATTCTATGTTACCAGAACTACTTCTCTAAACGGATGGCACTGTTCTTTCAACTTGAGACCACAGCGTCTGACATGTCATCAAATTTGAAGTTGGTTGTGCCGGCGAAATATATATATTTTTGGAATAGATAATCAGACATTTTACTTCTGCGAACCTTACTACAATGCTATAAAATTTTGATGAGAGAGCTTGGGTCATTAGTGGTGAAACCTCTCAGCGGTTTCTCCAATTTTATTTACAGACGGAATGTATTGGAATGATTTTCTTATATATTCTGTATTTGACAAGGAAGGCAGTTCAGGGTATTTAGGGGAAATAAGAAGATATTTCCAAGGCTGCAAGATCTCCTCACTCAAGTCTGTATCAAATTTCTGTTGTACAAAAGTTAAATTTACCAAAAATAAAATTATCACAAAATATGTGCAATAATGATGGAAGGTAGGTATCCGTTCTGAAAACGAGATCTCAACTCGACATGTGAGAATTTGTCGTTTAATTCTGATCAATTTACAGGTTAGGTGTGTTAGCCACTCGATTCCAATTCCCAGCAGGCCTGCCACACAATCAACTATCATAGCAGTAAGTTATGTATACAACTAAAGTGTGTAAACAAGTTTTCTATCTGTCTTAAATTCTCATGTGTATGTCGCCAAAAATGTATTTTACTTTGGAGCGTGACGCTAATGGCAAAAATCGATATTACTAATATAGACAGTGTTGCTAAGTTTATTTTTCATCGTTATTTTCATTGAAAACATATTTATGGAACAAAGTGTGTTCTGCATACGTCTTTACACCATTTGATGTATCCAGATAGTGTTAGGACTGAAGGAATTAACTGTCATACTTTCTTTCCCGGTAAATTTGCATACCAGCTTAATTGCATATTCCGAGGTCGGAAATGGTGATAATTTATTAGTGGGGATTCCTATATATAACTATTACACAAACTACTACTAATAATAATTAACCTCTGTTAAAAACAGTTGCAGATGGACAAACAACATCACTCGGTTATTATCTGGCCAAACCTGACCTTTCGTCTCGCTAAAACAACATATTCTACCTAGTGTTGCTAGATTTATAACATACTTTATATCGCACTTTCATAGAATGATATTAAAAATAAAGATGGCATATCCTGACCAAAAGCACATGTGCTTTTTAGATGGCAGAGCGTCATCTAGTGGAACAGAAATCTACTAATCATTGATTTAACCTGTTCCCTGATATTTGGCCAACCCATTTTCTTGATAAATCAAGAAAAACCATCTACGAACGCGTTTCACGCTGTTGGCGCTTATCAGCGTGGAGCAGGCTGTACCACTGTGACCAAAAATATTTTTGGTCCCCGAGGCTTCTTGAGAAACCAATAAAGGGGTATTTAAGGCCAAACTTGCGTAAATACGCTTAACACATGAAAAAACAATAGAAAAAATAAAAAATAAAAAGGTCAGGTGTTGATATTAAAAATTAAGAAGGCATATCCTGACCAAAAGCACATGTGCTTTTTAGATGATATAAAGTGTAGAGAAAATGGCGTACCTAAGGAGATCACATTTCCCCCTGAGACAGGAAGGGAGTCCCCGCGGGGATTATCAAGACATTTAAGAAAATTGATGCAAGCCATGTTCATCAATTGTATGAGAATTCTATATTTGTAATTGTTACATTTTCTATTGGCACTCAATCTTTACGTGCAAGGTATTTATAGCTTCTCCAATTCTATTAATATACTAACGGTCAAATATTATATAGAAAAAGAAACAATGGCGGTATTTGGGTGAGGAGGAGATGGAATTAGAAGTTATTGTTGGTTAGGACGTGACCGCCATCCCTTCACCACATCGGTTCGGCACCACTGCCTACGGTGATGGAAACCTGCCACCTGGTGGTCATTTGGTGAACTACTCTTTTCTTGAATATTCACCTGACATTCTCCGCCAACATTCTCATTTTTACCTTTCACCATTCCTTTTATTTTATTACAAACGTCTTCACATAAAACACCTTCAACCATTTCTCACCAAACCGTATGTTCGTTCCTACAGGGGCTATATATTGATCTGCCGCCTGTTCCCAGCTTGTAATAGAAGCTATCCCCTGGTATATATTGGACGTCTCACGCTACTTACAGTTTACTCGACATTAAACTTTCTATCTCTGTGTCCTATATATGACGATAGCATCTTGAAATCAGTGGTTTCGTGCTTGGTACAGATAATGTCGTTTGAGATCTTCTAGAAACAGTTATTTAAATACATTTTTGTGTTCAAATGTTCCATATGTTCAAGTCTTATATCACCAATGCAATGCCATCAATCAAACACGGCTCTGGTACTTTGTAGCAACATCATGGGACTTTCTGTATATATACATTTTACATTCTGAATGTCAGCCAAATCCCACTTTTTACCTTTAGATGAGGTCCCATCGGAGCTGGAGTGAGTCCAGCTTCATAAATGCCATGTCCACATGTATAGACATGTGATGTACTTATAGTACAAGCTATCATAACCTAGCTGTGTACTATATGTGTATAGAGGGTACTTACAGTACAAGCTCATACTGTGAGAACACATTTCTACAAATGTAGATATGTACCATGATAATGATGGTGAATAGAGGGCTATGACGGCTTGTAACATAAGTATATCTCATGTCTACACATGTAGAAGTTAGTTCGACTTTCAATATTCCAGGGTCAGATTACCACCACTCACTCACTGGTGGCTTAAATCATACTTATATAAAGCTGACAATTTTATTTATAAAGAAACTGAATTCCCTCGAAGCTGGGTGCAACAAGACACCAACCAAGTAGAACACTTAAAGAAACCCGCCGACAAAGAATGAAGGTCATAGAACCGGTTATGAAACATTTGCCCAAGGTTCTTCTGACAATAAATAAATAAATGCAGACGATCATCTGATGAGTCATTCCTGACATTTCTAATCCACCGAATTCCTCGATTTCTTTTGGTATTGAATTACATAGGTCTACTTGCTATTTCCAGATGGTTCGCCACAATGAGATGGCGTCTGGTTTCAATGGCTAACAAAAGACCGATTGAATTGCTAGCATCTGTTTTTTAAAAAAATATTTAGAGGGAATTTTGATGAAATTTAATTATTTATTTTTTATTTACAATATTTTCTGTTTTATTGATGAGGATTTTGATTATTTTTGAGGATTCTCTCTTATAATAATACGACAAACATACAGAACAGTAGAACTTCGCTTATATAAACATACACAACTTATATGAAAATTTCCTCATTATATGAAATTTCCTATATTTGATTGACACATTTAATTAACTACATATGATTTGTTTTATGCAACCTCATAAAACCTCACGACAACAACGTCCCGGGCTCAGGAGAACAACAAAGTGGTGCCTAGCAGTGGTCTGATCAGTACCAGTTGGCCAGAAAGTTTCGTGCTGGAGTCTGGGAGGCCATGGATGGTGGGTCAGTAGGGTTGTCTATATCCCATGTCTCAGGAAAGCTCAGTAGCTGAAGAGGAGGCGATTGTATTTCTTTCGAGAAGTGTTGGATCTGTTTCAGGATGCCCAATATGTAAAACCTCTAACAATGTTAACCTGTCATGCCATGAACTTGTTCTCACGATTATGTAAATTATGCGATACAAAAATTTTCATGTAAATGAAATGAGGTTAAATAAAAAATCAAGTAATTGGCTCTGATAAAAATAACACTAACACTTACTATGATCTTGGTATTATAATTTGAACAAACACATCAAATTTTGCTTAAAGACAAAACGATCAATTAATGCCTCTATAAAGGAAACATAAGAAGAAATGACTGTTTTCTTCAGTGGAAAAGACATAACAGATATTGTTCTATAACGTGAGGTTAATTTGGTAATCGCTCTATACCAAACAACCATCTATCATCATTAGAATGATGAAAAATGAAGGCCTGGCTCATCAACGGCACACCCTTTTCCAGCTGTCTCACTAGTTCAATCATCAGTAATTGTGTGGTAGATTTCATTCTTCATCTAGAGGGAATAGCGGGATTTGGGGAAACATGATAATAGTAGAGTATGCCAAGAGTTCTTCCAAGGGAAATACATATCCTGATACAACTCGGTTATTGATGGCTTTCGCCATTTATCGGAATACACAACAACTGAACGTTTCCATTAGTCAAAACCTTTGTTGGATAAATCAAGAAAAGCCAACTTCCCACATGCGCGTTTCGAGCTGTTGGCCATCTTCAGCGTGGTGCGAAGCTGTACCTCAACGGCCATGCTGGTTATACGAGCTATATAGAAATATCTTGAGATTAACCGAGAAAATTATTCTATGCCAAATGAGCATGCTAAGCTAAACATGTAATAAAATATCAATAATAACAGGTGAGACTTCAACTGCCTTTATAGGTAGACAGAATGAGAAAAATTACCAAACCAACTATAAACCAAGAAAGAGAGGTTTTCATTTATAATATCATATATTGCAATTCTTTTGTATTTTTGGTCATTTAGGCCTCAATATATTTGATTTTCTCTCATTTCAAATACAATACTAGTCTAAAATTGCGATCAAAGTTTAAAATATGGATAATAAATATGGGTAATAATGTGTATTATAGACAATAACAAAACCGTTCTTTAAATGGTATTAAATGTCCGGTATTTCTGCTATGCCTTTGTTACTCTACATTTTGTGGGCTTGAGAAAATGTCATAGAAGTTGGTTACCTAGTTACATGATGTGAAAATGAAGTTGGTCAAAACTAATTAAAATAATTTTCAATGAGAAAATAACAAAGTAATTCAACTAAATGAACTGGGCTACGCTGACATAAGTAAAGTCCGCCCCATTTACTTTATTTAGAAGAAGGAAGTTTTTTTTTGTTTTGTATTTTTCAGGTGAGTGCGTTTGATAAAGCTTCGTGTTATATTTATTTTTCTTCTGCCCTTACTGAAGTTATCTTTTGCCACAAATTAGAAGTTCTTTTATGAAATATGTAGTTTGAGATTACAAGCGATTATAGAATTGTGTTATTAAGTTTCCAAATTTATTATAAATATTAAAAGTGAACATATATATATTTATTATTAGTAGTAAAGGGAAAAATATTCACTGCTATTTTTTCTCAGATTTTCTTCGGAAGTTTTTGCCGATGCTGTGTTTGAATTTTTAGTCAGTCATTAAAAAATCTGGCAACATTGCTTATATAAATAAGAAAATTTCTATATATGTGCAAAACCCCCAGATCTAAATGATTTAACTTCCTTACACCAATCACTTTGTTTATATAAATTTTATGTACTCTGTCGCTTGATACATGTAAATTTTTAAATATTTATTCCTAAGTTTCAGTTTGTTTGTTTATTTATCTGTTTCCTTTGTTTCTTGTGTAATAGACACAAATACTTCAATATCGCACCGAGTTGGATAATAAATTAAAAATACATATGCAAAAAAGGTACCTCTCAGTATTCGCCAATTGGCGAAACCGCTGGGAGGGTTCACCACTGATGAGCCAAGCCCTCGCAATATTTTTTCATCGCAGTAAGGGCAGTAAAAATTTGATTTATTTGTGAAAAGAAATATTCGCGTCTTAATGTTTTCATTTGTTAGTTAATATATATTTTAAAATGTATTTAGTAATGCATCTCTAAACAATGCATATTTTGATATTTCATCTGAAAAGGAGCAGATTCATATAAATGAATAAGCGACAATACCAGCTTTGACAAATTCAAACCAGAGCCAATTTATATACCATAGATTCGGTCTATGAACCTCATCAGTGCAAGGCCAGCAACGATTTCGCCACGTCCTTTGGGAGGAGTTATGAAATCCGCCGAATCTGCCAAAAATATTTTGCTAGTGAAGTAGCAGGGCCGATCTTAGCCCATGATATATCGTGAAAATGGGGAGGAATTTCTATATATATATATATATAGAAGCAATGGGCGCCTCTCCCGTCAAAATTAACGTCAAAAACTGACGCCATCTATTATACAAAATTAACAAATAATTAATCATTACATAGCCTCGGAAAAATAAATTCCAAATTTGTCAAAAAGCAAGCAACCGGAATTGTAAATACAAATCCGAAAAAGAAGGTTTTTACATTTGTTGTACACTTACAGTACAAGCAGTGGTAATCCTAATGATTACCTTAATTTAGTATCAAGGGTATTTCTAGGAACAATTAAAGCAATAAAAAGCAATTAATGAGGCTTTTTGAGGTAGACCCAAATATAAAAAGTGTGTGTGTGTGTGTACAGTCAAAAGTAAAAATTTCTTAATATATTTCGTTGGTGGTCCAATTAGCATATGTTCTTGTCGCAATTAACAGTTTCTCACTAATGACCTTTAATGAGACAAATTAAGAATGCTCATCAATCCACTTCAATTAAAAAAGGTTTTCCCTTCTTATTAAATTTTCCCCTTCACTTTAATTTTGTCTGTGTTTACCACTTATCAAATTATTTCAATAAATTTGGTCAAAGTGAAAATATTTTATTTTTGTTATCATGTAGAATAAATCAAGGCGGAATTTTCAAATAGTCAAAAATATATATTTTTGTATATATGCAGAGTAACTAACACCCTTCCAATTTTATCTGTAAAATGCTAAAAATCTAACCTATTAATGTTTGAAAAGAGTAATTCATATTTTCAATTTAAAACGTGTTATGTATTTTATTTATATATTGAAAATAAAATATTGCTGAAAAAAAAAATATTTTCACTGGTATAAAAACGAAAAAAAGAAAAAGAAAATAACTCTCTCACCATAATACATTGTTCAATTTATTAAAAATAAAATAATTTGTAACACTATCTAAAAAAATAAAATTCTTAAAGGGGCTATTTTATAATATTTATGAGTTTCGCGGAAAAAAGTTATCCCATAAACAAGCTTAATGATGGGTTAGAATATATCATTGAAAATAGTTATAAAATG
>CP092869.1:32148976-32252930 GCA_030710605.1 Cordylochernes scorpioides | reverse complement strand
ATTTTTTTAGATAGTGTTACAAATTATTTTATTTTTAATAAATTGAACAATGCATTATGGTGAGAGGGTTATTTTCTTTTTTTGTTTTTATACCATTGAAAATATTTTACTTTCAGCAATATTTTATATATTTTCAATATATAAATAAAATACATATCACGTTTTAAATTGAAAATATGAATTACTCTTTTCAAACATTAATAGGTTAGATTTTTAGCATTTTACAGATAAAAATTGGAAGGGTGTTACTCTGCATAATACAAAAATATATATTTTTGACTATTTGAAAATTCCACCTTGATTTATTCTACATGATAACAAAAATAAAATATTTTCACTTTGACCAAATTTATTGAAATAATTTGATAAGTGCTAAACACAGACAAAATTAAAGTGAAGGAGAAAATTTAATAATAAAGGAAAACCTTTTTTAATTTAAGTGAATTGATGAGCATTCTTAATTTGTCTCATTAAAGGTCATTAGTGAGAAACTGTTAATTGCGACAAGAACATATGCTAATTGGACCACCAACGAAATATATTAAGAAATTTTTACTTTTGACTGTACACACACACACTTTTTATATTTGGGTCTACCTCAAAAAGCCTCATTAATTGCTTTTTATTGCTTTAATTGTTCCTAGAAATACCCTTGATACTAAATTAAGGTAATCATTAGGATTACCACTGCTTGTACTGTAAGTGTACAACAACTGTAAAAACCTTCTTTTTCGGATTTGTATTTACAACTCCGGTTGCTTGCTTTTTCAAAAATTTGGAATTTATTTTTCCGAGGCTATGTAATGATTAATTATTTGTTAATTTTGTTATATATATATATAGAAATTCCTCCCCATTTTCACGATATATCATGGACTAAGATCGGTCCTGCTACTTCACTAGCAAAATATTTTTGGCAGATTCGGCGGATTTCATAACTCCTCCCAAAGGACGTGGCGAAATCGTTGCTGGCCTTGCACTGATGAGGTTCATAGACCGAATCTATGGTATATAAATTGGCTCTGGTTTGAATTTGTCAAAGCTGGTATTGTCGCTTATTCATTTATATGAATCTGCTCCTTTTCAGATGAAAATATCAAAATATGCATTGTTTAGAGATGCATTACTAAATACATTTTTAAATATATATTAACTAACAAATGAAAACATTAAGACGCGAGTATTTCTTTTCACAAATAAATCAAATTTTTACTGCCATTACTGCGATGAAAAAGTATTGCGAGGGCTTGGCTCATCAGTGGTGAACCCTCCCAGCGGTTTCGCCAATTGGCGAATAGTGAGAGGTACCTTTTTTGCATATGTATTTTAATTTATTATCCAACACGGTGCGATATTGAAGTATTTGTGTCTATTACACAAGAAACAAAGGAAACAGATAAACAAACAAACTGAAACTTTGGGTTAAATATTTAAAAACTTACATGTATCAAGCGACAGAGTTCATAAAATTTATATAAACAAAGTGATTGGTGTAAGGAAGTTAAATCATTTAGATCTGGGGGTTTTGCACATATATAGAATTTTTCTTATTTATATGAGCAATGTTTCCAGATTTTTTAATGACTGACTAAAAATTTAAACACAGCATCGGCAAAAACTTCCGAAGAAAATCTGAGAAAAAACAGCAGTGAATATTTTTCCCTTTACTACTAATAATAAATATATATATGTTCACTTTTAATATTTATAATAAATTTGGAAACTTAATAACACAATTCTATAATCGCTTGTAATCTCAAACTACATATTTCATAAAAGAACTTCTAATTTGTGGCAAAAGATAACTTCAGTAAGGGCAGAAGAAAAATAAATATAACACGAAGCTTTATCAAACGCACTCACCTGAAAAATACAAAACAAAAAAAAAACTTCCTTCTTCTAAATAAAGTAAATGGGGCGGACTTTACTTATGTCAGCGTAGCCCAGTTCATTTAGTTGAATTACTTTGTTATTTTCTCATTGAAAATTATTTTAATTAGTTTTGACCAACTTCATTTTCACATCATGTAACTAGGTAACCAACTTCTATGACATTTTCTCAAGCCCACAAAATGTAGAGTAACAAAGGCATAGCAGAAATATGCGGACATTTAATACCATTTAAAGAACGGTTTAGTTATTGTCTATAATACACATTATTACCCATATTTATTATCCATATTTTAAACTTTGATCGCAATTTTAGACTAGTATTGTATTTGAAATGAGAGAAAAAGGCTTAAATGACCAAAAATACAAAAGAATTGCAATATATGATATTATAAATGAAAACCTCTCTTTCTTGGTTTATAGTTGGTTTGGTAATTTTTCTCATTCTGTCTGCCTATAAAGACAGTTGAAGTCTCACCTGTTATTATTGATATTTTATTACATGTTTAGCTTAGCATGCTCATTTGGCATAGAATAATTTTCTCGGTTAATCTAAAGATATTTCTATATATAACCAGCATGGCCGTTGAGGTACAGCTTCGCACCACGCTGAAGATGGCCAACAGCTCGAAACGCGTATGTGGGAAGTTGGCTTTTCTTGATTTATCCAACAAAGGTTTTGACTAATGGAAACGTGTAGTTGTTGTGTATTCCGATAAATGGCGAAAACCATCAATAACCGAGTTGTATCAGGATATGTATTTCCCTTGGAAGAACTCTTGGCATACTCTGCTATTATCATGTTTCCCCAAATCCCGCTATTCCCTCTAGATGAAGAATGAAATCTACCACACAATTACTGATGATTGAACTAGTGAGACAGCTGGAAAAGGGTGTGCCGTTGATGAGCCAGGCCTTCATTTTTCATCATTCTAATGATGATAGATGGTTGTTTGGAATAGAGCGATTACCAAATTAACCTCACGTTACAGAACAATATCTGTTATGTCTTTTCCACTGAAGAAAACAGTCATTTCTTCTTATGTTTCCTTTATAGAGGCATGAATTGATCGTTTTGTCTTTAAGCAAAATTTGATGTGTTTGTTCAAATTATAATACCAAGATCATAGTAAGTGTTAGTGTTATTTTTATCAGAGCCAATTACGTGATTTTTTATTTAACCTCATTTCATTTACATGAAAATTTTTGTATCGCATAATTTACATAATCGTGAGAACAAGTTCATGGCATGACAGGTTAACATTGTTAGAGGTTTTACATATTGGGCATCCTGAAACAGATCCAACACTTCTCGAAAGAAATACAATCGCCTCCTCTTCAGCTACTGAGCTTTCCTGAGACATGGGATATAGACAACCCTACTGACCCACCATCCATGGCCTCCCAGACTCCAGCACGAAACTTTCTGGCCAACTGGTACTGATCAGACCACTGCTAGGCACCACTTTGTTGTTCTCCTGAGCCCGGGACGTTGTTGTCGTGAGGTTTTATGAGGTTGCATAAAACAAATCATATGTAGTTAATTAAATGTGTCAATCAAATATAGGAAAATTTCATATATAATGAGGAAATTTTCATATAAGTTGTGTATGTTTATATAAGCGAAGTTCTACTGTTCTGTATGTTTGTCGTATTATTATAAGAGAGAATCCTCAAAAATAATCAAAATCCTCATCAATAAAACAGAAAATATTGTAAATAAAAATAAATAATTAAATTTCATCAAAATTCCCTCTAAATATTTTTTTAAAAAACAGATGCTAGCAATTCAATCGGTCTTTTGTTAGCCATTGAAACCAGACGCCATCTCATTGTGGCGAACCATCTGGAAATAGCAAGTAGACCTATGTAATTCAATACCAAAAGAAATCGAGGAATTCGGTAGATTAGAAATGTCAGGAATGACTCATCAGATGATCGTCTGCATTTATTTATTTATTGTCAGAAGAACCTTGGGCAAATGTTTCATAACCGGTTCTATGACCTTCATTCTTTGTCGGCGGGTTTCTTTAAGTGTTCTACTTGGTTGGTGTCTTGTTGCACCCAGCTTCGAGGGAATTCAGTTTCTTTATAAATAAAATTGTCAGCTTTATATAAGTATGATTTAAGCCACCAGTGAGTGAGTGGTGGTAATCTGACCCTGGAATATTGAAAGTCGAACTAACTTCTACATGTGTAGACATGAGATATACTTATGTTACAAGCCGTCATAGTATTCTATTCACCATCATTATCATGGTACATATCTACATTTGTAGAAATGTGTTCTCACAGTATGAGCTTGTACTGTAAGTACCCTCTATACACATATAGTACACAGCTAGGTTATGATAGCTTGTACTATAAGTACATCACATGTCTATACATGTGGACATGGCATTTATGAAGCTGGACTCACTCCAGCTCCGATGTGACCTCATCTAAAGGTAAAAAGTGGGATTTGACTGACATTCAGAATGTAAAATGTATATATACAGAAAGTCCCATGATGTTGCTACAAAGTACCAGAGCCGTGTTTGATTGATGGCATTGCATTGGTGATATAAGACTTGAACATATGGAACATTTGAACACAAAAATCTATTTAAATAACTGTTTCTAGAAGATCTCAAACGACATTATCTGTACCAAGCACGAAACCACTGATTTCAAGATGCTATCGTCATATATAGGACACAGAGATAGAAAGTTTAATGTCGAGTAAACTGTAAGTAGCGTGAGCCGTCCAATATATACCAGGGGATAGCTTCTATGACAAGCTGGGAACAGGCGGCAGATCAATATATAGCCCCTGTAGGAACGAACATACGGTTTGGTGAGAAATGGTTGAAGGTGTTTTATGTGAAGACGTTTGTAATAAAATAAAAGGAATGGTGAAAGGTAAAAATGAGAATGTTAGCGGAGAATGTCAGGTGAATATTCAAGAAAAGAGTAGTTCACCAAATGACCACCAGGTGGCAGGTTTCCATCACCGTAGGCAGTGGTGCCGAACCGATGTGGTGAAGGGATGGCGGTCACGTCCCAACCAACAATAACTTCTAATTCCATCTCCTCCTCACCCAAATACCGCCATTGTTTCTTTTTCTATATAATATTTGACCGTTAGTATATTAATAGAATTGGAGAAGCTATAAATACCTTGCACGTAAAGATTGAGTGCCAATAGAAAATGTAACAATTACAAATATAGAATTCTCATAAAATTGATGAACATGGCTTGCATCAATTGTTCTTAAATGTCTTGATAATCCCCGCGGGGACTCCCTTCCTGTCTCAGGGGGAAATGTGATCTCCTTACGTACGCCATTTTCTCTACACTTTATATCATCTAAAAAGCACATGTGCTTTTGGTCAGGATATGCCTTCTTTATTTTTAATATCAACACCTGACCTTTTTATTTTTTTCTATTGTTTTTTCATGTGTTAAGCGTATTTACGCAAGTTTGGCCTTAAATACCCCTTTATTGGTTTCTCAAGAAGCCTCGGGGACCAAAAATATAAGCGCCAACAGCGTGAAACGCGTTCGTAGATGTTTTTTCTTGATTTATCAAGAAAAATGGGTTGGCCAAATATCAGGGAACAGGTTAAATCAATGATTAGTAGATTTCTGTTCCACTAGATGGCGCTCTGCCATCTAAAAAGCACATGTGCTTTTGGTCAGGATATGCCTTCTTTATTTTTAATATCATTCTATGAAAGTGTGATATAAAGTATGTTATAAATCTAGCAACACTAGGTAGAATATGTTGTTTTAGCGAGACGAAAGGTCAGGTTTGGCCAGATAATAACCGAGTGATGTTGTTTGTCCATCTAGAACTGTTTTAACAGAGGTTAATTATTAGTAGTAGTAGTTTGTGTAATAGTTATATATAGGAATCCCCACTAATAAATTATCGCCATTTCCGACCTCGGAATATGCAATTAAGCTGGTATGCAAATTTACCGGGAAAGAAAGTATGACAGTTAATTCCTTCAGTCCTAACACTATCTGGATACATCAAATGGTGTAAAGACGTATGCAAAACACACTTTGTTCCATAAATATTTTTTCAATGAAAATAACGATGAAAAATAAACTTAGCAACACTGTCTATATTAGTAATATCGATTTTTGCCATTAGCGTCACGCTCCCAAGTAAAATACATTTTTGGCGACATACACATGAGAATTTAAGACAGATAGAAAACTTGTTTACACACTTTAGTCATATACATAACTTACTGCTATGATAGTTGATTGTGTGGCAGGCCTGCTGGGAATTGGAATCGAGTGGCTAACACACCTAACCTGTAAATTGATCAGAATTAAACGACAAATTTTCACATGTCGAGTTGAGATCTCGTTTTCAGAACGGATACCTACCTTCCATCATTATTGCACATATTTTGTGATAATTTTATTTTTGGTAAATTTAACTTTTGTACAACAGAAATTTGATACAGACTTGAGTGAGGAGATCTTGCAGCCTTGGAAATATCTTCTTATTTCCCCTAAATAGCCTGAACTGCCTTCCTTGTCAAATACAGAATATATAAGAAAATCATTCCAATACATTCCGTCTGTAAATAAAGAGGCGACCTGAGAGGTTTCACCACTAATGACCCAAGCCCTCTCATCAAAATTTTATAGCATTGTAGTAAGGTTCGAAGAAGTAAAATGTCTGTTATCTATTCCAAAAATATATATATTTCGCCGGCACAACCAACTTCAAATTTGATGACATGTCAGACGCTGTGGTCTCGGGTTGAAAGAACAGTGCCATCCGTTTAGAGAAGTAGTTCTGGTAACATAGAATTTGACAGTGTCACATCTCTCACTTGAAAGTCGCCGCCATTTTTGTCACCAAATGTTCAAACAGCACAAGTGTGTTGTGCCCATAGTTTGTCTCTTGGTAATTTTACAACCCTGAGATCACCGGGAACGAATGATTACTTTATCACAGGAACAAACATTCGACACGTCCGACGTGGATTCAGCTAAAATTGTCTTACAGGGTTTTCTATTTGTCTTTAATAGCGGTGGTGAAATGTGTATAGCATTCCTTCAACTACACTATCTCTTCTACAATATATCCTAGAATAATTTAATTAAATAAATATTTTTTCAGAGTTTCTTTTATTCCGAAATTGGGAGGCAAGCTTTCAGGCGGTCGCACTTCATCAGACCACTGGCTCTGCAAAGGCGTGCAACATACATATAATAGAGATTCACAGAAATAAATTACAATATAAATTCAAATAGATTTCAGCTGTAGAGGTTTAGGGGGACAGTTTCAATAAGGGTGGGCATTATATATCTGTGTTGAATATGCTGGAACTGTTGCGGTAGATCAATATTAGAGTAGAATCCCAGTAATGGGACTGTCTAAGCAGAGTACTCAATACAATAGCTGGTGGATTAAAGTGCTGAGAGGGTTCCTCACTGATGAGCCAAGCCCTCCTCTGTGTTTACTGCAGTAGAGATAGCCAAGAGACGTTTGTTTTATTTTTTAAACTAGCGCTCTCTAAATAAAAAACTTCAATTTTCATCAAATCTAGAATCGTTAAAATTTGGATAAAAAACTTTCTTACTTTTCTTCAGCTATAGTAATATATGTATTATTGATTATTTTATATTTGGTTCCTATTCTATATATTTGGTGAATTGAGTTTACTACTGTAAGATATTTGTGTGGGGGGATGTGGTATATTTTATATCAATATGTAAACATAATGGACGTTATGGATTTGCCACATTTATAAATCGATATCGAAGTATAGGCTCGGCTGGTTTCTTGTCAAACTTTGGAAATTTTAGAATTCTTCAAATTTGTATGATCTCTCTCTGTAAACTCAGGGAAATCCATTACATCAAGGCATGTACTGTAAGTACACCACATATCTGCATATTTAGTATCAGGCCAAGATAACCATTGTGGGTAGAGTGTACTGTAAGTACACCACATATCTACACCTTTAAGGCCATGATAATCATTATGGGTAGAGTGTACTGTAAGTACCCCACATATCTACACCTTTAAGGCCATGATAATCATTGTAGGCAGAGAGAGTGTACTGTAAGTGCACCACATATCTACACCTTTATGGCCATGATAATCATTGTAGGCAGAGAGAGTGTACTGTAAGTGCACCACATATCTACACCTTTAAGGCCATGATAATCATTGTGGGCAGAGAGAGTGTACTGTAAGTAAACATCTACATATTTAGTATCAGACCAAGATAACCATTGTGGACAGAGAGAGTGTACTGTAAGTGCACCACATATCTACACCTTTAAGGCCATGATAATCATGGTGGTAGAGGGTTATGGGACTCTGTAAGTGCGCCACGTGTATATATGTGTAGTGCCCTGCCATGATAATCATGATGGGTAGAGAGAGTATTGTGTCTACTAGACACCACATATAGATGCACAATAAAAATAAAGCCCACCTCTCCCGTCAAAATGGTGGATAGTGGCTGCGAGCACTATGTACCGTAAATAAAGCAGGCACTAACCTAAACAATCGGGGAGATAAAACCTATCATTTAATTGGTTGAGATTCAAACATAATTACATCTCATTGAGCGCATTAAGTAACCATAATTAGAGAGTAATAATTAATTAATTAATTAATAGGCTCTGGGGAGTAAATAGTTTCCTAGATATTTATTAATAAACACAACAAAAGGGTTGAAGATAGTTCCAAATTTATGTATATAGAGGAGAATTATCCAATGATGAGTCACGCTCCTACATTTACCGTTTTCATACAGTTTTAGAATGTATAAAAAATGGTGTATATCGTATTGTATTGTTGTCTGGCGCAGATCTAGCTATAGAGACAAGTCGGGGAGACGAGCGTATTTATATACGATCGTACAAGCTTTCGAGCTAGTGGACAGAGAGAGTGTACTGTAAGTGCACCACATATCTACACCTTTAAGGCCATGATAATCATGGTGGACAGAGAGAGTGTACTGTAAGTTCACCACATATCTACACCTTTAAGGCCATGATAATCATGGTGGACAGAGAGAGTGTACTGTAAGTTCACCACATATCTACACCTTTAAGGCCATGATAATCATGGTGGACAGAGAGAGTGTACTGTAAGTGCACCACATATCTACACCTTTAAGGCCATGATATTCATGGTGGACAGAGAGAGTGTACTGTAAGTGCACCACATATTTACACCTTTAAGGCCATGATAATCATGGTGGACAGAGAGAGTGTACTGTAAGTGCACCACATATTTACACCTTTAAGGCCATGATAATCATGGTGGACAGAGAGAGTGTACTGTAAGTGCACCACATATCTACACCTTTAAGGCCATGATAATCATGGTGGACAGAGAGAGTGTACTGTAAGTGCACCACATATTTACACCTTTAAGGCCATGATAATCATGGTGGACAGAGAGAGTGTACTGTAAGTGCACCACATATTTACACCTTTAAGGCCATGATAATCATGGTGGACAGAGAGAGTGTACTGTAAGTGCACCACATATCTACACCTTTAAGGCCATGATAATCATGGTGGTAAAGGGTTATGGGACTCTGTAAGTGTGCCACGTGTATATACTCGTATGTGTAGTGCCCTGCCATTGAGCCGTCGTCGGACTGTCCTGCTGATACTTCTGGTGGCGAAACTTCTTGCCCGAAAACTTGTACGATCGTCCTTTTATATAAATACGATCTTCTCTCGATTTGTGTTTCTCCCTTTATAGCGAATAGGAAGCTTATCGTTTGTCTCAGATAAAATTATCCTTTTTTCGGAAAAAAACATACATTGATCCATCTTCTATTTCTAAATAAGCAGGTTTAGAGAAAATCTAGAGTTTAAATATCCATCATTTTTAACAAGATCACCATTTAGGTCTTCCAAAAGCCCGCATATATGCTATGGCTGTTGTTCATTTCGTTTAAACCTACCTTCGTCAAGAGTGCCGCTCGTTACACTTCCTATCATAACTCTGTGAACGTGTGTGGTGGTTTCAACTCGGAGAATGTTGGGGTTGGAACGGCTGTTTATTACCTCAAGGAAAGCTGAGATCCTAAATCTATCTCAAACCGCGCCTTGGAGCAAAAACCTATCAAAATTCAAGCTTCATTACTAACTGGATTGTTCTATTTAGAACACTGTGTGGCTCAGTTTGTTGAATCTTTGTTTTTATAGTATGGCCGTATTATAGGAGCGTGTTATAAGAAAACTTTTATAAATATATATTTAGTATGTTAACACATTTCAACTTCAATAGGAGTTCGTAGAACGAGCTTTATTTCTAGTATTTAGAGTGATCGTCTATTTACACGAAGTTAAATGACGAGTTCATTCACACACAATCAGTCTTATATTCATCATAGCTATAGTCAACATCGTACGGAGAGAGCTTCGATTATAAAACCGATATACTAAACTCTGAATTTTATCATATAACTACTTTTAAATTATTTGTAAAATTTATTCTAAGTAAAATATGTACATCCGCTAAGAAAACGGATAAAATGGGAGCAGGACCTGGCATGAATCAATAACAACTGTTATTAAGGCCAATATATTACCGTAAAAATTAAACAATCCTTTGAGATACATTTGCATGGACTGTATATAAAATAAAACGCAAATACATAGTTGTGGCGTTAACTGAATGATCATCCAAATCTCACAGAACTAAATGTTGCAAGATTGTTACTGCCAACTAGCTTGAAGAGCAATATTAAGACGTTTTTAGAAGGTCAATTCTCGGCAGCTAGTCGTCTTTCAAATAAATTTTAAAATTACCATTCATTTTTAGCACTTTTAAAAATAAATCAAAATAGAGATTCTTAGAATTCTAACCAAGTCCAATATACAATTTGAATATTTAAACTGATCAAACAGAATAAGTCATCAACTGCCCTCCAAAATATGTTATTATATAGCTGCTAGTAATACATTTAGTTTTAGATTTTGAAAAATATTCGAATTTTAAATATTTCATTTTAAAGGTTGATGTTATATTTCAGTCGAAAAATCATTTTTCTGGCAAAATAATCTGATTTATGTCTGCAAGCCTTGCCATATTAGGATAAAAGGTTATCAAACAAGAATAGCAAAAATATTTTGCTACAATTTATATAAATTAATAATGTTCAAAAAAAAGTATAACCCTTGTATCAGATCTTTTATATCCAAATGATTATATGATATAAGGGATTACATTTTTAAAATTGAAGTCTAAGTTTTGCTATAAAAAAGTTAAAAGAAACTTACACATGATGGTTTTTTATTCCCATATGATCAAAATTAGCGATATATTTTAAACAACTATAGCAGAAGATTATCATATTAAATAATTTATTTATGTGCGTAGGTATAAACATGTATTTTGTATTGGCAAGATCACGAGGCTTTTTAGTTTTTGTTTACCTAATGTGTGAAATATGTTATTATTTCTTGTATAAACGCCTATCTTTTGCAATATAAAAGAATGCATGAAAGTTGTAAACATTTTTTTGTTCAAATATTTTATATAATATTTCCGCATGTATGAAAGGGGCATTTTTAATATAAATTTTTTATACACTCATAAAATGACACACTTAATGGAAGAATTGAAAATATATGATATTTTTGCTTGAATATTTATTGTATTAATAATAATAACTAAAAAGAGTATATAATTGGTGTGTTTTATTTTTCCCTAAAACTAATACTTTACTTTTGTAGAGATATCGGTAATTTTTTAAAATGAAATAATATTATAATCATAATGACAATACACATTTTTGACATATATAATTATGTACAAACTACATTAGATTATATAAATATATTCCATCTGTGAGTAATAAATATTTAGCATTCTCCTAAATCGAAATATTCAATAAACATCACTTTATACGGCGTGTATTATACTAATTAGACTCTGCACTAAATGAATAGTAAAAGATAGTAAAACAATGGTAAAATGGCGTTGAAAGATAGATAAATTAATGTAGAGATAGTATAGGTGAGTTAAAACCTTGATAGGGAAGTAATTTCTGTAGTAGAAGAGGTCAAGGTAGAATGGCCATCGTCTGCAGAACGACTAACAACAAATCTGGGTTGGCAACACCGACAAATTTCGATCGGCTGTTTTCTCTTCAAGAGTTCAACAGATTTTATAAGAATTTATACTTATGATTGGAATCCATAGTAACTTACCTCGGGTACGGTGCTCCTATAGGACGACAGGCAAGGGTTAGATGATCACATGGACGACGTACAGCTTACCACTAGGAATGTGGGTCGCCAACTACGTGGCGCTAGCGGCTTGACCTACCAACGCCATCTAGCGAACAAAATTATGACTATTCTTGATTTTTTCCCTAATTATGCCGGTGTAGCGGTGAAATTGGGTTGGTTGTCGTTGGGCGTTGCCATATTTTTATAAATTTCCTCATTTAATCTTCAATATAGAATTTTGAATTTTAATGTTGGTTCAACATATATTTTAGCGCCATCTTATCTTTTGGAATTTAAACGTCTTAATATTGAACTTTTTTTTAAATATGATTTTATATAGTTATATGTTACTCTCTCTCTCTTTATTTTTATTATTCTCTTTCGTTTAAATATATATATATTTCTGTAACTTTAGAAAAATTTTAGGTTTTATATAATTTTCAACTTATAAAATGATGTCAAAAATAAAAATGTCCCATTATTTCTAGATTTATATTTTTAAAAATAGTCTAGTATATATACATATATAAACACTGTGCTGGCCATTAAAATTGCTACACCATGAAGAAGGTACACGACAAAAATCAAATTTTTCATTAAATATACAACTTGTTGGATATGCAAATGATTATAATTTCAATTCCAAGATACAAACAGGTAAGAGTAAGGCCACCTACAGTCTGTATAAAAGGGCAGATCGTAAAGCGGATTATCTTATAGAAAATGTATTTACATTGCTCTCTTGAGAAAAGATCTTGTAATGCCTCGTAGTAGATAGATGGACTCGCCCGCTGCCCGGGAGGACAGACGTCATGGCCCTGTAAGGTCGTACAGCCACATTACGAGTCATAAACTTGGCCGTTTTCGCCACCAGAAGTATCAGCAGGACAGTCCGACGACGGCTCAATGGACGGCGGCCATTGCTAAGGCTCCCCTTGACACTGTTGCAGAGACAGAATGGCCTTCAGCGGTGCGTTGAAAAAAGACCCAGGAGTGAAGTCACGCCGTTTTTTCTGACGAAACTCGCTTCTCATCCCGCACCATGATATGGAGACACCGACTACTGGCGTATATACGAGCCCATCATGAACTGTAGTGTCCACGGCCACCTCTAGGTATGGGAATTTGGACATTCCTGAAGTTTTACTTCCCGTGCCTTCATCCTATCTTCGAAGTCTTCTTCACACTACATTTCAACAACACCTCTTGTCCTGGCCTTCCTCAAATGTATATTCGTCTGTTGCACTGGAATTCATCATCTATCTCGCCAATTGAAACGATATACTTCTGGCATAGGGTTGAAGCTGCATTTTTACTCGTTATCCAAACTATGCTCAGAGAGCAGGATAGAGCTGTTATTGCAGCCAGGGGCATTTCTGCTCTATACACTCTGATTCAAAATTACTTTCTAATTAAACCAATACTTCCTCCCATTATACACGACGAATAAAAAAAATCTTATTATGATATTTTCATTCTTTCATATGATGTAGCTATTTTAGTGGTCAGCAGTGTAGTTTTAACTTACTGTGAATTTGTGAGGAAAAAACATAGTAAGGAAATGTTTGGTTCTTATAAAAATTCTTTCTAATTATACATATTTTATATATATTTGGTGTTTTTACACACAAAAATGAAGTAGTTGATATGTATTTATTAGAATGTATAAAATGTATATGCTTGTACTGCATACACATTATATCGAAACGTGTAGTATTATGGTAATTAATTTAAAATTATTTTTGACATAAGTCAATTTTTAAGAAAAAATAAACAAACAAAAATACTAAATAATATAATATACACTCATGGACAAAACCTAAGAAATTTTTACCTTTTAGCATGTATATCGGGATTCAGACAATAACTCTGAAAGATATTTGATACACAGTGGCCTTTATTGAGGACACACGAGATAATCAAGTGTGAATAAAATTGCCCCTGTCTCCAAAAAGAAAAAAAAAAAAAGACGGCCGGCGACATAAAATACTTTTCACTTCCTTAAGTTTTGTATATATATCATAAACTAAAATAAATATATATTTACATAGTTCAGCATGAAAGGCTCTGGACGAGACTTCACTTTCAGACAGCTACGGGGCCTCCCTCACATCCAGGCGTTAAACATGGAAAGAAGCTCTGTTGTATCGGCGAGTTCTCCCAGCGCCGTCAATTCTTGCTGCCGTGGCGTAGGGGCACCACGTAGGCAATGGGAGAATTGTCAGGATGTCCCAGAGTGTCCAACCCGGACTGACGGACAGACAATGGCAACCTCATCAGAGACACGAGCTGAAGACGATGTTCTCCCCAGAAGGACGTAACTTTGACATTCCGACAGATGTGGTTGCAGGTGGAGAACTGTGCTCCGTTGGTGAGATAGGTCAGGACCACAGTGAGGTCCGGTTTTGGAACAAGCCAGGTTTCACTTCTCTGCGTGTTTGGGGACAAGGGTTGCAGAGCTAGGAAGACTCTGTAAAGCGCAGGCACGAAGGTTCAGATCATCTCGCAGGGTAGGTCGTCCCATCCAGCTACTTTTCCTAGCGACGTTCGGCGGACAGTTGCAGTCATTACATCTGGTGAGCACTCATACCTAGGCAAAGGATCGCTTTGTTCCAAAACTAACTGACTTCTCTCATAAAGTCAGCCCTGTGAACACGAAGAACGATAGGACACTCTCACAAAGACCGTATTACATACGTCTCGATACTCCGGCTTGTTGTTGCTGTTCCTTGCGGCCGAAGTTGGCAGCGATTGACGATCTGCTTCAGTTAACATTTCTCCGCTCCTTGCTTAGATGTCCCATCTTGCCTGTGAAATGTCGCAGAGGGATTTTATCCCGGAATCAAATCGGCCTAAAAATTGTCCTAGATTCTCTAGCATGGGTTCCTCATGGCGAATAGTGTCGCCACGCGATTAACGACTGGCCTCGCATGTAAAGTATTTGTTAAAGTTAAAAAAAGAAGAAGAAATGGAGGAAGGTCAATCTTACCCAGATTGAAAATGGAGATTCACCCGGTAGTGTTTGTACAAGTTGTGAAAATATAAATGAACAAAAAGAGCATTAATATATATTTTTTACTATCAATAATTAATGGTTAAAATATAAAAATAGATAAAGGGGAAATAATAGTTTTATCAAATTGGCCAAAAAATTATAGTTATATTTAAAATTAGAAAAAAACAAGTGATACAAAATGAATATACAGACAAAACATATAATGGAGAGAGCAAAAAGTAACTATTGTTGGAAAGGCAAATCTTTTACATACAAAGTTCAAAAGTACTTATCTCAAAGCTTCTCTTCAGAGTTTTAAAAACAGATCTCGTCATCAACTCTGTCGATCAATCAGATCATAACTTCTCGTAGAATTCTTCACTTGTCACACTTGATTTCAAGAATAATATCCGGATCAATTCTTCAGTTCAATAACAGGAAACTATATCGCCACCCACATAATTGGCGCGCAATTCACGACGCCCTCTTCCCTTTCGTCTTCTTTGTTCCTTGATTACCTCGCTACTGGTTCCTTCTGAGACAGGGAGCTCATATTTCCCCTGAACCTACACACCAATGCTGCCGGTTGTTCCTTCTTGTTTTTCTCTCCGTCACCGTGCATGAGATGGGGGGCCGACGTCATTTCTGTCTTGTGTCGTCAAACTCAGCTTGCCTCTCACCTTGGGACAGATGTATTTGTTTGCCTCCAAATTTTGCTCATTCCATTCTTTATTTCTTTCCACACATTAAGAAGTAGGTAAACAAAAACAAAAAATCAAAGGAAAATCTACAAAATATACAATTAAACAATTATCTATTTTTAACAGTATTGTTTCTGCAGGGCGGGCGTGAATCAGAGGTGTCTGTAGGAATGGTGATCCGAACTTTAGTAGAGATTACAGAGATGAAGTCGGTCCAGGCGACTCGCGCCATTCCGGCTTCAATAACTTGCTACGCTCGTTGGTGAGCGGCGCCGAAGAGAACTTCCCGGTCCAGGAGTTCCGCGAGAGCTGCAACTGAGCCGGAGGCGATGTCCTCGGAGTTCTCCGTTCTGGCAAAATCTGAGATAATTCTCCCTGTGATGTCCAATTTTGTAGCTGTTGAAACATCTCTCTTTCAATTTTTATTCTTTTCAGTATAATTAACGTCTAAAAGTAGCGCCTGAAATTTTATTTCTAATTTTCAGAAGGGTAGTTTACTAATAGTGATCTTTTCGCCTCTCTTTTGATAAAGAATGACCTTCAGGTCCTCTTCTATAATTTTATAAGCCAATTCGACTTTTTCCTGTTCAACCAAAGCCTGGCCTGAGACACCACTTGATATACACAGCCCAGTAATTTCTCCAGGGCTGCGTCCATCCGAGTGATTCCTGGTTGAACTCCAGACAGATGGTTTTATTGACATCTAGTCAATAATACATTTTAAATAAATTAAAATATACAATATGTTATGAGCTAGGGAGGCTCCACCACCTTGATAGAGTTCTCCTCCAGACGAGGAGGGGGTCTTCTTGGACCCCCCGCATCTCCGGGTCCAGAAGGTGCTTGTAGATACGGGTCTTGGCAGACGCCAGGATAGCCAAGGCATCGTCTTCCAGGTCATGCCCGAAGATCCAGCTCTGCAGGTCAGGAGGCAGCTGGATGATGATGAAGGCCTCCACGATGACAGGCCTGATCCGCCTACAGGACCAGTAGCGGTTGCCAGTGACAGGTCTCCGTGCAGGACTCCCGGGCTGAGGCTGGATGTGCTGGATGGGGAAGAGCGTGCAGTGCCAGTCGCACGGCAACGTCGGCATTGTTCCCCGAGAAGGCACATCGCCGGAGAGAAGACCAGCTGATGGAGATGCTAACGTGGGGAAACCACCGGCCCAGCAGCTGGGTGATGGGCAGTGCAATCAGGCGTGAACGCTCCAACATGCAGCGGGCAGTGCGGGTGGTTAGGAGCGGAAGGCGGTGGCCGTCCCGCGCAGCACGATGGCGTTCTCTTTGTTGTCGACCCGGTGTGAATGGTGGCGATTCTGATCCACGATCCGGCTGCAGAAGGTGATAAGTGCCGCGGCGTCAGCGAGGGCGAGGTGGGTGTGCAGAGGGAGGAGTGAGGAGCTGGTGATCTCACCAACGCGCACCCCCGCCCATCGTGATGCAACCAAGAGGTCTGGAGTGCGAAGAGATGTTGTTCCTGAGCGGAGGATGACCTTGCTTGTGTTATAATGCAGCCCAGTAACCGTAGCTGCCCCGATGTCCAGGAGATGCCAAGCGGCGCGTCGGTGCGGGCTCGCCAGGCCCGAAGCGCGCCGGAAGTCCTCGAATATGGTTCTCACCACGTCGAAGAGCTCGTCGCGCCTGATGAGCAGCACAATGTCGTCGGCGTAGGCGAGGACGTTTCCGGGGCCGAGCGCTCGCTCAAGGCGCACCAAGAGAGGGCCAGTGGCGAGACTGACAGCCCTGCCTCATCCCGTTCAGCAGATGAAAGGGCCTTGTGTGGAGGCCTCCGGCTTGCAACCGCCGCATCCGCCCCGGCATACAGGAAGAGGAACCACTCGACGAAGGCAGGTGGCAACCGCAGAGACCATCAGGGACACCAGAAAGCACCGGTCCAGGGTGTCGAAGGCCGATTCTAGGTCCGTAGAGATGACAGCCAGCTCCGACCCGTTCCTCGCGGCCATGTCGACCTCGTCGGCTATTCGCGCCACGTTCCAGCTGGGAGACCTCCCCGGGAATGCGTACGTCTGGCACCGAGGTACCAAGACGGGAAGATGGGCCGCAGACGCTGGAGGAGGATGTTGCACAGGACTCGGAGTCCGCCGTGGGGAGAGATATTGGCCTGAAGCCGCTGAGCCCGGGGCCACCGTTGAACTTGGGGACGAGGCAGATGGTACTGCGCTGGGTCGATAAAGGTAAGGCTCCGCGGCGTTGGGAGGTCTCGAAGACGCGCCTTAGAGCCTCTACGAAGAAGTCCTCGAAGGTGATCAGGTCGTCTTACCCGGGAGCCTTTCCGAGTAGCAGTCGACGGACGGCCGCCGCGATCTCTGAGCCGGTGATCTCAGGACGCAGCAGAGGATCATCACCTTCCAAGGTGGGGGTGGTGGTCGTCCCCCGGATTAACTCAGCGCGGGCAATGGAGTCGCTGGAGCCACGGGCAAAGCGGCGCTGGAAGAAAGAGAATGCTCGCCTTCGATGATGTTGCCATTCTCATCGCGAATGTTCGTGCCAGCGGGCCGTCGGTCGCGAAGCGAACGCCCGAGGTCGGGCAGCGTTGGGTAATCGGCGGCTGACGACGCTACCTCCAGTCTGGCCTGCAAAACCGCCTGGCGCGCGCGATGTGATCGACGTCGGCGACGCGTGGGGCATGAAGAGATCTCGCCTCCGCCAGGAGTTCGGCCTTGATCTTGGACCAGCTTCTCCATAGATATTCGCTGATCATGTCCGCGATATATTCGGATGTTCTCGCGATTGTTGCCCGCAGATGTTCATCTACCAGCGCCGAACGAAGCATGGCGGCCACGGAGGGCTGGCGAGGGGAAGCAGGCGAGCCCAGCTGGATGAGGACAGCTCGATGGTCAGAGAGTCTGTAGTAGATGGTATTGTACTGTGTAACTCTTTCCACGAGTCTCCATGGTAAGAGAAATCTATCCAGTCGAGCGGCGTCGACCCGACTCCCGCAGTAGGCCACTCTGATTGGAAGGTATTCAGCGTCAAAGAGGGTAGCCGCATCGACGAGGGCCAGTCAGGCTCCGGGAGAGCCTCCACCAAGCCGGATGTTGTGTCGCTTGTGCTATGCTCGTGGATGTTGAGGTCGCCCACCACCCAGGCGTCCTCTTGGATCGCGGCTGCCGTGATGGACTCCAGCTGTTCGAGCCGCTCGCGAGGAATGTGTGAAAGGTGGCAGTTGATCACGCGCACTTCCTGGCCGTGAACGTCGATGGAGACGATGGAGATATTGCCCGGCCACAGGACACGCTCCCGCAGGAAAGAGACCCCCGAAGCGAAGAGGCAGACGAGGCCCGAACATCTATGGGCTGCGGGGGGGCAAGATGACGGCGCTGTAGCCCAGACACAGATGTTGGATGGCGTCCAGCGACGAGGCGTTAGTTTCCTGGACAAAGGCGACGTCTACGCGATGTTGACGCAGGAAGTGGCAGAGATCAATGCTCCTCTCGCGAGCGGCGAGCTCGCGGGCATTGATGGATGCCAGACGGAAGTTCATTTGGCGCTCCTCGTCTGGGCACGAACGTCCGATAGGCGCTTGTAAAGAGTGGATTTGGAGTCGGGCAGGACGTCGATCAGCTCCTGGGCAGTATTGTTGAACGCGGTCTTCTGCTCGCTCCCAATCTTGTTTTGCAGGCTCTTCAGACGGGTGACTAAGGCTAGCGCCTTCAAGACTTCACCTCTTTCAAGCCTTTCGAGCCCAGACTGGTCCAAAATGTTTCTGGGGATACGCTCAAGGAGTTCGTTGAGCTGCTGCCGGTCACGTTAGGCTTTTTCTGTGTCTTCCGAGCACCACTGGACTGCTTTGATGTAGGAGAGACTGGGTCCACAGAAGCAGTAGGTAGGGTCTCTGCAGCAGGTGAAGGAGCTGCAGGTGGGGCTGGTGATGCAGCTGGAGTTGTTGGCGCTGCGGGTGGTGCTAGTGATGCAGCTGGGATTGGAGCAGCTGTCGATGTTGAACCTGCGGCTGGCGTTGGTACTGGAACAGGCATGGTGTTTGAAGAGGAGGGCTGCCTTCTTCCGGCGTTATTTGGACCAGTGGGAGGATCCAGGTGTAGAAGCCGGTTAGCCTCTTGAACGCCAGTCTTCCTGGGGAAGTTGGCGCGCTTGTGCCCGTACTTATAGCATAAGAAGCACTTGATGCCATAAGTCACGTACACGTGGCTAGTCACTCCTTTGGATTTTATTTCGAGACGGGCTGAGATGTGTGAGAGCTTCACACCGTCACCGATCACTATTCGTTCTGTCCGCTTCTTCAGTGGTGTGGCTCGCAGGAGGGCGTCCTCGATCTCCAGCCCATCCTCCACGAGCTTGTCGGCTTGCTGGACACTGGAGAGGCCGACGGTGCCCTTACCCAGCTTGGCTTCCAACGCTGGAAGTACTACTCTTGGGTGAAGTCTGGGCAGAATTCCAGGTAGACACATTGGTCCGCCTGCCCTGCTGCCGACCTTGCTCGGAAGGTAACCTACTACTGCCTGGTGGTCTAGCACTCGTGCACTTTGCTGGGTCTTTGCGTGGTTCGTGGCCTGCTGGTGTTTGGACGGATTCTCGGTTCCTGAACGCAGCCCTTTTTCGTCCCCGAGTTGGCGCGGTCAGGATCATGTGGCCTCTTCTTTGAGCCTCCCACTAAGGTGAAGATTACATCGTCGCTCTCGGGTAGCTGGTCGTCCTGTTCCGGGAAATAAGCCCAATTGAGGCGGGAATTTGCATGTTCTTGCTCCGCCGCTGGCTCAGAATTAGCATCTTTGCTATTTTTTTAATTCAGAATGGCTCTCAGCCATTTCTGGATCTTTTGCCAACATTTCGGCCGAGTTTTGAAGGTTTTCGTGAGATCCATATGGGCTTGCAGCCCATTCTCTTGGCTTTTAGCCAATACTTCAAAGGGGTTAGTGATCTCCATGGCCTCCATCCCAGTCGCAGGAAACGCGGAGCTCGCGCGCCGCGTGGCCGCACTACCGAGAGAGAGAGAGAAACGGAAATACTGTCACTAAACTTTAAATGTTTTGATAGTGTATAAGAGTTTTTTAAAATTTTGTCACATTAAAATTTAAAATTTCGTTATTTTATTTTCAAATTGTAGAAATACACTCATGAACAATGAAATAATTCACCAGTAAGGAGGCATGAAAGCTAGAGAAATAAAATAGTTAATGAAATGTTGTACATTTACTCAAGTTGCTATACAATATACTCACAATTGAAGCAACACCTGGTCCAAAAATCAAAGCAAGCCCATGTTGTTCTCTTCAACACCGTGACGTGCCACGTGTGACATGTATTATATGATGATATAGAGATCAATGTGCTGTCAACTCCGCTGCCCGATAGAGTACACTATTCATGAATCATGTGATGAAGACAACTTGCGCTAGTTACACAAGAAAAAATTTCACTGAATAGGTTACCATATGATATTCAGAAACTCACTGATTTCGGTGACTCTGGAAATATGTGAATAAATGACTCTATGAATTTCTAGAACACAGTGATGTTGGTTGTTATGTGATGTTTACTGTGTGATTCTATGGAACTCTGTGTAGTTAGCCACTGCATGATTCTCGAGAACTCTGTCATATCAGTTACTAGTATTTTCAGGAACTCCTTGATGTCAGTTACTATGTGATTCTAGGGAACTCTGCGGCATTAGTCACTCTGTGTTCATTTCGGTGTAACTCTGTGATGTCGATTTATTTGTGTGCTTTACAGGATCTCTAGAAATTACTTTGTGACTTCCAGGAACTTGAGATATTTGGTTATTCAGAAAATTCATCAAACTCTGGAACGTGAGGTTACAATTATATGAATATCCTTGCCTAAGTCATGCTAAATAATTCGCTACGTGGGTTCTGTGGCCTAGAATATAGTATTACTCCAATTTCTGCCTCCCTTTATCAGCTGGCGACCCAGCAACGCTCCATGCTGGCTATGGTAGAAATTCCTTCATCCAGTCAGAAAATTTTTTTAAGAGCCACTTATTGTATTTTAGGATATTCTTACCCAACCTAATTTTTTTTCTTAGAGTCGATCTAAAAGTTAATTTTAAACTAGTAAAATATTATAGTCAATATAATATCTAAACACTTAAATTGAACTATATTTGCAAAATGAACGTATTTTAATTAGAGTTAAGCAAATATATATAAGTTTATTTGAATGAAATAATATGATATCTAGATAAAAAAATAAAAATTCGATTGAACATTGAAAAATTGAGAAAATCAAAACCTATCTAAATAATCGATAAATTACAATGAGATGCGAAGGTTTCAAATTTTTTTAAATCGAAATTCAAAATTTTGTCTTTAATTTTAAAAAAGTTAATCTAAGAATTATTCAAATAGATATTTTTGTAGATTAAAAAAATCCCTTGAAAACTTTCTCAAGAAACTTGAAATAATTTTATCTATCTTTGAAAGCAGATAACTTTACTATTATATTAAATCAATCGTTAGCCTATTAGAATAATATTGATAGAAACTATTATTAAGATTCAGAAAAATCCATGTTCCTGGAACAAAAAATTGTTAAGCTTATAAATTTATGAAATATTTTTTTTTCTTGCATTGTTGCTTATCACCCGGCACTTTTGCACTCAGGTGTTTGATTCTTTCCCGCTCTTTGTAGACATAATAAAGGTTTATATTTTGAAAAATAGCTCATTATCTACAAATAAAGCTTAATATAATCACCAAAAGTATACTTTTAACCACAAATAACAAAAAGTAGGCAATTTTAAATCTTTAAAATGTGTAATTTTAGCTAGAATTATTGTTCTTATTTGTTTCCTTTTATGTTCTTAATGTGTGCAACATGATATTTTATTCTAAACTTGACCCTTTTAACGTAAATATTTCACTTTTTTTTTTTAAAACTGGTTACATATGTTGTGTGGCTGTATAATTTTATGGTCGATATTTTTATAATGAGCAACGATAACAAAGCCTTACAACCTTTTACCGGTATATTTCATAACAAACATGAAAAGTTTTATGGATTATTGACATATTTACATTGGTAAATTTACCAAATAACAAGTTATAATACGAAATTATATACACTAAACATAATTTCGTCAAATTTTACCTTTAATGACATGAGGCATAAAGTGTTGATTTTTGTGCAGCAATGAGTCAAGGCAAGAGAAAGAACTTTGACTCACCAGGCCAAAACAAGAAAGTCCGTAATGGCCGGACTTTTGAGGAAGAGTTGGCCATGATGGAAGAAGATGAAGAGGCCTGGAGATTAGAAATGGCAGAAGCAGAGATAGCTGAATGTAAGTTGATATTCTTTTCTTCGTTATCTTAAAAATTGACACTTTCATGAAGGTAACAGGACCTTCATGATGAGTAAATGTATGTTTCCTCTTGGTTCAGAGAATCCGGAGTATATACTGTGGCAGTACAACTTAGGCTCAAATAAAGTTGCTCTTAACATGGAGAACAGATCTCTTTTCCGTACCACCTAAAAATAAAGCTATTGATAGTGATTACCTTTAAAGGCAGCACATAATTTCACCATTCATCTAATATAGATGACAATTTTGTAAAGAGAATTTTGATCTATAATAGGCGCCATCTATTGACCGTCTCTGCAAACTAGTGGACTCAGGTTGGTGACAAAGCCACAACACCAGATTTGGCAAATCTGATGACACAGTTTTGGGCTAATGGCCCTCTTCAGTCCAAGGAGAGGTGACCTTCATTTTTAGATTTCCTCCAGTAGAGCCATTGGATTTTTGTGGCTCTTTATAGCTATAGTCCACCACACGGTTGATAACTGTATGTCTGGGACTGCTTATTGGATACTGCCAGCTGACACCACCGTATCTGATGGCTGTCAGACTGCTTATTGGATACTGCCAGCTGACACCACCGTATCTGATGGCTGTTGGACTGCTTATTGGATACTGCCAGCTGACACCACCGTATCTGATGGCTGTTGGACTGCTTATTGGATACTGCCAGCTGACACCACCGTATCTGATGGCTGTTGGACTGCTTATTGGATACTGCCAGCTGACACCACCGTATCTGATGGCTGTCAGACTGCTTATTGGATACTGCCAGCTGACACCACCGTATCTGATGGCTGTCAGACTGCTTATTGGATACTGCCAGCTGACACCACCGTATCTGATGGCTGTTGGACTGCTTATTGGATACTGCCAGCTGACACCACCGTATCTGATGGCTGTTGGACTGCTTATTGGATACTGCCAGCTGACACCACCGTATCTGATGGCTGTTGGACTGCTTATTGTATACTGCCAGCTGACACCACCGTATCTGATGGCTGTTGGACTGCTTATTGGATACTGCCAGCTGACACCACCATATCTGATGGCTGTTGGACTGCTTATTGGATATTGCCAGCTGACACCACCGTATCTGATGGCTGTTGGACTGCTTATTGAATACTGCCAGCTGACTGCACCATATCTGATGGCTGTTGGACTGCTTATTGGATACTGCCAGCTGACGGCACCATATCTGATGGCTGTTGGACTGCTTATTGGATACTGCCAGCTGACGGCACCATATCTGATGGCTGTTGGACTGCTTATTGGATACTGCTAGCTGACACCACCTTATCTGATGGCCGTTGGACTTCTTATTGGATACTGCCAGAAACCACCGGTTTCTAGCAAGGATTCAATGTCCCCTACAACATTCAAAAACAAATGGAAATCTTACACTTAAAACTTAATATGTAAGAAAAAAAGACAAGTCCACATACGATAGATGTAATGTAGTTAAGGACTTTGATGATGTCATGGTATTGACTTACTAGTCTGGTAGACCACACTGACAGAGCCACCATTGAGCCAGGCCTACTGATATCGTAGACACTCCCGCTAGAGGACACCTCTAGGACGGTTTTCTTTGGCAAAATTGCCATTTTTACCAATTAGCAACTCTGGTTGGAGGACACTTTTTCTTCACAACTAGGTGTTGTCCTTTACAGAGAGGTAGTTCTACTGTATTTTCATCCCCCATTCAAATGTAACGTGTGTAGAAATAATTGAAACTCGTTTAAAATACTTTATATAGAAATTTATTTATTTTTTTATATCTGGATGTGTGTGACCACTCACACATGTAGTACAGCAGCTCCACGTTGTACAACTCCATTTATCTCTGTTCTTGTCTCCTCCTACATCATTTTAAACCATTTCCAATTTATAGCAATTCTATTGGAACATCAAACCCCTCCTCACTGGACAAGACAAAAATAAGAAGCCTCACACCATATAACAAGTCTCAGAGTAATTTAAGTTTCCCCATCCATTGGCTTTTATAGATTGATAAGGTAAAGTTATAGCATTCAGTACTTTGGTTTGGAAACATTGCTGTTATTGAAATGTCACATAATTTAT
This sequence comes from Cordylochernes scorpioides, assembly GCA_030710605.1. NCBI lineage: Eukaryota > Metazoa > Arthropoda > Arachnida > Pseudoscorpiones > Chernetidae > Cordylochernes > Cordylochernes scorpioides. The sequence continues at coordinate 32,227,740 of CP092869.1, read as the reverse complement.
TTGGATTTGGTCTTTGACTGGTTGCATTAGTCCTTTTTACAAAAGTGACTTGGTTGAATTATAGTCAGATGATTCAAGTCGCATATACATACTGTGTTATAATACATAAATAGGTTTATTTTAATTTATATATATATATATATATTTTGGACACTTGGAGATAAAACCATGTATAAAGGTTTTAATAAAGGTTTTGTGTGTTCTATTTGAGCATTTTTCTTCTCTCGGCAAAAAAAAAAACCCAATAGTTTGCCCTGTTAGCTGCAACTAAAAGTTTGTCTGTTAGTGTGCTGTATCTCTTGAAAAGGAAATTTTAATTCCCATTTTTTAAAATATTGATATAGTATGATCTTCAATTGATTTAAATCTCCTTGATGTAACTTAAACAATACCACAGGTTTCTGGAGATGTCTTTCTTTTCATTTTATTAACATAGTTTCAAGCTTTCAGGCATCTCTGCCCTTCTACATGATAACATAAATAAACTAATAAAACACCAACTGATGTTAAATAGTTCATTTATTCGTTTATTTATGTTATCATGTAAAAGGGCAGAGATGCCTGAAAGCTTGAAACTACGTTAATAAAATGAAAAGAAAGACATCTCCAGAAACCTGTGGTATTGTATAATTAACAGCATGATCTTCAACAATAGCTATAATTCATATTGAAAATACCCACTTGGGGTTTGAAAAAAAAAAGACTGTCAGTGATGTGTGGACCAAGGGGTTCCTCACTTTAATCTAACACACTGCTCTCTCTCTATCTACTTATATATTTGCCTTATTCTGTCTGTTTGTCTGTTTGTTTGTCTGAAGCTCACGGATGGGATTTTTCATAACCATCGGTGGTTCAGTGGTAGAATGCTCGCCTGCCACGCGGGCGGCCCGGGTTCGATTCCCGGCCGATGCATTTCTTTTTTTTTACAATTTTTAAAACTCATTTATATATTATACAAGAATGACATCCACGGCGCCAATTTATAATTGTAACAAATAGTATTTGAATAAAAGCATTTAATCGGGTAAAACCCGGGCGTTGCCCGGGTCATTCGTATATAATAATTGTATAAACGAATGCAAGACAAAATCACCGCGAATGTTTCTTTTTTTTAAGGCAATTTCTTTTTAAGGCATTTATCGTTATTTATCGTTAATTTTTGTTTCGATTTTATTGAAAAAAAAAACGATATGGTGCCTTTAAAAAATGATCTTTATTACTATGCAGTTTTCTATTTAGTCAATATACCTAAGTTCATGTTGCAAATGTAATTATCTCTATCGATTTAGTAGGTGAAATGCAAAAAAAAAAAAAAATCGACATGATGAAATCTTTATGAAAATTCATATTTTTATTTTTATATTTTCAAGACACACACAGTTTGGGACGGGACGTTTCACAAGAGAGACATCCACGGCGCCAATTTATAATTGTAACGAATAGTATTTTAATTAAAACGTTTTTAAAATATATACGCACTCGGGTAAAACCCGGGCGTTGCCCGGGCCATTCGTCTAGTATATATATATACAGCATTCTTATATCCCTGTGCAAATAAGGCTGTCAACTGGTGGAGATAGATTACTAGGTCTAAAAGGAGAGATTTGAGTAATTTGTGGCTTTACATAGACTTCAATATATCCTGGTGTCTCTCTGGACCCTTGTAAATGTGGAGTTCAGTGTTGGAAGGAAAGCTCCAGGGGAAGAGATAGAGGGGAAGGAAACGACAGGGATACACAGGCGATCTAAAACAATGGACTGGACGACATACCTATGAGGAGATGAAGAGGATGGTGGAGGAAGTATGGAGAGACCATGTGGCCCACCCTCAGTAGAGGAAGGCATTGAAGGAGGGAGATATAGAGAGACCATGTCCCTCAGTAGAGGAAGGCATTGAAGGAGGGAGATATGGAGAGACCATGTCCCTCAGTAGAGGAAGGCATTGAAGGAGGGAGATATGGAGAGACCATGTCCCTCAGTAGAGGAAGGCATTGAAGGAGGGAGATATGGAGAGACCATGTCCCTCAGTAGAGGAAGGCATTGAAGGAGGGAGATATGGAGAGACCATGTCCCTCAGTAGAGGAAGGCATTGAAGGAGGGAGATATAGAGAGACCATGTCCCTCAGTAGAGGAAGGCATTGAAGGAGGGAGATATAGAGAGACCATGTCCCTCAGTAGAGGAAGGCATTGAAGGAGGGAGATATAGAGAGACCATGTCCCTCAGTAGAGGAAGGCATTGAAGGAGGGAGATATGGAGAGACCATGTCCCTCAGTAGAGGAAGGCATTGAAGGAGGGAGATATGGAGAGACCATGTCCCTCAGTAGAGGAAGGCATTGAAGGAGGGAGATATAGAGAGACCATGTCCCTCAGTAGAGGAAGGCATTGAAGGAGGGAGATATAGAGAGACCATGTCCCTCAGTAGAGGAAGGCATTGAAGGAGGGAGATATAGAGAGACCATGTCCCTCAGTAGAGGAAGGCATTGAAGGAGGGAGATATAGAGAGACAATGTCTCTCAGTAGAGGAAGGCATTGAAGGAGGAGCAAATGTGGAGTTGATTTTATTGTTATTATATACTTACTTACTTGTAATGTGATCCCTTTTACAACCCCCCTTGCACTTTAGTAGTCTTCTCTTCAAGTAATAAATAAATATATCTGGATTTGGTCTTATTATACTTTGTGTTTCTAAACTATAATTTAAATTGTATAGCTTATCATAAAAAGGGAATGGAAAATTTAAACAATCTTTAATAAATACTTCCTGTGGTGAGGAATCCCACTCGCAAGATGAATTCTGATGAGATGTTAGTCATCCTATATGAGGATTCTACTGGATTCCACAAGGAGAGGTATTTCAGACTGCCCTTTGTAAATAGGTATTTGCATTATTTCTCTGTGCTAAAAATAACATAATTTATTCAGGGCAATCTTCAGCCATTTAATCTTTTTCTATTTTCTACCATTTACTGAGCATTCAGTCTGTAGGGTGAAACTGGCAGAACAATAGGAATAAATAGAACAAATATCTGACAGATGTTAAATATAACCAACATATGTATAAACTATTGAACAAATACCAAGTACCAAGCTGGGATATCGCGTCCGATATGTCAAATAAAATAAAAGTATCATAACTTTCATTCAAAATCAGACTAATCCTTGAAATGCTTATATTCACCCAGAAAATATTAGTGGTAGAAATTTTATTTTCACTTAGTACTGAACCTAAAAAATTAATTAATTTTATAAAGCACCTTCCATCAAAAGACAGTCAAATAATATAGGAAGGTAGCATAAAAAAAGGATTTGTTAAGGGCTCTGCTGAAACTTGCAGAAGATTGTGTTTTGAATAATTGCTAAAACTGCAAATGTAACCTTAAACAATTTGGTACAATTAGGATTGAAGATTAGAAACACAAGGTAATACATAATTTCAAATCTAAATAAATAAAGTGTGATGTTTCGGTAACAGTGTTGTTACCATCACAAGTACTTTTGTCTGATGATGGTAACAATGTTGTTACTGAAACGTCACATACTATTTATTTGGATTTAGTCTTATTACCTTGTGTGTGTTTAAAACCTTAAACTTTCAAAAAAAAAAAAAAACTTGTTTATGTTTAAATTACATCCATGTGAGCAATAGTTACCCAGAAATTATTCCAATAAGGAAACTAGCTTTTGGACAAAGTTTGCTCGAAGGCTTTCAACACCTCAGCATAAATGAATAAACTCTTTGCCCAAAAGCTAGCTTCCTTATTCAATTTACATCAATGATATTTTTTAAAGGCAAAAAGAACCAAAAGATATTGGGTGAGAGATTGACATTTGCTGATGGCCTTCAGCCATTTAATTACAAGAGATGCCATCTGTATTTATGTTTCTTCCTCCTGCAACCCCAAAACACATTATTGACTGTATTGACTCATCCATTGATGAGCTCTACTCAACTCCAGCAGACACCATCAACAAGCTCTACAAGCTTGATACCCTAATGTGATTGAGTGAAGATGAAGAAGATGTTTCTTCCTTTTTGATTCTATCCCTACTCTGTCCTGACTGCAATGATGGAATAGTGGAAGGGCTTGTCCTCCCATTGCATCAACCACACTGCTCTAATGTTATATCTATATAGCTGGCACTTAAATGGAATTCTTGGTGAAGGAAACTACTGTTGAACCAGGCCCATCACAGTAAAGCCAGTAGAGAATTGTTTATTTTATAAAAAGAAACCTATATGCAGTTGAATATTTTATAATTTTGAATACTGTCAACCATGTTTTTAATGCTAAATAATTAATTTCATGCTAATTTCACCTTCATTTTGAATCATATCCATGTTAATAGATGGCACAATCAATGTTTGCACTTTGTTTCATAACATTTTTATCTTTTCTTTTTCAATTTTATTTTAAAGGATTATTTATTTTTTTTGTTCATATTACATATAAATTCATTATTTAGTGCTTTTTAAAAATATATATAATGTTTTTTTTTGCCATTTTTTAAAATAAAAAGAAATATAAATAGGGAAAGAAATGACTTTAGTCAATAAAAATCATTTTTGAGATCAATGTTTGTAAACAAATGTTGTGTACTTCTATTTATGCCTAAACTTGAGATACAATTAAGGATTGAATCATTTTAAATATATTGCTAGCCAATATTTAATTATATTACATTGCACTTCCATTTTTAACATTATTTGCTATTTTGCAAGCCCTTCAAGTAAGTAAAAAAAATTTTTTTAATCAAGTAATCTTTTATCAGTGCCTGAGTGCCATCATTATCAGTGATTTTGCTCTCAGTGCGTTCATTGCCATTTATTAAGGATGGATATGAAGCAATTATAGATCATTTTGTCTTGAGTCATTGCTGAACTGAGCAATAAATGGTAAATATATCGGGAGACACCGTTGATTTTGGCCGTATCTGACCTATGACGTCAAAATGACGTCGCGATGTAAACAAAGGTTACGACTGGCTCTTTTTTTTTTTTTTTTCTAATTCGATTTAATTAATGATATTCTAAATACCTGCGACTAATTTATAGTTTAAATATATATATAAAGGATTTTTTATTTTAATAATTTTCTATTAGCAATTTTTTAATTATTTTTTTGCGCCAACGTAAACAAAGAAATAATGGCGTAATACGTTCCAATGGTGCCAAAGGTTATATTTATAAATAGGAATATACAAAAAAATATAAAAATAATAAAAACCTGAACCTAACCTAACCTAACCTGAACGAACCTGAACCTAACCTAACCTAAAGCTAACTTAAACTAACCTAACCTAAGCGAACCTAACCTAACCTAACCTAAGCGAACCTAACCTAACCTAACCTGAACGAACCTTAACCTAACCTAACCTAAACCGAACTTAAACTAACCTAAATTAAAAACGAAATTTATATAAATTAATAATTAATTTTATAATAATTTTAAATATCGGACACCATTGCTCTCAAGGTGCATTCACAACATACACGTGTTTACAATTGCGCTAAATATTTAAAAAAAAAATCTATTTAAAATTAGCAGGTCATTTAGAAAAAAATATATATATATATTTAAACTATAAATTAGTCACAGGTATTTAGAATATCATTAATTAAATCGAATTAGAAAAAAAAAAAAAAGAGCCAGTCGTAACCTTTGTTTACATCGCGACGTCATTTTGACGTCATAGGTCAGATACGGCCAAAATCAACGGTGTCTCCCAATATATCAATATATTGCTTTATTAATATGTGTGGCATTTTATTGCACTAGGTTGCCATATCATCCTCCTCTCCTTATTGTTTCTCTGTTCTTTTATATAAATGGGATGATCCAGACTTTTGACTTTATCTATGTGAAGATTTATAAAATTTAAAAGGTTGTTATTTTGAAATAACTAGCAAGTCCTTACAGTATATATTTTCTATTCAAATGTATTGTCAGAAACCCCAAATTGTTCCTGAACTGAACTGAACAAACTGCTCTTCATCTTATCTATGACTGTCCGAACTTTGCAGAATTGAGACATCGATTGTTCCCTGATCTAAATGATTTAAATCTCTATACATGTAAATTTGTAAATATTTAATCCCAAGTTGAAATTAGTTTGTTGTTTTGTTTGTTTCCTCTGTAATAAGTGCAAATACTTTAATATCACGCCTTTTTGGATAATAAATAATAAACAAATTTCATATGTATGGTATAGCAGGATATTTATCAAAAAACAACAGATTATTAATTTAAATATTTTGTCACTCAGCTTAATTAGTTCTCTTATTGCCTCTTTAATACATTTGGGATTGTTCGTGCTCCAGGAACCTGGGTTGTAAATATCTCTTGTTTGGATCCAAATAAATAGTCCTCCGTCTGACTTTCCCTATTTTCCTACATGACACTGTAATGAAAATGTACCTTATGGTCAGGTAACTAAAAAAACTGATTCTATATTTCCAGAAGTTGCCTAATTTTCTTGTCAATTAACAAAAATGTTCAATCATTTCTGTATTATAAACTATTGACTCTTGTTAACATGGTGAAGGCTCTTATGTATTTAACCCACCAATCTTTATGCATTTTTATAAAGAAACAAAGTGGCCAAATTTGCATAAAAACACTAAAACAGGATTTTAAAAAATCAGGGTGAGGTGGTCTTCTATATTTTAAAGCTTCAGACAAATTCTTGTAAGAAGAAAGATTGATGTTCAATCTATAGTAAAACTGATGTTGGGTCAGTGAAACCAGCTGGGCCAGAATTGCTGACATAGCAGCTAGGTATGATTAGCCAACTCTGTACCAGATCTCTGCCAGCTCTCTGGCTCCAGGGTCAAATTTATCTAGATTGGAAAAATTGAAAAAGACATTTTGTAAAACTGACAAGAAATGGTAAAAGCATCTGGTATGCATAGATGAAATAATAGAGGCTTATATCTTTTTGTATCTGTAGAAATCCTTCATTTCCTTGCTTCACTTCTATTGACAAAAAATCCTGGTTACAGCATTAGTACAACCACCAGAAAACTTGTGTGAAAGCTAGGAGAAAATATGGCATGTGGAGGTCAGCCATCATAGAAAGCCTGACAACTTCTCTGTACTAGGACCCCTAGAAGGTTAATTTTCACCAGTCTCTTATAGCCAATGACTTCCTTCTTCTAGATAAACTTGTGACTAAGAGCTGCCTCTGCTCTAGGTGATCTCTCCTCTTGCCACAGTACTTATGGCCATTAAGTTTAGTGTTTAAAGAATCCTGATATTTCAAAATAAGAGAAACTAGTGTGTAAGAGTGGAAAGTACTTTCACTGTGAATACTGGTAACAATGGTCTGGTCACTTTGTTTTGATCCCACAGGATTTCTAGGGATTATGGGCCACTAGGGGTGGGGTGGTGAGGATCCAACATATTCTGGTACAACTACCAGTGACCAGTAGGGTAGAGCTGTCCTAAATGTGTGATGTTTACTATGGAAGGTGGTGTGGCAGGTGAGGCCCTGGACACAGTCAACACGCAGGCCCAGTGGTGCCGCCCAGCTCCCCCAGCCCTGGACCCCCAATGTGATCCCCTCATCTTCCAGCAGCTGGACTTGGACCACTACCTGTGGTCTTCGGCTCCCAGTGAGCCCCAGACTCCTGTAGTCCGCGTCTATGGGGTCACCGATGATGGCAACAGTGTGCTTTGCCACATTCATGGCTTCAACCCTTTCTTCTATGTCCTCGCCCCATCTAGCTTTGACCCCCGCAACTGCCAGCACTTCATGGTAAGGAGTGTTTTCATTTTGCTGTTTATATTAAGTAAAAATAACCTTTGGTCCTGTACCATTGCTCTATTTTTTCATAAATAAATAAAGGTCACTTCTCCCATCAAATTGGACACTGTCAGCAAATGATATTTGCATATATTAGATGAGAGGGATGGCTTCTGAGCATTGTCAGTTTCCTCCCCCACTAAATAACTTGAAGGACAGAAACTCTAGGTTCTATATATGCCTTTTATATATATCCAATCTCTATTCCTCAAGAGTCTTAAATAGAAATATTTAATTTCTACTCTAAACAGATACAGAACAGGCTATAAATATTTCAAAAAGAAATGCTTGTTCCACATAAATTTCCAGAATATTTGACGAGTGTTATTTTGCCACTGTCAAAGGCTCATTCTTATAATATCAGCGTAGTCCCGGGTTGCCAAAGAACTAGGACAATATTTTAATATGAATATGCATTAATTAGCCTTCTTATATATACAGTAGAACCTCCTTATAAAGGACACTTAATTGCAGAGCCAAAGTGTCCTTTAGGGAGAGGTGTCCTCTTACTGGAGAGTTGAAAAATAGTAAAAATGGTAATTTTTCAAATGAAAACTGTCCTTTGTAGAGAGGTGTCCTCTAGCACGAGTGTCCTCTCATGGAGGTTCTACTGTATATATTTATAAAGCAATATTGGTTTGTAATTAAGGATAACTGAAAAAGTTTAATTATGGTGAATCAATAGGACGATTTGCCATTTTAGCAAATAAAAGAAACTCTTTGCAATTCATCCCATTGATTTATCACACTAAAATAACATTGGTTGGGCATGTATTCACTCAGGCAAAACCAGATCTTTCATTTGGTGACAAATATTGGGAGAGACTCTTGGATTCTTACACATCAGGATTGGCTAAATCTTTGGGAGGGCTCGTTGCTACCTAGATTTTTCAGTTTTATTTATTTAAAAGATTGTATTTAGTTCTACATTTTTTTCACTCTCCACTAGTACTACCTTTACTATGGGCATCCCATTACCCAGTGTGTTGTACTGCGCAGCATGAGCTGAACAAGGCAGTAATCGCAGACATGCGATCCAACAAGCAGAACCTCACCCAGGCTGTGGTGGATATCTCCGTTGTGGAGAAACAGAGTAAGTCCTGCCAGGCTGCTGCTGGTCAAGTGACCGCTGACCTACTGTGCTCCAGACATTTATGGCTACCAGGCCAAAGGCAAAGTGCCCTTCCTCAAGATCACCATGGCCCTGCCCAGGCTCCTGGCTCCTGCCAAGAGGCTCCTGGAAACAGGGGCTCTAGATGGCTCCTACCCAGGCCACTCCTTCAAGGCCTTTGAGAGCAACATTGACTTTGAGATCAAGTGAGACCCTCCCGCACATGTCAACGTTGAATTCAAACTTGATGTAACATGATGTTGTGGATGATTTGCTTTATAATGATTGAGCATTATGGAGAGTGGTGGTTGAGTGGAAAATATATATCCTGGTCCGTGATTGAATGATCACAGAATCTTGGTCTTGGAATGGGGATCATTTTGTTCAGATGCCCATTTCTGGTTCCCATTATATTTGTAGATACACACTGGACATATTAACAATGTTAACTGGTTTCCATCTGGTGCCTGCCACCAGTCCTAATTACCCTGTCAGAGACATTGCTAGAATCTTAGCCCAAGATTGGATTTAGAAATAATTTTCTTATTAGCACCAATACTTCAATGTCCATCTTTCTCAAATTTTCTCTCTGATGTCACACATGCCATTTGAAACTTTTAAGCATATAATTCTGTATAACACCTCCCTGATACTATAAACTATAATTCTACCTACTTAGTATAATTGCAATCTTTAATTCAACCTCCAAGATTGAATATTTCAAACATACAAACTATATAGTTTCTAGGATCCCCTTGAACACCACCTCTTATCAGCAAAGATCTAGTTAACATCAGCCAGCTGGTTCTTTAGAGTAAGCCCAATTTCACTCCTAATAGTCCATGTTTTAACCATGCAACCATATTTTGGAGCCTTAGTATTACACCACAATATTAAAGAAAGCATGCAAGATTATTTTTGGAAAGCCAGAGTTTGGTGTATATGGAATGGGATAAAGAACATATTCGAATAGAAGCAAAAAAAAAAAAAACAATATACCAAAGATTACAAAAAGAAAATAACCCAAATGGCTCCCAAAAGAAAAAAATAATATATATGTGGTGGTTAATAACAAACCACATAAATAATTTCTTAAAATTATATTTAAAATTTTACACAAATAAATTTACTGGCAATGCGTTTCTTTTAAATATCATCAAATATTATCTCTACAGACCTTACTGCAATGATATGAGTTATTGAATGAGAGGGCTTGGCTCATCAGTAGTGAACCCTCTCAGCGGTTTCGCCAAATTAATCTCTAGACCGCTCTACTATTGTATTGGACTGGTTTTGTTATATACCCTGCATTTTCTATGGAAGGCAGCTTAGGGGTGTTTAGTGAACTATGGACATAAGCTTATAGGTCTGTAGAGGTGCATACATATAATTTCAAGGTATTGCATCGAGCAAAGCTCTTCCGCAAAATATGCTTTCATAACCAATATATATATTAGTAAATTAAATTTTATTGCCATCTACGTTAAAATTTTACACAAATAAATTTACTGGCAATGCGTTTCTTTTAAATATCATCAAATATTATCTCTACAGACCTTACTGCTAGAGATAATATTTGATGATATTTAAAAGAAACGCATTGCCAGTAAATTTATTTGTGTAAAATTTTAACGATAGATGGCAATAAAATTTAATTTACTAAAATTATATTTGATAGCGTTTTTGTTTTAAGTTGAAAATTTGCCTTGAATTAAATACCGAACGATGTACGTTTACGTTGTTTTTAAATATTGCGAAATATGTTATATTTTTTGTTTTAAATATAAATATTTAATATGTATTTCTTAAATATTTATAATTTGATATTATGAGTAATTTTATTTTTCACTTTTGATCAAATTGAAATTCTTGTTTGATTGCTTGCAAAATGTTCGTTAAAGTTTATATTTTAAATACGCGGCTCACCATTTTTGTGTGGGCGGCATAGATTTATAAGCGGAGTCATTAACAAATTATTTATTGTAAAATCAACTTTTAATTACATTTTATATATACAAATTATCAGAAGGGTTAAATTGTTGTATATTACATGTTGAAGTTATTTTTTGTATCTGTGTGGTCAAATATCATTTCTAGATTATATAATGTTAGATATATGTGTTTGATATATTATAGATAAATATTTACATTTTATATGATTTATGTTTTATATTTAAAATGATGTATAATTATTTTATTATATTGATATGACAACAATTAATATGATATTAATGTTAATATATGGGAGCCGCTACATCACTCCCCTTCCAGTGACGGAAGTCACGTCCAATAGACTCATTGTACCTGGAAGGAGTTTTTATCCGTCTTCCGCTGCGGGTCTCCTTTGGCCATTCGAACCGCACCCCAGGCTTAGATGGTTGCGGTTTACTGGAAGGCCCGATGGGATCTTCACTGCTGGCATAACATACTTGGTACTCCTGGTATAGCATACTTGGTACTCCTGGTATAGCATACTTGGTACTCCTGGTATAGCATACTTGGCAGTCCTTTCCTTTATATAATCTTTATCTCTATATTCTTCTCTTTAAAATCTTTATTTGCTTTCTTCTTTAGAACTTTTATATTCTTCTTTATATTTATATATACATATTTTTTATTCTATAGAATCTTTATTTGCTTTCTTATTTAGAAATTTTATATTTTTTTCTTTATATTTATATATACATATTTTTTATTCTATAGAATCTTTATTTGCTTTCTTATTTAGAACTTTTATATTCTTCTTTATATTTATATATACATATTTTTTATTCTATAGAATCTTTATTTGCTTTCTTCTTTAGAACTTTTATATTCTTCTTTATATTTATATATACATATTTTTTATTCTATAGAATCTTTATATAATTTTTTTTCCTTTATGGTCTTTATCTACATTCTTTTTTCTATAATATTTATCTATATTCTTATTCTATTTTACTCATTTTTAAATTAAAAAAAAATAATAAATATATTGAAATATACATCATCTTATATGATATACATATATTAATGTTTCTTTCTTTCTTTCTTTCAAATGTTATTTATTAAAAAAAAAAAAAAGCTTATTATTATTATTTTTTAATCGAATATAAATTAACTTCTTCAATGTATCAAATCGAATATATAAATTAACTTTTTGAAATGTATATCAATTCGATTTTAAATTAACCTTTTGAAATGTATCTGTTCGTGGCTTGAATGTTCAGTAAAAGATACTAAGAAGCACTTTGCCACTTGTCTTGAATTGTTTTATTTTCTTTGGGTTTTAGAGTTATGAGTAGCTACCACATGATTTTGATTACATGAATTTTACTTAGATTTTGATACTAGTGGTAGAGAGAGAGAGAAAACAAAAAAAAAGCTATTAATTAATTAACCAAACTGTAAATTTACATACATGTTGATTGCTTTAAAATTTACATATTAAAGATTTATATTGTACAATTGAATTTAGAATATTTTGGCTTAATTTTCATATATAAAATTGAATTTAAGGAAATTATTAACTATAGGATCCAACATACTCCCCCGGCTGGGAAGAGATGACCAGAAAAAAAAATATAATAAAAAAAATAAATAAAAATAAAAAAGAGTTCCAATAGTATAGATGCTGGACTAATTGATTCCGACTATGTAGCTAAGATTACAATTCTCATTGTTTGAAAGGTAATGGAATCAGCTTCCATCTTTGAGTATCCGATTGAGGTGAATCTTGGATGAGATTTTCAGATTCGTTGGCCAGTTCTCTTTCGGGAACTGCTGGATTATCAGACTCTGCGGCTGCTAAGTCGGATTCAATAGGATCTTCCCAAGGTTTTGATTCAGCCTTTATGCATGAGCCTTGTTCGGTCGATTCCTCTAAATGTTCTTTGGAGAGTTGTCGACTTTCTGCCGCCTTCTCAAAATCTTCCAGATTGACTGCCTTTTCTAAAGCTTCGGGTCTTAAGACTTCTTTCTTCAAGATTTCTGGCCATTCTATATATGCCGATGAACTGTAATTTTCATCGTCGTCTTCAGATTCCTTGACGTCTTCTAAGCATAGAGAATCGATGGGTTTCCAGCGGGATAATTTTGCCTTTTCACCGCTCTGTAGATAATCCTTTGTTGATGTATCCACAATTTCAACAGGTACAACTTTCTCTTTGCTTGACGATTCATTAGCTTCTGTATAAACATTGATTATGCCACTGGTAGCCTCTTTAGGTCGATTAAGATCAGCTTCAACTACATTGAGGTGAGCTGAGTCATCATGGCACAGTTCTTTCTTATCCAGAGCTTCTACACTGACCACTGGTTCTTTCGAATATTTGCCTTCCGATTTATCAATAACCGAAACTTCGGAGATTTCAATCTTTGGAGTCCCGATATCTTTGTTAGACTCTTCGTCTTCAATGACAAAAGTGGTTTCTAAAATTGAAGAATCTTCTTGATTCTCATCAATAGCCTCAGGAATGTCGGCATTCTCAGTTAAGAGATTTTTGATAAGTGATTCCTGGCGTGGGGATTTTGGTTGTAAGAGAGGGAATTTTTGATTTTCATTTAAATAGGAATACTTGAGTCTACCTCCAACTCTTAGAAGTCCTTGAGTGTCTAAGAAGGGATTTAGAGAAGTTAGCTTGTTGGACAGAGGTAGTTGCTTGTTTGACTTCAGTAATTTTATTTCCGTGCAGAATTCAACTTGCTGAATTGATTTGACTAAGACTTGAATTGCCTTTGTTAATTCTCTTGTTGTCAAAGGTCCTTTCTGACGAATTGGATCAAAGAGGAGGCAATTGTAGTAGAATCTCCAACACCAAGCTGTTATTCGGATCAATTTGGTCATTGTGGAATACCTTTCAATGAATTCTAGATTTAACATAGTTTCTGAATTTTGAATTAAGGTTGTTTGATCCAACACTTGACCCTCACCGACTTCTTGAATGATATTGAGATTTACTTGGGTTGGTGAAGAAGGAATATATCGAACATTATTTTCTTGAAGCCAAATAGGACCCCCGCCACCAAATTCTATGATTGACCAAGTCTTGAGGCATGATTCCTCTTGATGCGCAATCAGCTGGATTTTCTTGACTGGATACATGGAACCAATCAGTGATTTGAGTCAAATTTTGAATTGACGACACTCTGTTCGAAACAAAGGCTTTCCATCTGCTGGCATCTGATCTTATCCAATCTATGCAGATTTGTGAATCAGTCCATAAAAAGGTTTTGTCAGGTTGAAAAGGAAATGATTCAAGAATGACTTGATTCAGTTGAGCCAAAAGCAATGCTGCACTTAGTTCAAGTCTTGGAATTGTAATGGTCTTTAATGGTGCAACCTTAGTTTTTGAGGTTATCAGATTGATTTTGATCTTTTGAATTTTGAATCTAGTTTTCAAGTAAAAAACTGCTGAATAAGCATTAAGGGATGCATCACAAAATCCATGTAGTTGTAATTCTTCTATTTCAGAAGATGAACTGTTCAGGTATCTTGGTATTTTGATTTCCTTTAGGCACGATAGTTGAGTTTGGAATTTATTCCAATTTGACTTTATATCTGATTCAATTGGTTCATCCCATGAAGTTTTCTCAGCAGGAAGTTGACGTTTTCGCCTATAATAGGGTGGTGGCTTTATCTTAGGAATAATCGAAGTTTCTTTCTTAGATGAGAGTGGTTCACTTGACTGAGAAGCGAGAGGTTGTTCTGGAGTGGATGGTTGACTTGATTCAGAAGGAAGTAATTGGTTTTGTTTAGAAGTAATTTGTGGAGTTAACTTGGAGATACGTGACTTTTTAGATTTACTTGGAATTTCTTCAGATTTACTTGGATTATCTTCGGATCTACTTAGATTTTCTTCAGATTTACTTGAATTATCTTCGGATCTACTTAGATTTTCTTCAGATTTACTTGAATTATCTTCAGATTCTTCTATAGAGGAGCATGAAAAATTGGAGTTCTGAGACATATGGGGCTCTGTATAATCCCCAGAACATCGGCAACTCTCTGAACCTCTGGTGGGAGATGTAGGGGACTTGGGCCCACTTTGGGTCTTGAAATCTTCAACAGAAGCCGATGAGAGAGTGTAACTCTGCTCTGGGCTCATCGGGTAGGATGGCAGATTATCAACTCGGTTCTGGCTCTCTATAGAGTCTTCTTCTATAGGAATTGGAATCTGCTTGGAGCACCCAGGGCTTGATGGCATTTCGACCAAAGGGGACATGGCCTCTTTCAGGCTGTGAACTGATACTTGTAAGGGGGTTGGAGAGTTGTGTTTGGAGCTCTGTAGGCTCAAAGTTAGAGACGGTGACCCTTGAACAGAGTCTGGTAGACTTGGAGAGGTCTGAATGGACCCCGGCAGACTTGGAAAGTTCTGAGTGAACTCCTTTAGACTTGGAGAGTTCTGAATGGACTCTTGTAGACTTGGAGAGTTCTGAGTGAACTCCTTTAGACTTGGAGAGTTCTGAATGGACTCTTGTAGACTTGGAGATGGGGCATTCTTTATACCCAACTGGGCCTTAGAAATTGGGACATCTTCAAGTTCCCAGAATTTTCTTATGCTGGAATCAAGTTCAGTGGTACAGTGATTGATTACCGAAGTATTCGACTTAATAGTTGAATGGATTCTCCCAGAAACAAGCCAACCTAACTTGGTATTAAGTGCTATAGGATGGTGCTTTAAATCTGTTTTATGACCTAGAATTATTTCTACAAAGGTATCTGCACCCAAAATTAGGTCTATGGGCTTGGTGACATAGAATTCTGGGTCTGCCAAGAGCAAATTTTCTAAATGAGGAAAGTCTGCTGACTGAATTTGGAAGTTTGGAAGGTCTGCAGTTACCCTCCCAACCACAAATGCTCTGGCAGAAAATAATTGATCATTATGATGTGGGGTGAACTCTATTTCAACCTGCGATGTTGTCCTGTTGACAACAATGTCACCTACACCTTTTAGTGTATAAGAATTTTTCCTTTTTTCAAGTCCCAACTTGTGGCAACATTGTTCTGAAATTAGGCTTATTTGGGACCCATTGTCCACTAATGCTCTACATAGCACAAATGAGCCATCCTTCGCCTTGACTTTAATAAGGGCTGTTGACAGTAGAATATTTGTTTCCGTTTCCAAAGGCATCACATTACAGATGGTATTTGTTGAAATCAACATCTCTTGAGAGGTTGTTGGTTGTGAAATGGATGGTTCAGAGTTGTATTGATGCAGAAGAGTATGATGGTTCTGCTTGCAGTTTTTACATCTTGATGTGATGAGACATTTGGATATCTCATGATTTGCTCTAAGGCAATTTTGACAAAGTTTATGTTTTTTAACTAATTCCCATTTTTTAGGCAAGGGAAGATTTATGAATCTCTGGCAGTCATTTAGTTTATGAATTTGATGACATAAAATACAATTTTGACCTTTGTTGACATAAAGGCCGTGAGCCATCATATTTTTGCTAGAGGTTTTTTGTTCCTGGAACAAAGGAATTCTCATACCTTGCAGGCTTCTAGCATGTTTTTCTAAAAAATTCACAAAGTTTTCAAATGTTGGATATTCTTCATTTTGAAGGGTTAATTCCCATTCTTTCCTGAGGGCTTCACCGATTCTTTTTTCAAAAAAATTGATCAGGATTAGATCTGTTAATGTGTTTTTCTCAAGTCCTAGCACTGAGAGATTTCTAATGCCTTCATTGCAAACATCAAGGATTTCATAGAGAGAACCAGCCGAAATAGATTTTAATGGCCTTATGGAGAATATTTTGTTGATTTGTGAAAAAGCCAATTCTCTTCTGTTATTAAATCTATTGCATAAGGTATCCCATGCTTGCTGGTAGTTTTTGTCAGAAATGGGAAAACCCCGAATCAACTTTTCCGCAGGACCCTTAACAGATGCATTTAGATATTGAAATTTTTGTATTTCCGTTAGTGTTTGATTTGAATTAATGGTGGAGTTAAATATTTCTCTAAAACTAAGCCAATTGGCTGAATCACCATTGAAAATGGGTAAATTTATCTTAGGTAAATTAACATTGGATTCGGGCAGTTGTTTATGACTATGAATATTTTCTTTGGTTTCAATCAAAGATAAAGCTTCCTCAATAGACACCAACATATTAAAAATATCCTCTTTGGCTTTTGAACTAGCAAACTAGCAGACTCAGGTCGGTGACAAAGCCATGACACCAGCTTTGGCAAACTGAGAAGCATCCACCTAGAGACTATGGTTTCGGGATAATGGCCCTCATCAGTCGAGGACAGACTTCACAAAAAATCCACAAGGAATCAAATGAAATCTTCACAATCTACCAAAGAGGTGTTTAGCTGGTAGAGTGGCTGGGCCAAATCTATGGCCAAAATAGATGGAATCGTCTCTTCTGGAAAAATAGATGCCAAAACTAAGCACCATCTATCTAAAGCTGGTGTCATGGCTTTGTTACCGACCTGACTCCGCTAGTATGCGGAGATGGTCAATGACGGCCAAAATGACTCTTTTCTGAATTTTCCAAAACGGATGTTGGAACACATTCTTCATCGCCACCATGTACTGGGGCAATAAGCCGAAATACATTGCTTTAATGTATTTTTAAGATGCCACTTTTGGTACATAAATACCATCCTTCTGCAACTTGTATTCTGGCCTGATAATTGGCCCTGCCACCTTTAACACATTTTTCGCAAATTCAACTAATTTCATAAATGTTGTTAGTTAATGTAGTTTAGGATGTTCTAAGCCAAGTGGTGGGGCAGGTTCATGGTGGAGACCCACATGGTGGGCTGCTGCTGGCTGGAGCTGCCCCCCGGCAAGTACAAGCTCAGGGAGCCCCCACTCCACAGCTCCCTCTGTCAGCTGGAGGCGGACCTCCACTGGGAGGACTTTGTGGCCCATGCCCCTGAAGGGGACTGGGCTCGCCTGGCTCCCTTCCGTATCCTCAGCTTCGACATTGAGTGTGCCGGGAGGAAAGGTGAGAAGCCCCACTGTTCAGTTGGCTTCTTACTTTTGGTCTTTGTATAAATGTGTCTTATGTGGTGGCTATTCAATGCCTTCATTGTTTTATTAAACCTGATGAAATCCCCAAGCCCCTTTAATCTTCCCCAAATTTTTCCTTTACCTTTTATACGATGTCAAAAAAAATAGTACAAATGTGATATTCTTCTGGGATAAGGTTCATAAATTAAAAATAAAAAAAGGCATCTCCTTATAGGTAACTAAATGTTGCTGATAGTTTGTGCCATCTATCTGAATAAATATCAACTATTCGTTGATTTTTAATTATTCCAGAATTGGCCAAATACCCTTTCTTGATTAATCAAGAAAAGATAACCACGTACACGTTTTGGGCTGTTGGCCCTCGTCAGTGTGGTGCAAGCTGTACCTCAACGACCAAAAAACTGGTCATTTAGGCATCCTGAAAAATCATGAAATGGGTAGTTGTTAAGGCCAGAATTGTGTGAGAACGCGAATCAATGTGAAAAAAATGTATACAAAGCTTGGCCACAATGGAGCATCATTTTGAATTTTTGAATAGATTTGCTTTGGTTTCAGTTATTCATTTGTAGTTGATTATTGAAATTGGGTCAGTGTGTTATATTCATTGTTTTATTTGTTAATTTAATGGGGCGTCCATATTATCTCTATATTGTGTATATATATCAGGTTTAACTTTTGGTGGCACTCACAGTGACCTTCCAGTATCTTCCTTAACCCCTTCCAGCCAGCTCATTCTTCACTTTTTCCCAACATCATCTTTTCTAATCTATTTGCTCTCATAATGTGTGTCTAAAGTAGGACAGTCTTTGTTTTTATATTTGGGTTTCTAGGGATCTACCTGGATTAAGATTGAAATATTGACCTTTTATCTGTTCATGGCACTCTTGAGTAGCTTTCTCCATGCCCACATTTCAAAATAATCAATTCTTCTTTTCTGGGAGTCTAGCTCTTTTTTTTTTTAAATTTACTTATCCCTAGTACACGTGGTACATGCCATGATAATCATGGTGGGTAGAAGTTGGCGACTCCTTTTACTGTAAGTGCACCCACCGCATGTTTACACATGTGAAAAGCCGTTCAACTTTGCACTTACAAATGTGCCAGAGCCCCGTTTGGTTACTTGCACTCGCTGGTGGGGTTGAACTTTTGCAAGAATCGGGGCCATTGGAGCATTTTTTTTTAAATCAGAAAAAAGTGTCCAATGCGGGAATCGAACCTGAGTCGTAGCAGTCGAAAACCAACGGTTTAGACCATCCTTCCACCGACCCCCTAAAATCTAGTCTAGCTCTAATATCCATAAGTGACCACAGGGAATACAATTCCTCTAACATTTTTTTCTTTGTCCTGAGAGAAATGCCCTAAACTTTCATAATCTTCTCCAATTGCATCCCTACCTAATGCTATTCTCTTCAATTTCTCTAAACAACCTTCCATATTATCAATCCTGGGTCCTAAGAATATGAAATTATCAACTATATCATTTTTTTCTGGATAAATTTCAAAGCTATTTATATTATCTGTTGTTATAATTTTGGTCTTGCAGATTTTCAATTTTAATCCAAAAATGTTTTTTATTTTCTCAATAATCTGTTCTAGGTCTTTCTTGCTTTCTGCTAACAGTGTGGTGTCATCAGCATAGCAAATTTTGGATTAATTTTGAAATTTATTTTGTGTTCTTCAATGTTCACACTCATTTCTATTTGACACCAAGATCAGCCAATTTCATAATACAGTAAAACCCCTCTATAGTGAACCCCAATGGAACAGAGCTTTTGGTTCACTATATCTATGGTTTGGCTATTTTTTTTTTACTTTTCAAAAATTTTTGACCATATAATTAAAGGACAGCCATACACACAGGAAGAGGCTGCCTCTAATAGTGGTCACTTTGTTTTAATTCCTATAATTAACCAATTTCCTTATATTAATACTGAATAATAAAAGAAATCATTAGATGATAGGTTCTTCTTATCATTAACATACATGCACCTCTATGTATAATTTTAAAATCAAAACAAATCCTAGGCAAATTTTATTAAATAGACATTCAAAGATATAAAATGATTTTAAAACAACTTTATCACATTATATAATTCAATGTTTACTTGGAAAAATGGCTCTAATACCTTGTTGCTTCAAAGCATTCTTCAAGCATTGCACCATTCAAATAAAGTTAGTGTTTTTCTTCCATTTCATTTTCCCACATATTCTTCTAGGTCTAGATTTCGTTTTTTTTTTTAACTTGTCATCTAAAACATTTCTGGCTTTAAAATCACAATTGTTCATGGCATAAAAATAATTTTTGTTTTATCACGGGCCTGTAATGCACGTGTTTTTTTTTTTTTTAAGCCCTAACACGTATGATTGCGATCGCGGCAAAAGTTGAGGTTGATTCCTCTTTGTAACAAATTTTAATAGCCTTCTATTTATTTCATCTCTTATATAAAAGTGTTATATTTTCTTATTTTAACATGTTCTGAAATTTTGCCTGTGTTGTTTCCCTTTGAAAAGTTTGGAAATGGCTGTTTTTTTTTTTACTTTAGTAATAACGTTTTTGTTTTTAGAATGTCTTTGTTTTCTTCATTTTGGAAGCCATTTGCATTTTTCTATTCCAAATTTAATGGATGCAAAGATATTCTATTAAATAAAAAGTATAATGTGTAAACATTTATACAACATACAGCAAAAATAGAATGTAAATCAAAACAAATAATGCCGCTAAATTTATTGCTTTGAAATCGCGATCCGCGAGCTGAAACATGCTCAAACTTTTGTTGTTTTAAATTTTTTTGAATTACAATTTTAAGTTCGTTATAAGCATAGTATTTTGAATAGATTTTATTATTTTGGGACCGAAAATAGGTTCATTATAGGGGTAGTTCGTTATTTTAAAAATAGCAAAGTTCGTTATAACGATGGTATTTTCATTGGAATGAAATTGGTAATCGCCTTAGGCTTGGTATAAGGGAAGGTTCGCTTATATCCAGGGTTCGTATTAGCGGGGTTTTACTGTACTTATTAATAAATTAAAAAATTCAAAGTATAAAGGGGTTTTCACTTCCACAATGATCATTTTTACCAATTAGCTGCTATCTGGTAAGAGTCATTAAAGAACATTCTGGCTCTACAACTAGGGGGAGAGAGAGGTTCTACTCTATGTACTTTATATACACTCAAAACTATATAAAATTCAAATAAAAGATAAATTCAAATCTGACACATTTTTTTTGCAGATCATCTCAATATAAAAATTGCTTAAAAGGATACTCACATTGCTAGTCGCTGGCGTTATAGGACAGCCCTCTTGTTCCACCTGACTGGTCCATTTTGGCCATTATGACACTGGCCTGTGGAGTGTTGTGAGAGGTTCCACCCTCTGTGCTATTAAGAAAATTACATAGAGTTGCTGCTGCTGCTGTGCAGGCGTGTTCCCAGAGGCAGACAAGGACCCAGTAATTCAGATTGCCAACATGGTGATCACCCAGGGAGCCCGGGACCCCTTTGTCCGCAACATCTTCACCTTGGACACCTGCGCCCCCATAGTGGGCTCCCAGGTCCTGGTCCACAAGAAAGAGGATGAGATGCTCAAGGTAGGAGAGAATGTCCATGCATTTTGACCTGGTGTTATGGCCCCACTCTTTAATGACCAAGTCTCTCAACGTTCATATATGCCTTAGAACATGGGTTTTAAGAACAAAACCTGGCCTAATGTTGACCTCCATTCACTTGTAGAGCTAAGGATATAGCTGTTGGCATTGAAACTTGGATCTGTGGGGCAAACTGTGTGAGGAGTTATTTTCAATTCTCCTCCCTCATATCAACTTGACAGGAACTAGCAGGTGATGAACCAGGCCTCACTGAGATATTATTTTATTTTTCATAGAGAGAAATTTGACTTAAAACCTTTATCATTAATTATTTAGTGCAAAAAAAAAAAAGGAAGTGTATTTGTATATTTTCACTTATTAGGTTTAGATCTAGTTCCAACACCAGGCAGCTGATATATGTTTGCTGGTGGCAGCGCTGGGCAGAGTTTGTGCGCGAGGTGGATCCAGATATTATTACTGGATACAACATCCAGAACTTTGATCTTCCCTACCTGCTGAACCGCGCAAAACACCTCAAGCTCAACACAACATTCCCTTTCTTGGGTCGGATCCGTGGTATGATGTCCACAGTCCGGGAGGCCATGGTGCAGTCCAAGCAGATGGGCCGGCGGGAGAACAAGATCATCAACATTGAGGGCCGCATTCAGCTGGATCTCTTCCAGGTAGGCTGGCCGGACTTGCTCCCTGCTGGGCTGTGCTGACGTGTCCGGCAGATCCTGGTGCGGGACTACAAGCTGAGGTCCTACACCCTCAACGCTGTCAGCTACCACTTCCTGGGGGAGCAGAAGGAGGATGTGCAGCATTCCATCATCACTGACCTCCAGGTGCCGTATATATGTCCATGGTATAAACTACAGTATGGTTGTATGGAGCACTACTTTATTGACAATATATACTAAACACAAGACAATAACGCCTCACCTATGCCTAAGAAATAGAAACATAAAGCACAAATGTAATTATAATTCATATGTAATTCTACTGTCCTAAAAGCATATGTCCATAATTTGCTAAAATACCATAAATAAAATTCCACCCTTCACTGTTGAATATATAAGCAGATTCATCCGATACAGTATGAGAGCTCTAAAGGCGATCTGGTGGATTAAATTTGGCGAAACCACTGGAAGGGTTCCCCACTGATGAGCCAAGCCCTCCCAATATTTTAATGTAGTAAGGACACACACAGTAGAAGTTAGTTTCATTTGGATTTAAAAGAAACATTCATGCTTTATGTTTCTATTTCTTAGATATAGTAAATTGTTCACTAGCCTGTGCATAAATCCACCAATAAGTGCAGGTACAGCACATGCTGCCACTACCTTGTAATTGTAAAGTTGAATCCTTTTTGTAGCTGCTGTGTGGAGGGAGAGATGTTAACTCCCTACCTCCTGATTATCATGTTTTTGGGAGCAGTAAAAAATACTGGTGTTTGATTATTGAGAAATGTACCATTTTCTCCTCCAATCCCTTCACTGAGAAGTAACTAAACATAGTTCTCAACTGTTCCAAGTGTCCACTACTCTGGGGAGGGAACACCAAAACAATCCACATTAGGGAATATCTTAATTAAGAAATACAGTAGAACCTCCATGAGAGGACACTCATGCTAGAAGACATCTATCTATAAAGGACGGTATTTATTTGCAAAATTATCATTTTTACTATTTAATATCTCTACGGTATGAGGACACCTCTCCCTAAAGGACACTTTGGCTCTGCAATCAGGTGTCCTTTACAGGGAGGTTCTACTGTACCAGTAAATATATATAGTTATATATGCCAGTAGATATTTATATTGACTAACAATTTAAAGATCTAATATATTTTAAAATTAAATTTTAAAAAATATATATATTATATACATTTTATACTTTTACAGATAAAAACTTTTTCAAAACATGATTCAAATATGGTGAAGGAGATTATCTGTCTTGGTCATCATTACCCCATTTAAATCTTGATCTATTCACTTTTGTGGAGTCTCAGGCCACATTTCCTTCATCAAGGGTAGAGAGCCAAAAGGATGTGAAATAAAGAAAACCTCACTATAGTGAGCTCCAATGGGATTCAGCTTTTGGTTCACTATAGACACTAGCCATGATTTGGCCTTTTTTTATTTTTTAGAAGTTTTGAGTCATATATAGGACAGATGCACACACAGAAAAAAATCTACCTCCTAATTAAGGTCATTTTGTGCTGGGAAGGTTCGCCGTTGATGAGCCAAACCTTCCCATCTTTTGTAGAAATTGACTGTTTATCATCGAAAGCAACACCTGTCAACCACCACTGGGGGAGGGAGCTCCGCCATAGGCAGTCAGCTATAGGAGCACTGTATATAAACATCTTGTGTGTGTGAGCAGAACGGGAACGAGCAGACGCGGCGCAGGCTGGCGGTGTACTGTCTGAAGGATGCCATGCTGCCCCTGCGACTCCTGGACAAGCTCATGTGCACCATCAACTACATGGAGATGGCCAGGGTGACCGGCGTACCTCTCTCCTACCTGCTCTCGCGCGGACAGCAGATCAAGGTCATCTCCCAGCTCCTTCGCAAGGTGGGTCTCTATGTAGTTCTGGGTATAATTGAGTTGCAGTAAAATGACATCTGTTCTTCTCTTCCATTGTTTTCAGGTAGCTCTTTTTATGTGCATATGTGTAGTCTCAAACCTTACTATAATAACATCGCCCAGATTTTATGTTGTTATTATAACCATGTTATAATCATGGTTATGAAAATCAGGACTTGGGGCTCTAGACATGGCCATGTTGCTGCTAAAAAGAGGATGCTATAATGCGATTTCACTGTCTTTGGTATTTTGGCTGAGTGTCAACTGGAGAAAGCTTCAAAATCTTTGTAAATTGAGAGAATCCCTTTTTTATTCCATTTTATTGATTCATTCTTTTATAATTTTTAGTGCATTCTTTGAACTCTATTTGGCATCAATTTAAAAAGAAATGCCTATTTTAACTGTCCCAATAAACCCAAGTTGTATTCTTACCCCGGTATGGATAGAGCCCCTAATTGTAAATGACAAATTTCAAATTTAAATTCCAATGATACAAAATATTATATTTATTCCATATACCTAAAACAAAAAATATCATTATTTAACAGTCTCTGATACTTGGGAAAAAAAATCAAATTTCAAAATATTGCTGCCCATGTTAAAGACACCTCATCTGCAGAAATGGCTAAGTGGCTTTGACTGGGCAATCACATTCTACTATACATATAGCTGGATAGAATAGATTGTATACACTTGTCATCCCAATTATTAGGAGCCTATGGTGACTCAAGAATAAAAATCTAAAGTTTCAGTAGGGGTTCATCACTAATGAGATCTTTCAGTTTAACAATTGATTGTTTTAGAGAACTTGTCTTATAGACTGCCTCTTCAATTGGAGGGTCAGGGAGCCAGAGAAAATGAACTAAATTAATAAGGCTGTTGCATATGATAACCTATATTTTGATGAGAGTCAAGTGAAAAGAGTCATGTGATGATGACAGTGCTAGTAGGCCTTAAACTCTAATTTATTTAGAGTTCACCATTGTCTGATGCCAGTTCAACAACTGAACCCATCTGGTTTGTCTAAAGATAAGCCTCTGAAAGCTGACCCCACAGGGACAGTTTGACATCACCCATGTCTGCAATCAGAAGATCCCCTCTCTCTCTGCAAGATTGTGATATCCTTACTCTGAAACTTCCTGGTATCTCCTTTATCTCTTCATGGCATCTTCACCACAAAGGCCTGCCATAATAACCCTCTAATGTCTACACCTCTAATTATCTAAATCATCCACAGTAGTGTAATTGTGACCATAAAGGGGAATGTCTGAATTATAAGTATGCAAAAGATTTTACTGTACTAAAGAGATAATTAATGTTTCCGAGTTGTCGTGCCTGTCTCCAGGCCAGAGAACATGACTACGTAATCCCAGTGGTGAAGGCGGAGACAGGGGACGACTTCACCGGAGCCACAGTCATTGAGCCGGTGAAGGGGTTCTACAACGTGCCCATCGCCACCCTGGATTTCTCCTCCCTGTACCCCTCCATCATGATGGCCCACAACCTCTGCTACACCACCGTGCTGCTCCACTCCTGGGACTCCCTCACTCCACAGGACTACATCCGCACTCCCTCTGGCAACAACTTTGTCAAGTCTTCCATCCGCAAGGGCCTGCTGCCTGAGATCCTGGAGAACCTCCTGCAGGCCAGGAAGAAGTAAGTGCACAGGGTCCAGAGGCTACTCTATGTAGGCTTATATATACAAGGTGTGGCCAATAAATAATGAGACTGGTCAAAAATAAAGAAAAATAGAATGATTAAAAAAAAATTTATTAGTATTTTTAAAAATAGTCCCCTCCCGCATCTATACATAATTTCCATCTCTTCTCCCATGATTTAAAACATTTAGAAAAGGCATCTTTCGGGATGTTCTTCAAGACCTTTTTCGAATCTGCTATGATGGACTATAGTGTCAAATCTCCTTCCTTTTAGAGCCATTTTAAGTTTTGGAAAGAGAAAAAATCATTTGGAGCTAGGTCTGGGGAATAGGAAGGTTGTTGAAGTATTTGGATGCAGTGTTTAGCCAAATCAGTAAAGATGTAGCGGTGTGTGGTGGTGCATTATCATGATGGATAATCCAATTTTTGGAACTCCACATTTCACTTCTTTTCAGACGAATTGATTCACGTACACGTCTCATAATGGTTAAATAAGACTCCTTATTGATTGTTTGACCTTCCTCTAGATATTCATAATGCACAATTCCCTTTATGTCAAAGAACGTGACCAATAATAAGACTTTGTTTTTTGACTTGCAAAGTCGGGATTTCTTCGTTCTTGGTTCATCTTTTCCTTTCCACTCCTGTCTTGTCTCCAGTTATTACTTTTTCCTTCCAATTAGGGTTTTCTTCCACCATTTCAAGCATTTTTTTGACAACTTCAACGCAATTCTCCTTTTGTTGGATTGTGAGCATTTTAGGGACAAATTTTGAAGGTGTCTTCTTTAACTGTAAGTCTTCTTTAATTATCGATCCAATTAATGATTTTGATATCCCTGTTTCTTCCTCAATGTCCTGTAACCCTATTCGTGGATTTTTTAAAATCAAATTTGAAATTTGGCTCACCTTTTCAGGGTTCCTGTGCAGAATTGGATGTCCAACACGCTTCTCATCTTTCACCGATTCCATTCCATTTTTAAATCGTGAAAACCATGTGGTAGGCTTATTTACATCTTCATTTCCAAATGCCAATTTCAACAAATCTAAAGTTTCTGAAGCCGATTTCCT
The DNA here is from genome assembly GCA_030710605.1 of Cordylochernes scorpioides. Taxonomy (NCBI): domain Eukaryota; kingdom Metazoa; phylum Arthropoda; class Arachnida; order Pseudoscorpiones; family Chernetidae; genus Cordylochernes; species Cordylochernes scorpioides. The sequence goes on along the minus strand of CP092869.1, from coordinate 32,200,958 downwards.
AATTTTGTAGCAAAATTTAATACAAATTCGTTGTTCGAATTTTTTATCCTTTATAAATTAGAAGTTGTTATGCAAGACGTTCTTTTTACAAGCTTACAATTTATCAACTGCGTGCGCAATCATGTGATGTGATATACCGCAGTGTAGCTGAAGCTTTCTATTTTTTTTAATAGACTTTTTAAAAAAAATTATCATTTCATTTTTTCTTTGTCTTTGACCGGTTTCATTATTTATTGGACACCCCTTGTATATATGTCTTAAGAAAAAAGGCATCTCTTGATGGTGCGACTAAAAGTTGCTGATGGGTTGCACCATCTGTTGGAATAAATATCAACTAATCATTGATTTTTAATTATTCCTGATTTGACAAAATAGCCTTTCTTAATTAATAAACTTTTTTGGTGGTTGAGGTACAACTTGTACCACACTGATAAGGGCCAACAGCCCAAAATACTAGTTTGTTAGCTTTTCCCTGATTATCCACCTGACCTCAGTACAATTTCACTCATGTACTTTTCAACATATATATATATATGTCTGTTTTATTAATGCTATGATTGATTGACTGTCCACCATCCTTAATCAACCAATCAGCATTGATTTCATTAGCCAGTCAGCATGCCATGTTTCTTTAGCTCATTAAACAATGGAATTCTATTATAAGATTGTAGGTAGTTTTGATTCTAGGAAGCTATCTTATTTTAAAAATATTTTTATTTTTGTGCGTGTGTCACACACATTTTATTTGTACTTTTTTAAAAACAAAAAATTATTTCAGGGTTGGAAGTCTTATTGAGATATTAGGCTTTTTAATATCTTCATATTATAGGGACCTGAGGCCTGATCAGTAACGGCGAATTTTAGTGGCACATGAACAATTTTTATTTTTACTCATATTGGCACTTTTTTGACTTAATTATTCTCTTGAAATGTCCCTTTACATGTGCAATGGGCTCTAGTATGATTATATTAAAAAAAGAGTTGTTTTCAGCAAGCAGGATACTGTGAAATAAAGTAATAATAATGAGAATGGAGAGAGAGAGATGGCCCACAAGACCAGTTGTTGTATGTAACCCACCTCACTCTGGTGTAAGGTATATATATGTGTGCTGGGGAATCAAAGTTAACATTGACAAATAAAGCATGCTGTCTATTGACCAAAACTTGTTGGCTTTATATACATACACAGTAATATCTCTTTAATATGGATTTCAAGGAACCAGAAAAAAAAATCCCTATTAACAATAATATTCATGAAAAATAGAACAAATGGGAAATTGTACTGGGATAAGGTGGATATATTAAGAAAAAAGGCATCTTATCATGCACCTGAAAGTTGCTGATGGCTTGAGTAATCTATCGGAATAAATATCAACTATTCGTTGATTTTTAATTAATCAAGAAAAGCTAACCATGTACGCGTTTCGGGCTGTTGGCCCTTAGTACAGCTTGCACCAATGGGTATTTGACCAATTCTGGAATAATTAAAAATCAATGAATAGTTGATATTTATTCTGATAGATGACGTAAGCTATCAGCAGCTTTCAGTTGAATGATAAAGAGATGCCTTTTTTTTTTTTCTTAATAATATCTGTATGGAAAAAAAAAAAGAATTGATAAAATGATGAATGTTGTGTGGTGGAGGAGAGGTATAAACTGTCCACAACCCAGGATGGAATCCTGCATTGCAAACTTTTCTGATAAAAAAATTGTTTCATTGGACTCTTTTCTTGCAAAAGTCATGCTGATTTCTACATGTGTAGACATGTGGTGCACTTACAGCAATCGTTAATTACATGTTATCATGGCCTGTGCCATGTGTACTAGGGATAATGAAAAGATATCTATACCGTAGAACCTCCATGAGAGGACACTCCCACTAGAGAGGACTCTCTCTACAATGACATTTTCTTTCACCAAAATTACCATTTTTACTATTTAGCTGCTCTCCGGTAAGAGGACCAAAATATTTTTGGTCACAGTGGTACAGCCTACTCCACGCTGACGAGCGCCAAAAGCGTGAAATGTGTTTGTGGATGGCTTTTCTTGATTTATCAAGAAATTGGGTTGGCCCAAATATCAGGGAACAGGCTAAATCAATGTTTAGTTGATTTCTGTTCCACCAGTGGCGCTCTGTCTTCTGTAAAACACATGTGCTTCTGGTCAGGATATGCCTATTGTTTTTAATATATATATTTATATATATATATCTATAAAAATGAAGGTCGCCTCTCCCATCAAAATATTCGTCAAAACTAGATGGCATAATATATTGACCTTCGCCACAAGCTAGCGGCCTTGGGTTGGTGACAAAGCCACAACACCACTTTTGGCAAACTGAGAAGCGTCCACCTAGAGACCATGGTTTCGGGCTAATGGCCCTTGTCAGCCTAGGGCAGACTTTATTCCATTAGATCCACAAAGGATCCAACAGAATACTCACAATCTGCCAAAGAGGTGTTAAGCTGGCAAAGTGGCTAGGCCAAATCTATGGCTAAAATATGGATGGAAATTTTGCCGGGAGGATATTCATCTATAAAGATAAAGGTCACCTCTCCCGTCAAAACTAGACAAAATCTACGATGCTGAAACCATGGTCTCAGTTTGCCAAAGCTGGTGTTGTGGCTTTGTCACTGACCCAAGGCTGCTAGTTTGCGACGAAGGTCAATAGATGGTATCTAGTTTTGACTTCTATTTTGACGGGAGAGGTGACCTTTATCTTTATAGATGAATATCCTCCTGGCAAAATTTCCATCTATATATATACAAAGGAGGCACCTCTCCCCTTTTAATTATGCATCAGAACAATGTGCTGTTCATCACTCTAGTAAAAAACTTTACTAGTGATGATAAAAAATTAAAAATGGAACCATTCCCTCTCTCTCATGTTCTTTCACAAGTATTAAAGGATTGATTGGACCCATCAGTTGTCCCAATTAACAAATATTTTTTCTTTAAATTATATATCCATTTGTTATAATTGGGACCAAGTTTTGTCTTTCCCAATTAATGACAGCATTAAAGGGTGAGCCAGTTATCACAGTTGGGTGTGATACTTTGATAGCACCATCATTTGACCAAAGTACCATTTAATTAGAGTAAAGTTAGGAGCAGCAGTGTGGTGCCTCAGAGCGAAGGAGGACCTCAAGAAGGAGACCGACCCCCTGAGGAAGAAGGTGCTGGATGGCCGGCAGCTGGCTCTCAAGATCTCGGCCAACTCTGTGTACGGGTTCACTGGGGCCCAGGTGGGCAAGCTGCCTTGTCTGGAGATATCCCAGGTATTACTGTGGCCGCCAGCTTGCTGCAGCGCGGCACTACATGTGGTGTGTCGTAGAGCGTGACTGCCTTTGGCCGCACCATGATTGAGCGCACCAAGCAGCTGGTGGAGGAGAAGTATAATGGAGGGCAGTACACTGCCAAGGTCATCTATGGGGACACGGACTCCGTCATGGTCAACTTTGGGGTGACCTCTGTGTCTGAAGCCATGGAGGTGGGGCGGGAGGCTGCAGCCTACGTCACCAGCCAGTTTGTCTCCCCCATCAAGCTGGAGTTTGAGAAGGTAGCTTAGCTGGGTTGTTAAACAGAACCTTCTCTTCTCTCTGTAGAACATTATTGTTGCTCTATTCACAGCAAAATCCTTCTATTCAAGTCTTCAATGGTGCCGAGGTAATAATGACTTAACCTTAATAAAAGGATCATTTTCTCTGTAGGCCAAACTGAGAGTGTAGAGATGCCATCACTTTTCATCCTCTATGCTGGGGACTTACACTCACAAATCTGTGAAACCTGCCCAATGGCAAGAGCCACCAACCCTGTGCAGATGATCTAGCCCTCTACAGCGGAACTAAGAGCAAGCTACTCTAATCTAGGTGTAGCTGAATGAATATCAATGTGATAAAAACACAATTCAGAAGAGGTGGTCAACTATGTAAATTAGATTATTTATTTATTTTCAACAACCAAAAAATTTCCAAAGTTAACAAATACAAGTGTATATTTAGGAATCATGATCATGCAACAAAACTATCATATATTCTCTGAACATATTAATTCAATAAAAATAAGGCAATTAGATCAATAGTGCTTATAGAAAATCTAAACTTTATTTCAATAGAAAGAGCCACATGAAAATTTAATAGAATAGAAATGGATAATTTAGTTATAATGTATTTGTTTGCTGGTGCCTATAGGGTAAAGTCTTTTACTTTTTATCTCATAGGGTGGAATGAATGACCAAGGCATCACTGGAGTCTACAATTTATTATTTATATGTGGCTGGATTTTAAATCCAGCTTTAAAAAAAATTGTTTATCAATTAGAAATTCAATCTTATTTGTCAACATGAACGTGTTGAATATGTGCCTAAAGTATTTTTGCTGCCTAGCAACAACAACTTGGCATGTATAGCCTGGCCAAATATAAAAAGGTCTCAAGAGATTCCCCATAATGTTTGAAAGTGACTTCTCACTCCACATGAACAGTTCTGATGTGTGCAGGTGTACTTCCCCTACCTGCTGATCAACAAAAAGCGCTACGCTGGGCTGTACTTCACCAAGCCAGACAAGTACGACAAGATGGACTGCAAGGGGATTGAGACTGTGCGGAGGGACAACTGCCCCCTGGTGGCCAACCTCATCAACACCTGCCTCAAGAAGATCCTCATTGAGAGGTCAGTCCCATTGTGGTGTGGCTCGTGCATGTGCTGGAGCTGTTTGTGCAGAGATCCTGATGGGGCCGTGGACTTTGCCAAACAGACCATTGCGGATCTGCTATGTAACCGTGTGGACATCTCCCAGCTGGTGGTGACCAAGGAACTCGCCAAGACAGACAAGGAGTACCAGGCCAAGCAGGCCCATGTGGAGCTGGCCCATAGGTGGGACATATTCCTGCATCCCTCCCTGAGCAATCTCTTATATACAGCATATTGTCAAAATTACTAAATCTTGAGGCGAAGAATTTCTCTTTTTTATTTGACTGAGCTTTCTAGAATTTCTGCCCTTATACAGGAGTAAAAAAAAAAAAAAAGATAATCCAAAATTTAAATTTATCAAATCCCCATTTTTACTCCTGTGGAACAAAAATGTTCAAAAGCTCGGCTAAATAAAACACATTACAAAAAACTCTTCACCTCACAATTTTGTACTTTTGATAATTTGCTGCTCCGTCTAACATGTTCAACCCCAAGAATTTTTGGTTAAAGTAAATGTTGAATTAAAGAGGTTACACACATTGTAACACTTGTACCTGACATGACAGAATCTCATTGCATTGGAAAAGTTGGACGATGTCTGAATGCTGAACTTGTTTAAAGTTTCTCTATCAAGTCTTATAAAATGATAGAGACTATTAACACCACAAAGATGTTTGAGCTGGAAATAAGCTGGTACATCAGCACTCAATAGAGAGAGTTGGAAATATAAGTTGGGTGCTGTGTCTTTACTAGTACATTTATATTGGCACAGCCGGCATACATACATTATCTCAATTCATTTTAAAGTACTGAACAAATTAATTTAGATTTTAGTTCAGTTCAAAAATAACTTTATTAGGTGTCGCTCAAAAAGAGCAACCTAGCTTATGATATTAACAATGAATTATATGTACACGTTCTTCACATTGACAGAGTATTCACATCTCTACAGGGTTAGAGCCTGGCGCGCGGTCTTTAAATCGGTGTGTTCTCTTTTCTAATATGTTCTGTTATTTTTTATTTATTATTATTTTTTTCTTGAACGTGTTTTTTCTTAAGATTTTTCCATTTTTCTACCTTTGTTCTCAATCGATATAGGAGTTGCCTTGGCTTTGGTTTCCTTCTCTTCAGTTCTTGTTTGTAGTTACAGGCTTCTCTGAATGTAATATTTTCGAGATTTTCAGATTTATCGTAAAAGTTGAAAGCTTGTTTTATTATGAAATCATTTATATTTTCTAAATTGAGGTCCTTTCTGATGATACTACTTCTGACAAACCATGGGGCACCTATTATTTTCTTTAATACCTGGTTTTCGAAACTTTCGAATTTTTTCAGTGTAGTTTTGTTTGCGGTTATGAAGACTGGGTGACCGTAGGTTAGGATTGGTCTTATAATAGACGTGTATATGGTACGTTTGCAGTGTAGGGATAGTTTGCTCTTGCTCCCTAGAAATAGTGCTAGTCGGTGCTGGGCTGCTTTTGCGAGGTTTATTCGGTTTTGCACGTGTTCTTGGAAGGTCAGGTGTTGATCAAGGATGACGCCCAGGTAGCGGACGCTGTCCTTCCATTTTATGGATTCATCAGGGAAGCCTAGATCTTCTAGGGGCTTCTTCACTTTTAGTCTTTTGTCTGAGAAGAGTACAGCTTCGGTTTTTTGTGGGTTCAATTCAACCTGCCATTCGTCGCACCAAATATTAACGAATACCAGTGCTTCTTGAAGTTTGAGATAGATGGTATCGAAGTTGAAGGCTGAGACTAGAGTTGCGGCGTCGTCTGCGTATAGATGTAGGGACATTCCTTCGGGGCAAGGGTAGTCATCAATAAAAATATTGAAGAAGGTGGGGCCGATGACTGACCCTTGAGGGACTCCTGCTCGAATTTTTCTTGGGGTTGACAGGACATCTTTGACTTTTACTTTAAAGTTTCTGTCACAAAGGAAGCTTTTTGTCATTCGGATGATGTCTCCAGGTAGGTTCTTTTTTACCATTTTATACAAAAGGGCCTCGTGCCAAACTTTGTCAAATGCCTTGGAGATGTCAAAGAAGATGCCTCCTGTTAATTGTTTTGATTCCATGGCCTTTCTTATCTTCTCCGTGATGACCACAAGTTGATGAAGGGTTGAGTGTTTTTGCTGGAACCCGAATTGTTCGGGCCTGAGGGGATGTTCGTCGCTGAGTGCTTTTTTAATTCTTCTTAAAATGATTCTTTCGAATAGTTTGGAGGTGACAGGTAGGAGGGAAATGGGTCTATAACTTGCTGGGTCGTACTTTGATTTGCCTTGTTTTAGTATGGGACAAATGATCGATGTTTTCCAATTGTTCGGGAAGTATGCGAGTTTCAATGAGGCATTAAAAGTGCTGGTTAGTGATTCGAGAAAATGGTTGGGCAGTAGTTTTAGGGCTTCGTTCGTGATTCCGTCGATGCCTGGGGCTTTTTTCTTAGGGAGGGTGTCAATTATTGCTTTGATTTCTCCAATGTTAGTAGGTTCCAGAGCTGTTTTGTTGTTTGTTAGGAGGTGTGCGGTGATTTTTTTGTTCAGAGATGTGTTCGAATATGAAGGGGTAGGAGGATTTGGGCTGAGCTGCTTTTCATAGGAGTCAGCAAGTGCTTCAGCTGCCTCCTCGGCTGTTAGTGTCAGATTGTTATTGGTTTTCACGATAATTTCTTCTTTCTTTGGGGCTGTGAGGCGTCTAATGGCCTTCCATACTGTCTGATCAGATACGTCAAGGTTTTCTATGTAGGTGTCCCAGCTGGTGTTGTCGTGTTCTCTAGTAAGTTTTTGTGATTCTCTTCGTGCGGAAATGTACGCTTTTTGTCGTTGGGGTCGCAGGTCTCTTTCATTTTTTTTCTTAGTCTGTTAGTTTTTCGTAATTTTTCTTTGATGTGGGCTGGATACTTTCTATCGAGGTCTTGTTCTTTATATTTTGTGGACTTTTGTAGGTTTTGAATGATTTGGTCCTCAATGGAAGCTATGGAGTCGATTATTTCTTGGGGAGTTTCTGCGGTGTGCGCTGGGGGTTGGGTGTTTTCCATTTGGTACTTAAAGAGGGCCCAGTCGATGATTTTGATTGCTGTGTCGGAGCGGGTTATATTATAGTCTTGTAATATTAGAAGGACTGGAAGGTGATCAGACGTCATCCTGTGGAGGACTTTTGAGTGAACGGTCTGACTCAGATTTTTGTGGATTGCGATGTCCAAGATGTCGGGTGGTGAGTCATGTGTCGGTTCATCTGGGTAGCTTAAATCCAGGTTGAGGCATTCGACAACCTTTTGTAGGATCTTGCCATTTGGATTGGTGGAGAATGAACCCCAGGTTGGATTCTTGCAGTTGAGGTCTCCGGCTAGGATTGTTGGAATTTAGATTTTAGAATATTATTGAGAGTATGATAATTTTTGTAAGATATATAAATTGTTTCTATTGCTGTGTGTTCACTTCTCTTCTTCATTACTTTGCTAATAAAAGCTCATCCTTGATTGAGAAGTCTGACCTGACCTTTCCAACAGCACAATGGACACCAGTGAACAATCTACATCCCAAGGTGGTGGGACAATATACATATATATATATTATTGAGGTATATGGAAATTTTGTCCAGAGGATATTGATCGGTAAAAATAAAGTTAAAACTAGATGCAAAATCCAATCACATATAGTGACCCCCTCCACAAACTACCAAACTCACAACTTTAGCTAATTTGTATATCAATGTGGATGGAAGCCATGAGGTTTAATGATAAGTTGATAATGGTTGATCACGGAAGGTTTGTACAAATGCTGTGGAAAAGGTGATATTGTGGATGGGTTGAACGAATTGGTTGGAGATATCCAAACTGAGTAGAAGCCATATACTTGCTAGTTCAGAAACACACTTGATCTTGCAGGTTATCAGTCGTTTCCCAATGTTCACAAGACCAAATATGTCACTGACCAACTGGTGGATAATCCACTAAGGAATCTTAGATGAACAACTATCTCTTTATTAAGTAGTTATATAGGACTGTACTTGTAAATACCCAATAACATCAATTTAACTTTAGTAATTTTCACCGTTGCTCAAGTGGGATGGTGTGATGTCAACAGGATGAGAAAGAGGGACCCGGGCAGTGCCCCCAACCTGGGCGACAGAGTGCCCTATGTGATCATCGCAGGCACCAAGAACATGGCCGCCTACCTTAAGTCCGAGGACCCCATCTACGTGCTGGACAACAACATCCCCATAGACACCCAGTACTACCTGGACAACCAACTGTCCAAGCCCCTCATGAGGATCTTTGAACCCATCCTGGGAGAGTCCAAGGCAGAGTCTGTGCTGCTCCGGGGGGACCACACCCGCTGCAAGACTGTGGGCAGCTCCAAGGTGGGGGCCCTAGCCGCCTTCACTGTCAGGAAGAGTGTCTGCATCGGCTGCAAGACTCCTCTCAACCACGGTCAGTTCCTTCCTTCCCCGGAGGTTGGAGTGCTGATAGCCTCCATCTAGCTGAGCAATGACTTGACTCCAGCACAGTACTGCCATGTTCCCCCACTCTAGCCCTCCCTCTCTGCCCATACACTGATCTGATACATTCATCTTTTGACTAGGGTCAACAGCCTGGACTGCCTCATAGGTGATTAAAATGTGTTAGCCTATTCCTGGAAATGTTTGGTTTATTTATTCTGATAGAGAGATGCCAACATTGAGTTGCAGGACTATATTCTTTCAATAAGTTTTCCCTTCATTAAGGTCAAGGTTGTTCATCTAATTTTTTAAAAACGTATTCATTAAATATTACTCAAGGTCTCAAATCTGGTTGCCTTGAAGACCATTCCAGTGTTTACAGCCTAGTTGTCAACATGTATGTGTGTCAGATGGAGCGGTGTGCCCCCACTGCAGAGAGAGGAAGTCAGAGATCTACCAGTCGGAGGTAGCCAGACTCCAGGAGCTGGAGGACAAGTTCTCCCGGCTCTGGACCCAATGTCAGCGCTGCCAGGGCAGTCTGCATGAGGAGGTCCTCTGTACCAAGTAAGTCTTGAGGATGGTCCACCACATAGCAGCACTCCACCATACACCTACCTACTCACATCTTGTTACACAAAACTAACATCCATTCAAAAGTTTGAAATTAAAGTATATATATATACACACACAAAACCCTCCCTCAGGAGTGACTTCTGATGAGTTGTGCCATTTTTGTCAAATCAAGGCTGACTAACCCACCCAATGAGAGTAGCCATGTTTCTAAGCCTAGGGAGGTTGCCTGTAGGTCTAAATGGTCTGTTAACTTCCCACACTGACAGTGGTGTTGTTCACAGCCGGGACTGCCTCATCTTCTACATGCGCAAGAAAGTCATCATGGACCTAGAGGATCAACACAAGAGAATCGACAGGTTTGACATCTGTAAATAGACAACACGTCCCAACACCATGTATAGTTTAATTGTTTCCATTTATATATATAGTTCTCTAATAAAGTTGTAATGTGTTTTTATATCTTTGTCTCTTTATGCACTTATGCATTTGAAACCTATAAAAACAGCCACTTTGTAGTTTCGGTGCTTTAACTCAGCTCATTTCAGTGGCATGAAGGGAACATTGACCCAGAGTGAGGAACAAATGACCTCACAGTCAAACAAAAAAATGATTTTTGTATTAGGAGAAAAATATCATTGGATTTACATGAGAAATGAAGAGTAGAAAATACCTAGTCTATATATTATATACACATACTTCCTCTCCTACATGGTGAACATTTAACCCGTATGATCCGCACGTGCCTTTGTTTACACAAGGCTGCTGTCTACTGCGTAGGTAATAACGATCTGCTCGCGCAACTTCCCTTAAATCCCCACATTATAAAATATAATGGAAATCATCCTGTTTTACAAGAGGAAATATATTTATTAGTGTATACAATAATAAAAAAGCCTTTATAATAGATATTTTAATTCATATATCAATAAGTATGGTATTTCCGGAAACAATCCCCCAAATGAAGAGCTGGTTTGTCACTACAGGTTTCACAATAAAATTCTTTTATTTTTCTATCAAACAGGTGTGGATTGAGAACAGACCTTTAACTCTTGAAAATCTGGATGTTAGCTTTGTGAGACCTATTTTCCGACCTTTACAAGCATGCTGAAGTTGAAGCTTTCATAGGTTTTGGACATTCGTTCTGCCATGGTTCCACAAGCTCTTCCACCAAATATTTGCGATATTTTTCATGTTCTAGGGGTATATGATATATGAGTTGACAATTGCCACTTCTAGGGCCCAGAAAAATAATTTCCTCCACCATATTACGGTTTTTCTGAAAAAGTTGTATGTTGTACATTAGTGGCCAGCAACATCCACACCTCCCATATTCAAGTTCTGTCTATAATGGCAGCTGGATTCTGAATTTCTTCTAAACCACGTCTAGTTTTCCTGATGACTAGCTGTGTTGAATCTATGTGAAATGAAGAGGCAAGATGGACCATACGTTTGTCCCAACAGAGTGCGAATACATTTTTCTTTATGAAGGCAAGAGTTTGCCCCACCTAAAGTCATTTTTTTTCAGTTCCTGTGGCAATCCTTGTCGGTTTGGCATTATGGTCCCATTTAGGTAACTCTGCATTCTAGAAAATTCAATGAGTGAAATTTATGTTGAATCTATCTGTAAAAATACGAAAACGTCTAGCTTTTCAAGATGAGCTAGACTCTTCAAATTTGTGAATTATGGTAGCTTGGGAACTAATATCAGCATTAGAATCCTAAAGAACACTTTCAGTTGATGAAGAATCAACCAAAAAAGGAGATTCAGAGCAAGCGGACGAGTTAGAAACATTGAAAAAAGTTTTAAAATGCAAACAAAATAAGCAACAAATTGAGGCGAGAGGGAATGGAGGATGATTCAGCAAGATTCTTACGCATTTCCAGGAAACACAACATTGGTGCCAGCCTCCCCCACCCCTTGTTTTCACAGAAGCTACTGATATTGGCTTGCGGCCGGGTAGCGAACCCAAAGCCATTGACAGTGGCTTGCGGATTGGAAAGGGTTAAAGCCAAATGGTTAAAATGCTAGAATTCTCTCTCTATCGGTAATGGATTCTCTTGTCATGCCGAGTTTAATTTGAACTTTTATATTTTTGGAACCTTTTATTTTTTTCATATGTAGAAGTTTTTAAATTCATTCAGCATCTATGGCTTTTCTGTCAGGTTTAATATTGCAGTTTATATTTTTACCTAGCCGAAGTACTTATGTTACAGGAGTCGATGATACTCATGGTGAAAGGACTGGTGTGGCTCTTCACTCAGGCCCCTCCAAGATGATTGACCACAGTTTTTACCTGGTAGTAAGATGTTCTCTGGTGCCTTCAACCAATCTTTTTAGAAGGCTATCATGTCTCGGCACATGATCTAACGAATTCAGAGTTTCTGTATTGTTAGTAATGATAAGGCACAATTTGGATTATTCTATATACAATTATCAGCGTCATGCGTTCTTAATTCTGTCACCGTTTGCGTAGTGGTGGTGTGATCGTAGCGAGCCAATAGGAGAGCGCCATTCAGGTGTCGGTAAAGGTCGGGATGTCGCCTACATTCGGCCATTCCTGGATTCCAATCGTCCTCGATTGAACTTTGCGTTGCAGGAACGTCGTGGGTTGCGTCGGAGGGTGTCTTCTTCTTTAGGTTAATCCAACATGGTGTCGCGCATCCTTTGTTGTTGATTAATCACTCCAGCAATTCTTCTTTCTTCAGGGTTATCCCACTTCTGAAATTCTGTTGCTTTCGTAGGCGTTTCTTACTGGGAAAAAGAAAGAGAGGATTCCATTTAGTTATTAACTAATATATGCATTTATTTAAGGTGCCAATTTATAATTGTAACAAATAGTATTTGAATAAAAACATTCAATTGGGTAAAACATGGGCGTTGCCAGGGTCATTCGGCTAGTAAAGTATAACCACAAGATAATAACAAGGTTTAACAAACTATATATTTGGTCTTATTACCTTTTTTTTGTATTCTTAGTATTTTAATTAGGAACCTGTTCTCTCTTGCTATAGTGATAACACCTTGTCCTTTGTAACATGGGATTTCAATAAATGTCTTCAGCTCCACATCTCAAAAATGAAATCCTTGGCCTCCATGTTTTGCCCTCATATAATGCTATTCTTCACACTAAGGTCTTCAAAAGTTTCTAATGGATTATAAAAGATGATATTGGGAGAAATTGAAGGAGAAGAGAGGAAGATTTCCAAAGAGATGGCTGGAAGGGGTCAAGAAAGCTACTGGAAGGTAACTAGATAAGCTGTGAGTGATGATCACCAACATTGGAGAATATTTGTCCATATAGCCACCCAAAGTTGAACCCTACTTGATGGACACTAACAACAATAAAAGAATTAAGAAAAATAAGAATTCAGTTCTGGAGCTTGACCAGACTTATTACATTGAGGAAATTCTTAAGGAAAATGGAATCTTTGAAAGGAGCTTCGACACTTCTTAAACAAGTGTTGATCACCAACAAATCAAATTGAAAGTTGAGCGCTACTTAATGGACACCAACAAAAATGATGTCATTCAAGCTGCAAACTAAATGTTGTATAGGGCTTACTTTTTTGGATTTGACCATCTTGCTACAACAACAGCTTTGGCAAATTTGGAAAGGCTTTGATTTCATGTTATCCACAGGAGAAACCTTCCAAATTGGCTAAAGATCTCACAAAACCACACTGAACTGACAATATCCTGAGAGACCAGGTGGACATTATGAATTTGCTGAGCTGGTATTGTTTCTAACCAGTTAGTTTTTGCATTTATTTATTTGGTCAGGATGAGTGTCTTTCCTTTACCCAGGTTTGATACACCCCTCTTGCCAAAATTTATGTTGGAAAAAAGCAGAGTTTTCTTTTTAAAATTTAATTTATATATTAAATACAATTTACCTTACTTTTTGGCAAAACATTTTAAAAAAGGTTATGTCAGTGGTCAAAAATAATAAAATCACAGATATATGTCTGTGATTTAGAGTCAAAAGATTTGTATAGTTCTGCTGGAATGTGGGAGCTTTAGAGTTCTTTGTATAAAAGACTGCAGGGTTATCTTTCGTTGGGACATATACAAAATCCAGCTTTATTCTCTTGGCAGGATCTCTAATAAAATAATGCCTGGCTTCTCTCAGATATTACTTTTTTTTTTCTAGGAAGGTACCCAACACACTGTATGGATCTTTAAAGGAGATTCTACAAGGTCATCAATTCCAACATATAAAACCTGTGAAGCACTGTGCTTCTTTTGCTGATTTCATACATTAAATAATATTTGACTTCTGTCTTAGAGAAATTCATTGCTGTGTTATGCTGCTAAGGAAATGGCTGCTCCAGCTGAGTAAAAATATGTCCACTCTAAGATTTCCTATCTTCTTTATCACTATCTCAGAATGTATCCTAAAAACTGCTAATTTCCTCCAGGTTATTCTGAATGTTTAAATTTGTGGTATTTTCTTTATCTCAGATGTTTTACAGTGTACTTGTGTGTGTAAAGGCCAATTATTAAACTTGCTGAGGTATGATATAGCATATGCAATATCTGGCCTTGTCATTTCTGCTAAGCCAAGACAAATTTCTGATAACTCAATGATAAGGGGAACAGTATGCTTCCCTTCTTTCAAGTCCTTCTATCATAAAAACATTCCACGACCAAGAATATAATTCCAAGAATTATATAATATAAAAAAAGACAATTAGAGAAAATATTATATATACCAGGTATAATATTCTCTCTCATTGTCTTTTTTTTTTTTTAACCTTCAAAATTGCAAAGAGTTACTAACTGTAAAAAAAAGGAAGTGATCCTTATTTCGTCTGTATTTCTTCCAGAATATCTCAGGCTTCGCTTGATTTTTTGCAATCTCCTATAGCGCCCAAAAATTCATCTTCTAAAATCATTGGCCAGATATTATAATTGTAGTGTCATTTTAATCAATTCCTTTAGCCGTGGCAAAGTGCGTTCTCTAAGACTAGCAGCCAGATGTTGCAGCCGTCCAGATCAATCCCTTGAGCCTTTGCAACATGCGGCCTCTAAAACTAGCGGCCAAATCTTGCAGTTGTAATGCCGCTTGGGTCAATTTCCTGAGACCTCAAAACGTGCGACTTCTAAAACTAATAGCCAGATCTTTTATAGCCACACTGATAAAATTTTAAGCCTTTGGGCGTCGGCCATGTGGCCCGACCAGATGTTGCAGTCATGGTGACGCCATGATACATTTTTTGAGCATTCACAAAGTGTGGCTTCTAAAACCATCGGCCATATCTTCCAAACGTGGTGCCGCCTCAGATCAATACCTTGAGCCTTCATAACACGTTGGCCCTTAAAACTAGCAGCTAGTTGTGGTGCTACCTTAATAAATTTCTTGAGCCTTCGCAAAGGTAGTCTTCTAAAACAAACTGCCAGATCTTGCTGTTGTAATGCCGCTCTGATCAATTCCTTTAGCCTTCGCAATACATGGACATTAACTAGATGTCAGATCTTGTAGCCGCTCTGATCAATTCCTGGAGCCTTCGCAACAAGAGGACATTAACTAGAAGCCAGATCTTGTAGCCGCTCTTATCAATTCCTGGAGCCTTCGCAATACATGGACATTAACTAGATGCCAGATCTTGCAGCCGCTCTGATCATTTCCTGGAGCCTTCGCAACAATGGACATTAACTAGAAGCCAGATCTTGTAGCCGCTCAGATCAATTCCTGGAGCCTTCGCAATACATGGACATTAACTAGATGCCAGATCTTGCAGCCGCTCTGATCATTTCCTGGAGCCTTCGCAACAATGGACATTAACTAGAAGCCAGATCTTGTAGCCGCTCTGATCAATTCCTGGAGCCTTCTCAACAAGTGGACATTAACTAGAAGCCAGATCTTGTAGCCGCTCTGATCAATTCCTGGAGCCTTCGCAATACATGGACATTAACTAGATGCCAGATCTTGCAGCCGCTCTGATCAATTCCTGGAGCCTTCGCAATACATGGACATTAACTAGATGCCAGATCTTGTAGCCGCTCTGATCAATTCCTGGAGCCTTCGCAACAAGTGGACATTAACTAGAAGCCAGATCTTGCAGCCGCTCTGATCAATTCCTGGAGCCTTCGCAATACATGGACATTAACTAGATGCCAGATCTTGCAGCCACTCTGATCAATTCCTGGAGCCTTCGCAATACATGGACATTAACTAGATGCCAGATCTTGCAGCCGCCCTGATCAATTCCTGGAGCCTTCGCAACAAGTGGACATTAACTAGAAGCCAGATCTTGCAGCCGCTCTGATCAATTCCTGGAGCCTTCGCAATACATGGACATTAACTAGATGCCAGATCTTGTAGCTGCTCTGATCAATTCCTGGAGCCTTCGCAATGCATGGAGATTAAATAGATGCCAGATCTTGTAGCCGCTCTGATCAATTCCTGGAGCCTTCGCAACAAGTGGACATTAACTAGATGCCAGATCTTGTAGCCGCTCTGATCAATTCCTGGAGCCTTCGCAACAAGTGGACATTAACTAGATGCCAGATCTTGCAGCCGCTCTGATCAATTCCTGGAGCCTTCGCAATACATGGACATTAACTAGATGCCAGATCTTGTAGCCGCTCTGATCAATTCCTGGAGCCTTCGCAATGCATGGAGATTAAATAGATGCCAGATCTTGTAGCCGCTCTGATAAATTCCTGGAGCCTTCGCAACAAGTGGACATTAACTAGAAGCCAGATCTTGTAGCCGCTCTGATCAATTCCTGGAGCCTTCGCAATACATGGACATTAAATAGATGCCAGATCTTGTAGCCGCTCTGATCAATTCCTGGAGCCTTCGCAACAAGTGGACATTAACTAGAAGCCAGATCTTGCAGCCGCTCTGATCAATTCCTGGAGCCTACGCAATACATGGACATTAACTAGATGCCAGATATTGCAGCCGCTCTGATCAATTCCTGGAGCCTTCGCAATGCATGGACATTAACTAGATGTCAGATTTTGCAGCCCCCCTGATCAATTCCTTGAGCTTTCGCAATACATGGACATTAAATAGATGCCAGATCTTATAGCCGCTCTGTCAAATTCCTGGAGCCTTCGCAACAAGTGGACATTAACTAGATGCCAGATCTTGTAGCCGCTCTGATCAATTCCTGGAGCCTTCGCAACAAGTGGACATTAACTAGAAGCCAGATCTTGCAGCCGCTCTGATCAATTCCTGGAGCCTTCGCAATACATGGACATTAACTAGATGCCAGATCTTGTAGCCGCTCTGATCAATTCCTGGAGCCTTCGCAATGCATGGAGATTAAATAGATGCCAGATCTTGTAGCCGCTCTGATCAATTCCTGGAGCCTTCGCAACAAGTGGACATTAACTAGAAGCCAGATCTTGCAGCCGCTCTGATCAATTCCTGGAGCCTACGCAATACATGGACATTAACTAGATGCCAGATATTGCAGCCGCTCTGATCAATTCCTGGAGCCTTCGCAATGCATGGACATTAACTAGATGTCAGATTTTGCAGCCCCCCTGATTAATTCCTTGAGCTTCGCAATACATGGCCTTTAACTAGATGTCCGATCTTGCAGCTGCTCTTGATGAATTCTTTGAGTCTTTGCAGCACGTGGGCATTAGCTAGATGCCAGAAATTGCAGCCGCACTGATCAATTCGCAAAGTGCGGTCTCTAAAACCAGCGGCCAGATCTTGTAGTAGTGGTGTCAGCCTGATCAATTCCTCAGATCAGATTTTGATACAAGTAGGAATTTTCATATTGAGCTAAATTTCAAAAACTTCATTCTGGTTTGATATTTAATATTTTAGTATATGGTACACTCTCTAAAGTTGTGGGTTCATGTGTGCCTATCAACTGTCCAGAATAACTAAGAAAAACTAATTGTTGTTAGGTTCGCCCTAACAATTCACAGCCTTCTCGAGAATATATTTATTTTTCATAATTATATAATGATATGTCAAATTATATTGACAAATATTTGCATTTTTTAAATCTTATCTCAGGCTGGTTCTCACCCCAGCAGTTTGGCTTTCTTCCAGGGCGCTCAGCTGAAATGGCGCTTGATTCCATTAACAACAACATCAGTGAAGGCCTGCAGCACTGGAGGAAGACCTTGGCTATTGGTCTGGACATCAGCCATGCCTTCGACACCGTTCAAAGACACACCATCATTCAAGGCCTCCGCGACCTTAACTGCCCAGAAGAGTTGATTCAACTGTCCGCGAGCTTCCTCCGAGGAAGGCAGGTAATTTACAACGCTTGGAACGCCACCCTTACCTCTACTACTCTACTTGGGGTCCCCCAAGGTGCAGCACTGAGCCCCTTCTACTTCAACATAGTGGCTAGGAAAATCCATCTCCTTCCAAGGCCAAACAACAGTGAAATCATCAGTTTCGCAGACGATTTCACGGTACTGATTCACTTCCTCCGCAGATTCCCAACACGAGAGATCAATCAATTCCTAAAACAGCTCTTTCATTGGGGCAAGACTCAGGGGCTAACATTCAACCCAAGGAAAACCCAAGCCTGCCTCTTCCATTGGAAAGCCAAGCGTCCAGGCTATCACGGCATACATTTCCAAAACCAACCTATTCTAATTGATAACACTATAAAAATCGTCGGTGTTACCTTTGATTCCAAAAGAAACTTCGTAGGTCACCTGGACAACATCCTCAAGAGATGCAGGTGGATTCTCCCTCGACTAACCAGCACGATCCAGGGGCAGTTCGGATTAACCTTCAGCGCGGGCCGAAAAATACATAACATGGTGATCCTCCCAGCCATCCTCTATGGCTCTGGGGTTTGGGGCAAGCGGGTGTTCGACACCAATGGCATCCGGAAGCTACGTGGCCTCCATTACAAATATGCTAAAGCTTTAATCAGAGGAGGCCCGTGTACTCCAACTATCCCAGCAATCTCCCCCACACGTTGTCCTCCACTGGATATACCTATCAAATCCCATCTAGCATACTTGGAAGCGCTAAGAGAAGGCCCTTTTGAGTCACGTCCCAGTCCCTCCTCGGTACCCTACCCACCTCTTAGAAGACCTCTCCAATTCTCCAAGTCACTGCCAGAACAGGCCACTATTGTTTATACAGATGGCTCTCGGTCAACCAATGGGGTTGGCGCAGCAGTGGTGCTCCCACCTCCCTATTCACCACTGAAACTTAAACTCCACAACAGCTGTACCTCCTTCCAGCCGGAACTTTTGGCCATTCTTTATGCCACCAGATCTATTAGGATCATGCCGCGACAAGACTTTGTCATTGCTTCCGACTGCCAGGCAGCTCTACATGCCATCTGTCACCCCGATATCCCTAGAATCCCACTTACTGCAGAGATAATCAGAAACCTCAATACTCTGGACAATGTTCAACTCTGCTGGGTCCGGAGTCATTGCGGCATCGTTGGAAATGAACAGGCTGATGAAGTCGCCAAACCGCAGCTCAATCCAAATTGCCTTTACACTTCGCAACCCTTCCTAGGAAATATGTCCGCTCTCAAAGCAAACAGTTCGCCCTCCAACTATGGACCGACCTCTACACCACAGACCATGCTATGAGAAACCTCAGAAGAGTAGCTGCATCTCCTAGTCTTCTAATCTCAATTCTCCCAAAACTAAAATATTGCAACATCACCTCTACAATTCTGACAGGACATGGCTTCGTTCAAGCCGACATCGCCAGAACCTCCAAAAACAACGACCCCGTATGCCAACACTGTCACCAAGAAAATCAAACAGTCGACCACCTCCTATTCAGTTGCCCATCCTACCATCTTCAGAGATTCCAGACTGCAACTCTACTTAACACCAGCACATTCAACCAAGAAGCATTGAAGAACCTCCCCAAAAATAAAACAGCCTGGCGACATCTAATCAGTTGGATGTCAACTGCAACAAATAGACAATAAGTCAGAAGACAAACCCGGACAGTTGGCGACTTTCGTACGCTCCAGGAGTCCGGGTTATGTACAGAATAATAATAATAATAATAATAATAAATTGCGAGACAGGAGTGTGGTGGATTATCGTGTGGAGACGCTTAAAGTGTTCTCTGCGTGCTTTATCCGTGTCTGGCTATCTCCTCGCATACCTGTGTAACCCCGGTCTGATCCCTACCAACGCAACAATAAAGATAAGTACTGTGTGTGTGTTTTCTTTATTTTATTTAACAAATTGTGAGCTATTATTTACCTTTTTTTTGTGTGTTGTACTCTTGAGTGTACGATTTTTGTGTGTTTATTTACTATTACTCTAGGCCCTAGTAATTTACTACTTTGTGTGTGTTAACCCGTAGTAGTAACAATTGTCAGATAAACATCCTATCCAATTCACTAACAGCTCTCCATAGAAGGATAACACTGAATGAAGCGCAATCCTCTTAATAGATTCTCACAAAGCGCACAGCACTAAACAATTTCTACTTTTCAATAAATGAATCCCTTGTATATAATTTAATTTTATTTTTAATTTCTACTTTCTCGTTAAAAAACACATTTCCTCACTTAGGAAATGCCACTCAGAGTTTTCTATATATTTTTTAGCAATAAGGTTCACAAACTAGTTGCAATTTTAAGAAAGGATGTGTGAGTGGGGAACATCTCTCATTATAAATACATCAAAACGTTGCATTTGATAGAACATCGCCGCACAAAGCTTTAGTTCGATTAACACAACACCTTTGACAAATTAGAATAAGGTTAAAACACAGGTTAGGGGCTTTTCCCCGAATTTGTCAAAGCCGGTGTTGTGGCTTATTCGCTTATTTGGATCGGCGCATTTTGCCCAGATAAGATAGTGCAAATCTATTTTTAAAGTGTTTTAAAAGGAAGACGTGCCCACTCATGATGTTTTTCTCTAAACATAACTGGTATTCTCCCGATAATAACATACGCACTCCCAGTTTGGTGTAAATATATTACAACCACGAACAAAAATATAATAAACTCATTCATGAGAATTTGCCTTCGGACAAGTATAGGAGCTCCATTCAACCTATCAAACAAGATACTGAAGGAGGACTTAAACCAATCCGATCTAGAAGATATGTACCGAATTTCCGTTAAGAAATTATACCTTCATCTAAAAATTGTTGACTTTGATTATAGAAGATTAATCAAACATTATTTATTTACAAGAGAGAGAACAAAATAAATGATATGAGAAACTTATAACATAGTAAACAAAGAAAAACTTATCCTCTACTTACGGTTAGCGCCTATTTTCTTGTGATCTTACACATTTACTCTGTGTGGGAACAATTAACTAATTAAACTTAAAATATAAATACAACAAAATTCATCAAATCCAACTATACAAGACATCATTCAAAATAAAGGAGATATCAATCCCCGACGTCCTGACGTTTAGTTAGGAGCTTCAACAACTGCAAGGAACCACCTCTACTCCACCAACTCACCATATGTAAATAGTCAGGACAAACTGACTCGCGAGCTGTGCTCGAATGTAACACCTGTAAATTGAGAGACGAAATAAATAAAACGTGCCCACTATCTCTCATAAAACACTCTATGTAAAATTTCTCCAGATATTTAATAGAATATCTAAAAAATAGCCTGAAAAAGCGCCAAAAAGAAAATTTTGACCTGGACGCTAATTAAAAAAATTATATATAGACTTGATCTTTCGATTTAGATGTATTTCCCTATACATAAAATAATTCTATACAAAATTTCTATTCATAAATATTTATGTAAAAAGATAAAAATATGGGGATTTTTTTTGGTCCATTCATGGACCAAATATTGTAGAGGCCACTTCTGCGGCCTCCACAAAGCTCACCCATAGTACCTAATAGAAAGCTGGTGGACAATGATGAAGCTGCCACGACAAGAACGAAGCGGACTTCGAGAATTCTTCATTGTCAAACCAATCCATCTCTTCACCTTCTTTTACTCATAATTTTTGTATATATTTTATAATACTATAATAAATTTCCTTTTCTATATATATAAAAATGAATGTATGTGTGTGTGTCTGTCTGTCCTTTATGCCTGACCAAACCACTCATTGGAACGCCATGAAACTTTGGGAAGTTATTTAGTATAGCACTGGGAAGGTTTTTGAAAAATAATTTCTTGAATATCTTGAATATCCTTAGAGTTATTTGCAGATTTGTAGATTTAACTCGAAAGCAGCGCCCCCATTGCGACGATGATAACAAGTTTTTTTATTTATAAGTTTTATTATCACTAAGTTTATTATATTAAAGATTATTTATCAAAAGTAAGATTTTCTACCTATTAATTGCGCACAAGTCAAAGCTAGTTATCGAGTATTTTTCAAGGGACCGGGAAAAAATGTTCACTAGATAAAACGATGATTTTGTAATGTAGAAAATTAGGAAAGACAAAATTCAGGATGACACGGCAATTTATTTGAGACAAGAATAATTATACAATTCCAAGGCAAGATACTATTCCTTTAACTTCCAATTACCGAGGGAACCAATTAATATTGATTTTATTCAACTTATCGAGTATTTTTCAAGGGACCAGGAAAAAATGTTCACTTTATCGAGAGATTCAAATTTACGAGTTTCAAATTATCAAAATATATATTATTTTTTTAAATAAGTTTATAGAGAATTGTTTTAACAAATGTTCGTTAGACAAACCTTTACTCGGGTAAAACCCGGGCGAAGCCGGGTACATCCGCTAGTTTTAAATAAATAAGCAGCTATTTTGTTTTAATATTTTCAAATAATATTCTTTAATTAAAATAATATTTTGAATAATAAATTTTAATTATAATTTTTAATTTTCAAAATTTTTTAATTTTAAATTTGGAATATTTTAGAATTAAATTTTTTTTTTTTACTCTGTTAAAAATATTTTAGGCGCAATCTTTGAGGAAAAGAGAGGAAAGAAAACTAAGAGAAGATAACTAGCAGCGATAGCAGTGGTTCAAAAGAGCTCCTGAGAAATTTGTCCAAAAATGTAGTCTTTCAAGATTTTAGTGGAAATAAATTTTCCAGCCATCCAACTAAAGCACCAAATAAGATAAGTAACTTTTCATAATATATTTTTTAAACAGGTTATATTTATGCATATTATCCCAATTTATTCTTATTTTCCCCGTTTTATTTATTTTTCTTTTATTCTTATCTCTCTGTGATCATTTCAATAGATAAATAAATGTAATAATTTGTTCTAAATCTCAACTTTGACTCTGAGTCAATTATTATTAACCCCAGTGCGCGCAGGATATATGCAAGTTATATTTATTTTATATAGCAGGGTGTATATTTCGTGAACTCCCTGAGAACGAAAGAGTCTTCATGGATTTCGGGACGAAGGCGTCAGAAATCAGCTCTTCAATATCAAACTCAGCCGTGGCGCTCAAGCGGCGCAAGTTGGAATTGATATTGTGATACTATATTTTGGCTAATATAGATGCGACATTCTATAACATTGGTCTACAAAAATATTTTTTCTTTGTCTCAAACGAAACAATTATTTGTTTTAATGTGTGTTTTTTTCTTTGCTATTTCTGTTTGACACCCACTTGAAATTTGGGAAAAAATAATTATTTTAAATACATAGGCCTATATGAAAAATTTATATATATTTTTTCTTAAAAGTAGTGACAAAAGTAGTTAAAAGGAATTTCGGCTATATTTTGCCTGTGGTACATCCCTTTTGAGTTTCCAGCAGTAGTCAGCATGTATACCGGGACTCCATTAGCCTTGGTACCGCTTCTCCATGCTTGATTTATCTTGATGGAACCTCTCACCACGCTAACTGCCATTTCGGGATTTCCCGGAAAGAAATCCAGATATGACTGCAGGAAATAGATTTTAGGAGAAATTTAACATTTCCCAGGAAGTTATTGCAACCTTTCTAAATGAATTCCAAGTTGATGCCTCAACTTCATTTAAGTGATCTTCAAAAGTTCCATCCTGCAGCAATTCTCAAATCTGGGATCCAACGAAAATTCTTTTCTATTTTTCGCATTACTTTTGTTAGGAAACTTTTGCTTTAAATAGGCAAATCCCCACAGCATTTCGATCCCTTCCTTGGAAAGTTATTCATTAATCCCTGTTTAAGTTATAAAGGTAATGAGTATTTTAAAACCCGACCACAGTGGAAGATTTGAAATATTTTTAAGTCGCACATAAACACACGCGCGGACACACACGCTCGGACACCCACGCACACAAACACGGTCTCTCACTCACGCACGCACAATTTTTTTAATATACTGTCAAAAAGAAAAGGTAAATAAATGTTCTGACTACATTTTGAATTCAGCGTGAAAAGTTACATTAGAGACATCTTCAATGTTGCTTGTGACAAAAAAAAAAAAAAAAAGGAAGTTTCGAATGCGTCATTTTCATTTCGTTAAAACGAAAAGTAACCTTTGGGATAATATCTTTAATCTACACCATTGGCATCATATCAGAATTGAAATTGCCAATCATGTGTTAGAAGATTCTACGAAAGCTCGTCTCTGTGTTTAGTTTTAAATAAATAAAAGAATCTAAACTTCACGCCTTTAAATAAAATCTATATTTATACGTACCCCGTTTAAGGTTTAAATGGACTCTCATTTTAATAATTATTCATAATTATCCACCCCACACACATGATCTCGCCGTACACTCCAAGAATGTCAATGCTTATAGTCTCCTGTCATCACCAAAAGTTTATGTTTCGATGTTAATTTTGCTCCATTTTCTTCCTACACCAGTAATTCTATATTCAGAATCTCTCCATGTGACTAACAAACTTCTATAGATATACAAGGTGTGTCCAATAAATAATGAGACCGGTCAAAAACAAAGAAAAAATTAAATGATATAAAAAAAAAGTCTATTAAAAATAGAAAGCTTCAGCTACACTGCGGTATATCACATCACGTGATTGCGCGCGCAGTCGATAAATTGTAAGCTTGTAAAAAGAACGCCTTGCATAACAACTTCTAATTTGTAATGGATAGAAAATTCGAACAACGAATTTGTATTAAATTTTGCTACAAAATTGGGAAATCGGCTTCAGAAGCTTTAGATTTGTTGAAATTGGCATTTGGAAATTAAAATGTAGATAAGCCCACCACATTTAGATGGTTTTCACGATTTAAAAATGGAATGGAATCGGTGAAAGATGAGAAGCGTGTTGGACGTCCAATTCTGCACAGGAACCCTGAAAAGGTGAGCCAAATTTCAAATTTGATAAAAGAAAATCCACGAATAGGATTACGGGACATTGAGGAAGAAACAGGGATATCAAAATCATTAGTTGGATCGATAATTAAAGAAGACTTGCAGTTAAAGAAGACACCTTCGAAATTTGTCTCTAAAATGCTCACAATCCAACAAAAGAAGAATCGCGTTGAAGTTGCCAAAAAATGCTTGAAATGGTGGAAGAAAACCCTAATTGGAAGGAAAAAGTAATAACTGGAGACGAGACATGGGTTTACGGGTATGACCCGGAAACAAAACGCCAATCCATGGAGTGGAAAGGAAAATATGAACCAAGTACGAAGAAATCCCGACTTTGCAAGTCAAAAAACAAAGTCTTATTGGTCACGTTCTTTGACATAAAGGGAATTGTGCATTATGAATATCTAGAGGAAGGTCAAACAATCAATAAGGGGTCTTATTTAAACATTATGAGACGTATACGTGAATTAATTCGTCTGAAAAGAAGTGAAATGTGGAGTTCCAAAAATTGGATTATCCATCATGATAATGTACCACTACACACCGCTACATCTGTACCGACTTATTTGGCTAAACACGGCATCCAAATACTTCAACAACCTCCCTATTCCCCAGACCTAGCTCCAAATGATTTTTTTCTCTTTCCAAAACTCAAAATGGCTCTAAAAGGAAGGAGATTTGACACTAGAGAGTCCATCATAGCGGATTCGAAAAAGGTCTTGAAGAACATCCCGAAAGATGCCTTTTCTAAATGTTTTAAATCATGGGAGAAGAGATGGAAATTATGTATAGATGCGGGAGGGGACTATTTTGAAAAATACTAATAAATATTTTTTAATCATTCTATTTTTTCTTTATTTTTGACCAGTCTCATTATTTATTGGACACACCTTGTAAATTCCATAATTGTACCAAGGCCAGTGCCCCGAGGGGTGTATGTGTCAGGGGCGAGATCTGTCGCTGCTCCTACACCTACCAAAATCTTTTTATTTATTATTCCAAATCTTATAACTAGTCATGTAATATTATCGATTCATTGAAAATAATATAACAGGGAGTTTCAAATTGTTTTAGTAGCATTATGATTATTATATATTGTTACATCAATTTTAATGCGCCTTAGATTTATTCAAAATATTCTATGATGTTTAATATTTATTTAAAACAGAATATTTAGATTAGCATCATTCCTTTTTATAGTTTCACTCCTTTTAAAATATTTATTGTACATATATCTTTATTGCTGATTGGAGCGGGAGAGGACCTAGACGAAGACTGCGGATCGCAACCTACGAGGAAGACAAGAATAAATAAACACAATAACTTTAAAAGGTAATTTATTTTTATTTAATTTTATTTATTTACTTTTAATATGGAAACCCGCTCGGGAAACGTGTATAACACCAAGAAGGAAGAAACCAAGGTCGACGACCCTGCAAAGCTTCAACTTGGTGCAACAATTGGTAGAGATGCTGGTTTCGAACCAGTTGCTTTAAACCCCAATATAGAAATTCCGAAATATGACGGGACAGAAGACCCTCGCCCATGGATAGAATCCCTCGAAGAGATTGGTTTCCTCTACCATTGGGCAGACTACATAATTGCCCGTTATGCCGCCATGAACACGACGGGAAGTGCTAAAACCTGGCTGAATTTACACAAAGCTAGTTTCACGAGTTGGGAAAATATTAAAATCCGCCTCATTCAGGATTTTTCTCTGGACGCGAATAAAGAAGAACTTAGAAGGAAACTCAATAGAATGCTAGACTGGAATGAACCAACAATCAGGTTCGCGGAAGACATCCTAGTGTTGTGCAACAAGGTTGACTCGGCAATGGAAGAAGAAACAAAAATAGAACATGTTATTGGAGGACTGAAAAAAGAGTACTCATTCGCGCTCTACCTGAACCCTCCTAAAACTACCAATGAACTTCTCGTCGTGTGCAAGAAAATGGATTCTTTTGAAAAGAAGTATCGGGAACGTGTGGAGAAATCCAGAAACCTATATAACGGTCCACGCTATTCTAGACCCCAACAACAATCGAGGAACGTGCCGCCGACTGCCACGCGAAACTATCAGACCACTTCCAGGCCCCAAGCCCCTGTTTACAATAATTACAAGAATGACTCCCCTCCTACTCCCAGGCAGTATCGAAACAACTTTCCCCAGCCCTCTACCCCTAGACGTCCTTATAATCCAAACTTTGTGCCGAAACCAAACCTTCAGAGAAACACCTACAATAAAAGCCAAGAAGTGAACAAAAATAGGACGGAAGATGGAAGACCAATCTGCTTTAAGTGTAACAAGCCAGGGCACGTGGCCCGTTATTGTAGGGTTAAGTTTATAAGAATCCTAGAAGAGGATCCAACAGCTACCCAAGAGAAGGTCGAAGAGAAATGCCAAATGAATGGAATATCAGATAAATCGGGACCTCGGCTTTATGCTGATGTATGTCATAGCCCACAGACAAATATTCCTACCCGGAATAGATATTCCGTGTTGGAAGATTTAAACTAAGCGTCGCGCCTGAATCTGTCAATCAAAGCAAGTCGACCATAAATGGAATCAAGAAGTTGGACCCTAAATACAAATTAAAAATTCATGTGGACAAGATAGGGACTTTTGAAGCTTTGGTTGATACAGGCGCTGACCTCTCAGTGGTCGACCTCAGAACGGCCCTCGATACAGGCCATGGTATAAGTAATCTCGCAAAAACTTGTGCAGGACCCGATGGAAAAAAATTAGACATGGTAGGAAGTATATTTTTAAATATAAAAATTGATGACGAAACATTATCACACAAATTTGTAATATTGAAAACGCATTTACGGACATTAATTCTTGGAAGAGATTTCCTTAAGAAAATGAACGCGAAAATAGATTGTAAGCAAGAAACTATAAAATACGTTTTGACGAATAATCATGACGAAAGCAATTTTGGAATGTTCAAAATAAAGAGTGCCAAGGATTCCATTGTACCGGAATGTTCTATTAAACTGATCAAGGCATTGGTAGAAACAGAGGATGGGGAATATATTATCGAGGAGAGCAGCAAAATGTTTCAAACAAATGGACTTCGTCTAGCAAGAAGCTTGATCAATGTTATAAATAGGGAAACACATATCTGGATAACTAATCCGTATCCTCGACCGTTAAAAATATTGAAAAACCAAACATTGGCTTTTGGAAGTACTCCAGCGAAAATAAATGTGAGTCGAGAAAGAGAGGTAGAAGAGAACGAAGAACCTAGATTCCAAGTAAACGAAAATCTTTCACCAAAGGAACAGAAGGAGTTAAAACAAGTTTTAGAAAGGTATGGAGATCTGTTTTCGTCGAGATTAGGGAGAACCAATTTGGCAAAACATCGGATAGACACAGAAGACGCGAAGCCAATTAAACACAAGCCTTACCGGGTAAGTGCTAAAGAACGAGATATTATAAAAGAGCAAATTGACGAGATGCTTACAGAAGGCATAATTAGGCCATCTTCTAGCCCCTGGTCTTTTCCAGTAATATTGGTCAAGAAGCGAGATGGTAAATACAGATTTTGTGTGGACTACAGAAAACTGAATAATGTGACAGTAAAAGATGTCTATCCGATCCCTAGAATAGACGAAGTTATGGATACTCTCCAAGGATCTACATACTTCTCAGCAATAGACCTCAGATCTGGATATTGGCAAGTTGAAGTCGAAGAAAGAGACAAAGAGAAAACAGCTTTCACTACAGCGCATGGATTATATGAATTCAACGTGATGCCTTTTGGACTTTGTAACGCGCCTGCTACCTTTGAGAGAAATATAAAGAATATGCTTGGAAATCTAAGATGGCAAATTTGTTTGTGTTATCTGGATGATGTTATCATATATAGCCCGGATTTTCCAACGCACCTCAAAAGACTTGAAGCTGTTTTTAGATGTTTTCGTGAATCTAATTTAAGGTTAAACGACAAAAAATGCCGATTTGCTTTTGAAGAATTGGATATTCTCGGCTATATAACGAGCAAACTTGGTATAAAACCCGCGGAACATAACATCAAAGCTGTCAGAAATTTTCCTCGGCCCAAAAAGGTCAAAGAAGTACAATCATTTTTAGGAATGTGTTCATATTATAGAAAATTTATCAAAGATTTCTCAAAAATTGCAGACCCTTTGACCAACCTTATAAAAAAAGTATCATTTACCTGGACAGAAAGACAAGAGGAAGCGTTTCAAACCCTAAAAACAGCACTATTAAGTCCACCAATTTTAGGTCACTTCAATCCAAATGCGCCTACTTATGTTCATACTGATGCGTCCAACATCGGCATAGGTGCAACACTTGTCCAAGACATCGGTGGTGAAGAGAAGGCGATCTCATATTTGAGTCGTACCCTAAGTACAGCGGAGCAAAATTATTCAACAACTGAAAAAGAATGTCTGGCCGTTGTCTGGTCAATGTCAAAATTACGGCCCTACCTTTATGGAAGACACTTTAAAATAGTAACAGACCATCACGCCTTATGCTGGCTCAAAAACTTGAAGGATCCAACAGGTCGATTGGCAAGATAGGCATTAAAAATTCAAGAATATGACTTCGATATAATACATAAATCAGGAAGGAAGCATCTGGACGCCGATGGCTTATCTAGGGGACCCTTACCAGAAACTGATTGGGATGAGGATTTTGAAAGGCTATTTTTAAATCAAATAACAGACGAAGAGGATAAGTTTATCGAAAATGTTAAGAAAAACCTTAATGGAAGCAGGCGATCAATTGCGCAAAACTTTAAAGTAGAAGATGGATGCCTCTTTAAGAAAAACCCGAACCCTGAAGGCAGGGCGTGGTTGCTTGTGGTTCCAGAGAAGATAAAGAGAGAAATTATGATAGAATATCACAATCATATGTCGAATGGCCATCTGGGTGTCGCCAGAACCATGTACCGAATAAAGAGTAAATACTTTTGGCCATCCATGCTAAAAGATGTCTCAGAATTCGTTAAGACGTGTCACCTTTGCCAAAGTAGAAAAGGCTCAAACCAATTACCTTCTGGACTACTACAGCCCATTCCCCCAGCCAACTTTCCTTTCGAAAGAATTGGAATTGACTTTGTTGGTCCATTGCCATCTACGAAAAACAGGAAAAAATGGATAATCGTGCTGACGGACTACTACACTAGATATGCAGAAACAAAAGCAGTCTCGGAAGCAACAGTGAAAGAAGTTTCAAAATTTCTAGTAGAGGATATTTTTCTCCGGCACGGAGCCCCACAATATCTTATTAGTGACAGGGGCTCTCAATTTACCAGTAATTTAATGGAAGAGGTGATGAAAATGTGCAAGATTAAACATTGTTTCACAACGAGCTATCATCCCCAGACTAATGGATTGACAGAACGGTTAAATAGAACATTGATCAATATGCTCAGTATGTATGTGAACACTGATCAGAAGAATTGGTACTAAATACTCCCGTTCATCACTCACGCTTACAATACTACAATTCAGGAAACCACAGGATATTCTCCCTTTTCCTGATGTTTGGAAGAGAACCCACGTCTCTTTTGGACGACAGGAATATTTCGGTGGACATTGACAAGGATGATTATGATGAATACATAAAACATCACTTAGACAAAATAGACAGAACAAGAAAATTAGTTATTAACAACACAATAAAGACTCAAGAAAGAATGAAAAAGAACTATGACAAGAAACACATGGAAAGAAGCTACGAACCAGGAGAATAAGTAGCAGTTTGGACACCAATTAGGAAAATAGGAAAGTGTGAGAAACTTCTGAGAAAATATTTTGGTCCATATAGAATATTAAAAAAAGATGACTAGCGTCAATTATCTAATAGAACCGAAAGATAATCCGGGCCAAGACCCTCTGATAGTTCATGTTTCAAGAATCAAGCCTTATTATGAGAGAATGGATGAGGTCATTCACGAGGACGTGACAACCTCTGGAGAGGGGGAAGTGTTACATCAATTTTAATGCGCCTTACATTTATTCAAAATATTCTATGATATTTAATATTTATTTAAAACAGAATATTTAGATTGGCATCATTCCTTTTTATAGTTTCACTCCTTTTTAAATATTTATTGTACATATATCTTTATTGCTGATTGGAGCGGGAGAGGACCTAGACGAAGACTGCGGATCGCAACCTACGAGGAAGACAAGAATAAATAAACACAATAACTTTAAAAGGTAATTTATTTTTATTTAATTTTATTTATTTACTTTTAATATGAAAACCCGCTCGGGAAACGTGTATAACACCAAGAAGGAAGAAACCAAGGTCGACGACCCTGCAAAGCTTCAACTTGGTGCAACAATATATTTGGTAGAGCAGTTATAGCTGCATTATTCTAAAAGATAATTTAAATAAGATTCTAGTGTACATTATTCTATAATATATTCAAAACATTTC
Organism: Cordylochernes scorpioides; assembly: GCA_030710605.1. Taxonomy (NCBI): domain Eukaryota; kingdom Metazoa; phylum Arthropoda; class Arachnida; order Pseudoscorpiones; family Chernetidae; genus Cordylochernes; species Cordylochernes scorpioides. The sequence continues at coordinate 32,169,669 of CP092869.1, read as the reverse complement.
CAGTTATATATTAAACCAACGTTTTAAATTAAATTTTAAAAGTTTCCTTCTTGCGGCACCTACTCTGATCAAGTGACCGTCCCTGCACATAGTTTCAACATTTGCAAGAACAATAATGACTTAGGCATATCTTGTATTCTAAGAGAGAGGATACTTTTTCTACCCACATTAATATTTCAATGAGCAGGCTTCTCCTCTTTCTTAAGGTTTGCCCTGCTATTGTCAATCTTGTTACACGAGGTCACTGAGAAATCACCTGTTTATTTAAATGGGAGAGTTTACAAATATTGTGATAACACTCCGCTGTGGTCAAAGAGCAAACCTGGAAACCGATGGGCCATCTGTTCAATGAAATATGATGATAATGAAATTAATTTTAAAATCCAATTATTTCGTAAATATAGAGTGTTTTTACTATGGTTTGCATAGTTTTAAGGAAATAAAAAACTAAATATTTTTAAATGAGGATTTATTTGTTTTCCGCCAATACAAAAAGAGCATCAAATCGGTTCTAGAATCTACTCCTCCTCGGCCTACAAGTAATGTCAATAAATCAGAATTGTTGTAATTTGAATATAAGGAATCAGTTATTGACTATGAGAACATTTTGAACAACTATCAATATATCTTTTAACTGCTTCATAGTATTATATGGGTACTAATATATTTAATTTATACTTTAAGTATCTGTCTTTTCAAAATTTGGTTTTAAGGGCTGATCTCCGTGTGTCTATCATTTCATATGATAAGGGGCAAACTATAGATAGAGAGTAGAGTAGAGAGAGAGAGAGAGAGAGAACGCTTCACGATTTTGCGTGTCATCCTTGCGCAGGGGCCATGCTAATCTTCTCTGTATCGTTCCAATTTTAGTATATATACCGCCGAACAAGAGAGAGAGAGAGAGAGTTCTGTTCTTTCTCTAATTGAATGGTTTTGCTGGTCCCTTGGAAGAATGAATTAAAGAGATGTCCTTTTGAATTATTTGCATATACAGATGACCTGATTTAGATTATAGATGAAAATAAGGCTAAAAAAGTGATGTTTTAGTAAGAATATCATAAGATGTATTTCAGTTTTATATCTCTTTATTTCATTTTAATTTGTTTACCTTGTCTTAAAGATAAGAGGTAATTCCTTTTGATCATATGTCATATTCCTGGAGAGTATATGTAGGAAGGAGAGAATTAGAACATTTGATCTTTTTTTTTTTCAGAATAAACAATTTCCCCTACTGTCCCTACTATAAAATACTGGCCTGACTGGTGTACATTCTAAAGTGCTTAAATCTTGCCTAAAAATGTCACGGTAGTATCTTATATTCAAAGAAAGAGAGCAAGCAGACATAGATGAGATGGAGTTTATTCACCCCCGCCTCCAACAGATACTCTAAGTAACTGCGGGGGAGGAGCTGTGACCTTCTCTTGCCGAAGCGAAGTGGGAGTCTGAAGCGGCACCGGCTGCACTGCGGAGCCAAGTGGGGGATATCGCAGATGCTCTTGCAGCGGTCCGAGCAGAGGCGGCCAGGGATTAGGGCCGTGGTCAGCAGTAGCAGGCAGAGTAGGCATTTCTGGACACACACCAACTTTAAAATAAATTAGGAGAATATGTTACATTCACAGCATATTTCTGTTAATTTGGACGCCAGTTAACCCGGGATAGCTAAGCTACTCAACTAAATATTTTTATACAGTAAAACCCCTCTTTGCCACCACGTCATTTTAACGACTACATTTCAATAATGTACCAAATAGTGATCAAGACTCCACATCAACGAATTTATTAATTGACATGCATCTTTAATTTTACGTAAGCTTCTCAACTTTGAAACGGATAAGAATTTTTCACAAGGTTTAAACATATGGGAAAATATCAAGGAGATATTTTTTGAATGCATATCTTAAAATTTTCTAAATCCATACAATCTCTCTTAAATGGTTGGTATGTCTATTTTTTTAAAACATCGCTTTAGCATTTAATAAAAAAGGCTACACATATCGAATAAAAATATATATTTTTAAAAATAGCATGTAATTTTATTCAATCTTAAAATATATAATCTTAAATTTATAAAGGAACTTTTAATACTATTTTCAAAATAAATTTGGTTTTAAAGTTTAATTGAAATATATTTACGTTTTAAAAATGGCATATTTATATAAATGAATCAATAAAACACTTTACCCAGATCTCACATATAAATATTTATCATATAAAATATTTAGAGTATTTTTTGTACGAAACAAAACGTCAAATTATTTAGTCACTTTGTTTAATTCGTCTGCTTTTTCAGCTAGTAAACTTCCTGCTTCCTAAATGAAGTCGTCTCCAGTTCGAATAAATCGATATTTTAAACAAATTCGAAAATTGAAGACTCCACCTTGGAATCAAGATTACCAAAGAAATACATTTATTAAACTAACAGCAAAAGGTAAATATTTTGGCAGTCACTTAAATGGTGCGATAAATTCTAAGGGAAACTGCGATAATCTTGCAGAAGATTATAATAAAAATGAAAATACTGCTGCTAAGGAATGCATTAGAGTTATAAATGATAATATAAAGGAGAATGTTGGTTTTGAAGAAGATAATTTAGACGATTTTATTGAAGACGTATTTAAAAATTATTTTGAAGATGAAGTATTTTGCCCTATATGTCAAAAATTATTCTTGCAAGTATATTTTAATAAGATATTTTGTAAATGTGGATTTACAATTGATGCTAATGAAAACAATTTAACTTTGCCAAAACTATACAATAATATTAAAGAAGCATACGATGCTCATTACGCAAAATGTTCATCTGATCCAATTTGTAATTTTATTGATTTTGGGGAAGCAAAAGAACTGATAATTTTGTGTGAAAAATGCGATTTCTTGCAAATTGTAGTGTAAAATATGATTTTAAACGTTCAACAACATATAATATCACTTAAATTTTAAGCATTTAAATGAAATATCAAAATTATTCATAAAATTTATATCTAAAATAATTTTTTTGAACACGAATATATATATAAAAAAAGAGATATTGCAACATAAGAAGAAAACTTAGTTATAGTCTCTATGTAGTTAATGGGAAAAGTATTGGAAGTAGCACAAGTTAATATTCCTATTAAAATCTATTAAAAATAAAAAATGCCTTATTTATCGTTAAGTAAAAATAAAATATAAAAACCAAAAGTGTAAGTGTGTATTATCTGTTGAATTCACGATACACATGGCATAAGAAAAAAAAAAAACTAATACATAATATAAAAGAAAACGAAAGATATTTTAATTAACTTTAAAATACAAAATTATTTGGTAGTATTACGAATAAACTATTTGTAATTGAGAAGAGCATACATATTTAATTAGTACATATTTATCGACACATATAAATATTTTTTGAAAATAGAGCAATCCATATTTAAATATTTAGATAATAAAAAGGCATGTTGCTAATTTTGATTGAAGAGTTAGAGCATTTCGATATAAAATACTAGTCGAATCACCCGGGCAACGCCCGGGTTTTACCCGATTAAATGTTTTTATTCAATACTATTCGTTACAATTATAAATTGGCGCCGTGTATGTCACTCTTGTGAAACGTCCCGCTCCAAACTTTGTCTGAGAAGCGATATTTTTATAGAAAGATGATCTGGCTTTTGTTTTCTGCTCGAATGAATGTTTTTCTGTTAGAATTTTGTTCCTGCGTACAAAATAATGAACTGGTTTCACCCGTGGTCTCTGCTTTTTGGAATTTTTCCCGATATAATTTTGTATCTGATAATCAAACATGATACAGCAATATCGTCATCATCATTTTCTGACTAAAAATATATAGTTTTAATAATTGATTTATATATATTTTTAAAATAGCCTATCGTCTTCCCCGTATTTTTTACCTATGTATGGAAATTTTGGTTTGAATTAGTGAACTACTGCGAATTTGTATACCGGACATACAAACAAACATACAAACTTTCATTTTTATATATATAGATAGATATTTTCATTAAAATCTAATACTTTTTATACGTAGCACATTATAAAATAAGAAATGATTAAAGGAAAAATATTATATATTCTAAATACAAAAAATTATTTAAAAATTCAAGACCATCCTTTGTTTTTAAAACCAAAACGTCTTCCTTTATTGATGTTCCTTTTTTTTTTTTCACAGACATTATACCCTCAAGGTATATCTTTTCTCAATTCGATATATGCTTTTTATTTTCTAATATAAATATACGCTCATGGACAAAATTTAAGTTGTCCCTTTTAGAATATATCTGTATTCACAAAATAGCCCTGAAAGATATTTGATACACAATGACTTTTATTGAAGACACACGAAATAACCATGTGTGAACAAAATTGCCTTTATATACTTCAAAAAAAAAAAAAAAAAAAGGCGACTATTGATATCAAGTACTTTCCGCTCCCTTAAATTTCGCCCATGAGTGTTTTTTTTTTTTTTTATGTATCAAAAGGGGCACCTTTCCCATTAAATATATAATAAAATAATTCATAAGCACGAATTTTCATTTTTCAAATAAAACAAACTTCCTACTGTCCTTATATATACTGCGATGAAAAAAATAGGGTTTATATCAGTAACAGGGCGGCTTCGATTTCAAACATCCTACGTGAGGATCTATAAAATCGGTCGAATTTGCCAAAAACGTGTTTAAGCTGATGAAGTGGCAGGGCCGATTTTCAGGCCATAATATAATAGGAGGATGGTATTCATGCAGCAAAAGAGGCACCTCTCCCTTTAAAAATGCACTAAAATAATATTTTGTTATCATCCCAATACAAAACATAATGGTGGCGATAAAGAATGAGCTACAATACCAGTTTTATTGATTTAAATCATTTTAAAAGGGAAATATGTCTGTTTTGAATACCATCCTACCGCAGCTCTCTCTTCTTTAAGCTAAATAAATAAATATTATATTAAGTGTGCAAATATGACTTCACATTTTTTCCCGGTTAGAACATTTAAAAAATAGAAACAAAGTTTAACTTGACATTTATTTAAAATATTTTCATTGTTAATTGGATACAACTTCATCACATAATTTGGGCAGTTTGTGAATGCCATCTTAAAAAATATTGATTTCAACGCAACTCCATCTATCAAGCCAATTCTCAAATTCTTCACCATTCTGGAAGCGCTGGTCAGCCAGATCACGTGCCATCGGCCGGAGGAGGTGATAATCCGATGGAGTGATATCTGGAGAGTATGGCAGGTGGGGAAAACTTAGGTTTGAATGCTTCCAGGGTGTCTTTTACCGATTGTGCGAAAAGAGGCATTGCGTTGTCATGAAGCATTATTAACCTGTCATGTTGTTACGCCTATTCATGTCGTTTCACTGCGATTTCTTAGCGTAACTTCGTTAATTATTGATGATAGCGATGATTGTTTCGCCTGGTTGCAGAAGTATGCCGCGCTGATCCTACCAGATGCACAGAATAACCTTCTTACCGTGGATAATGGGGTTGGCGGTCGAAGAATTTGGTTGTCCCTAGGATTTCTTGCGTTTCGGATTGTCAAAATGCACCCATTTTTAAACCCCCAGGCACAATATAAAGAACAAGAATTTCTCTTCGAAGCCTTTACATTCGAATTTCATATGTAGCTTTTCAATTTTATTTATTATTTTCACTCAATTCGTGAGAAAACCATTTTCCTTCCTTCTGGATATTTTCCATACAATACAAACGAAATGAAAAAGTGTGTCGAGTAACGTCGAGAACAGCGGCTTACTGTTCTTGTGTTTAGCATCATCTTCTTTTAATAATGTTTGCAGTTCCTCATTCTTCAACTTTTCGGCCGATTTCTGCGTTCCTTGTCGTTAACGTCATATTCTCTATTTGTGAAAAACTAAAATTTATTTAAAATATGAACGAATGCTGAGATATTTTAAAGTATATATGTGGTAACCGAGAGAGGCAGTCAGGGTCTGGAGAGTTTTCCAGTACCTCTCTGCAACTTGGAAGACCCTTCACAGCTCTCACAGAGTACAGGCAGTCATGGTTGAGGCAGAGTGGAAGACTTGGGAATGTCACACCAAAAAAGAAGGGACACAGTTGTACTAGGAAAGTTCCGTGAACAGAAAGAGTTGAGATAAGCAGCAAAAGATGGAGAGAGTTAAGAAGAGATTTCCTACTGTTCTATGGTGGCATGGTCGAGCCTTAAAGGATGAAGTGACGTAGGCTTTCGCGGACTTGGAAGTGGCAATCCATTTCCGGATTTTCAGGGGTTTATATATCATCCAGATGCGGAAGTACTGGGCCTTTGTCTGACGTAATATTTTGGGAATCAGGCAGTAAAGGTCAATGTATTCTCTTAACAACTTTTTGGAAACTTCCGACATCTTTAAGCCTAGTTCTTAAACTTTTTAGACTTCTATATCTCACTCTCTGATATTTAACTCAACTCTTATTCTTTATATAGACAAAGGTCGCCTCTCCCGTCAAAATAGACGTCAGAACTAGATGGCGTCTAGTTCTGACGTCTATTTTGACGGGAGAGGCGACCTTTGTCTCTTTAGATCAATATCCTCCCGGTAAAATTTCCAACTTTTATTCTATTACATAGTTTTTTCAATTATCTTCAGTTTGTACAGAGTACATTAGATATTGTGATGCAGTGTTGAATGTATAACATGTATAAAATTAGGTACAGAAGTATTTCTATTATACAACACGTTTTACATCATACAATAATGTTATATTACACCAATAAGGGTTTTTGGTTCAAATTACCATATATATGTGGTAATCGAGATAACAATCAGGTGTGGGGAGCTTTCCAAAAACCTCTCTGCACCTTGGAAGACCTTTCACAGCTTTCACAGAGTACAGGCAGCCATGGTCGAGGCAGAATAGAAGACTTGGGATGGTCCGCACAAAGAACGAAGGGCACATTTGTACTAGGAAAAGTTTCGTGAACGAAAAGAGTTGAGATAAGCAGAAAGATGGAGATTTTTAAATGAATATTGCTTACTCATCTATGGTGGTATCGGAGAATCAACTGACAAAGGATCTCGCGGAATTGGAAGTGGCGACGCATTTCCGGCTTTTTAGGGGTTTATAGAAAAGACGGAAGTACGGGGCCTTCGTCTGATGCAATACTGAGGTCTCAAGAAGAAGAGGTAATCGTACCCTCTTTACGACCTTCCGGAACCTTCTGACATCTTTAAGCCTCGTTCCTACACATTATTGGACTTCTATATTTCACTCTCTACTATTTATTTCAACTCTTCTTCTATTACACAGCTTTATTTCATTATCTTCACTTAGTACAGAGTAAATTACATATTGTGAAGCAATGGTTCATTTATAACATGCGTATAATTAGTTACAGAGGTATATTTTTTATACAACAGGTTTTTCATCATATAATCTTATTATAACACCCCAATAAGGGGTTGTTGGTTCAATTTATCATATATATGATCATTTTATATCGTTTAAAAACAGACGAATAAAAAGGTACACTGACTCAAAAGAATACGAACCACTATATAGACAATGATCTATCAGGATGCCAATACATGGAACTGTCGATCATTGTAGCCCATACAATATATCTGATATATCTTAGTTGTAGAATTGTCTATCTTGTGTGAAGATTTATGCATACATTCTTAATGAAACAATAATAAATATATTTCGAGAATATTTTGTTTTAAATTTTAATAATTTATATTTTCAAACAGAACCCAGAATCTGTAAAACGTGACTCTTCACACACTCACACACACTTTTAGTTTCTACATAATCTTTTCAAACGAAAAAATAATATAAATTTATTTCCTACTGTATCACACATTCGTAGAACCTAGTTACAAATACATTTTTATATAAGTTAATTTAATAGATCGCCTTTTTAACTCGAAATACATTTTTATTTAGAAAAGAAACTTATTTAATTAATAAACGCTATTGCGTATAATAGAAGAAAAGTTAAATATGCCGCTTTAAAATCATCACAAAACTGAACAAAAGAATTTCAGCGAAAATTATTCGAATTATATATGTGACGGATTATTTATTTATGTTTAGCAACATTGCATCCGTAACAGAGAGTAGAGTCCTTGGAAGCGACCGTTATTATGGCGGTATGAATACTTGATGAAGAGGCCCTATCTGATAATGACTGGTAATGGCCTAATGACTTAGTTTTCCCCTAATTTGTTCTCTACTGGAGAGACCATCTCTTTAATGCTCGTATATCTCCACGCATGTTTCACAATAAATAATTGATTTCTTACTTTCAAACATTCCACATGTACAACACACAGCAAAATTAAAATAAAGGTTTAGCAACGTTTGATGTATGTGTGGCCAGATACATATTATAACATATTCACTGAATTTTTATTTATCTTATTAGACACAGAGAGTATATATCATCAAATGTTAATCACCAGTTTGTGAACACGATGTGTGTGTTAACCAAGTTAACATAAACAGCTTTTATTTTTAAGAACTATGAATGCGCCGGCCAGGCAGCCTCTATCTTCATAAGATATTATATGCACTTTAATTTGTCTATATATGTTTGAAGAGATGATAAAAGACACACATACATACACTCATGGACAAAATTTAAGGAACTGGAAACTCTTTGATTTCGCCGGTCGTTTTTTTTTTTAAGGAGACAGAGGCAATTTCGTTCACACTTGGTTATCTCGTGTGTCTTCAATAAAGGTCACTGTGTATCAAATATCTTTCAGAGTTATTGTCTGAATCCCGATATGCATACTAAAAGGTTCAACTTCTTTTAGTTTCGTCCATGAGTGGATATTGAATTTAAAATGATTTTTTATGTTTATATATCAGTTTTTTATTTACCCGTTGATTGGTCCCAGTACCACAAAGGACACGCAATAATGCGAATGTACAGGCGGGCATTCACAGATCCGTGGGCCACGTGTTGCGCGAGCAAGTGTGGTAAAGCAGAAGTGGCGCCATTAAAAAGCATTGAACCAAGTTTATTTTATCATATTTTTAAAGTTGGATTATAAAGAAAATATTGGATCCAATCTTAAACCAAGTGTGTAGTACATTTTACTGTGTAATGTTATACCCAAACCTTTATTATTTAGGTTTAGACTATTATTCGAATTTTTGCGTTCGACTGTGGAACAATGTTCTAGCCATACGTATTGTAGCAACCACAGTCTATCGGCAATGAAAGTGGACGTTTGTCTAATAAATTTTGGTATTTACGAGGGGTGTCCCATAAGTCGGTGGCCCGACATATAAAGAAAATGACTAATAAAATGATTATGATTTATTTTTCAACATAATCCCCTTTAAGGTCTATACACTTTTTACAGCGATGTTCTAATGCCTTTATGCCCTCCAAAAAGAGCGATGTTTCAAGTGACTCAAAAAATGAGGTTACAGCATCAATGAACTCTTTATCTGTCCTAAAATGAATTCCAGAAATTGATTTTTTCAAATGAGGAAATAGGTGGAAGTCAGACGGAGCTAGATCTGGTGAATAGGGTGCATGTGGTAAAAGTTTAAAGCCAGAATAATAAATAGCAGCCATGGCTTGCAGCGACCGATGACTCGGAGCATTGTCTTGATGGTAAACAATCTTCCAGGACAACTTTCCTCTTCTCTTTTCTTTAATAGCTTCTCGTAGTTACTTCACAAGATGTGCATAATAATTGCCAGTGATGGTTTAACCCTTATTCAGAAAGTCTAGAAGAAGTACACCCTTGGAATCCCAAAAGACAGACACCATAACCTTCCCTGCTGATGGAACTGTCTTGGCTTTCTTGGGGGGAGGGGAACGGAGTGTCTCCATTACATGGATTGTTGCTTGGACTCTGGTGTAAAGTGATGGGCCCAAGTCTCATCCATGGTAACAAATCTATTAACAAATTCCTCTGGATTGGTTTCAAATAACGCAAGATTGTCCGAAGATAACTTTCTCCTTACAGCCTTTTGATCGGGTGTCAAAAGTTTGGGAACCCAACGGGCAGAAAGCTTCTTGAGGCCCAAGTGTTCTCTCATGATCCGATCCACTGTTGTTTTTGGAATACCCAAGGTCTCTTCTATCTGACGAACTGTCATTCTTCTGTCCAACATAACCAAATAATTATATTAACGAATAGATTCAAGAAGGATAAGTTTCTTTATTTGAAAAATCAATTCGAGCTTTCGGGCGCAAGCTGCCCTTCTACAGGAATAATAGATACAATTTTTAAGTAGTCATGTATGTACAGATATAAATATATATTTTAAAATGGTTTCTCGCTTTGTTCTTGTAGAGCGTGAGTGGATCTCATACCCACGTGATTTAGTTTAACTCAAAGAAAAGCCCAGATAAAGAGAGGCGTGTTGCCCCTAGAAATACTAGCATATCTAGGATTATTTATGAAGTTTTATATTTTATTATTTAAGAAAAATTATTGCTATGTAAATTAGTCAATTGGTTATTATTATTATATGCTAATTGTTAAGTGGTGTGATGAAGAGAAAACGGATAATTCTATTTTAGTTTTTGGACCAGCCTATCATATGTCTCCGGGATATCTATGTGTCTATTTATACTATTATATTTTGATGAAATCAGTGCTTCCAGTATTAATCTTTTGTATTTACTATTTATGTTTGTATAATGAATATTAGGGTTTGCTAGGTTGAAATCGTGATCTGTGTTACTAATATGTTGTACTATTAGAGATTTGGGGTCTTTGTTTTTAATATTTCTTCTATGTTCGTCTATTCTGTCCTTTATATGTCTGCCTGTTTCACCTACATATACATTATTACATTGGTTGCATGGTATGGAATATACGGCTTTGCTATTGTATAGTTTTGTTATAGGAATACTGTTTCTTGTAATAGGGTTTCTTATTATGGTTGCTATACTCGGGTTGCTTTCATAATATGTTCTTATACCGTGTTTGCTTAAAATTCTGGCTATATTGGTACTACTATGGGAATAGGGAAATATACATATTGATTTATAAACATGATTATTTCTTATAAGAGAGGGATTATAGAAATGTCTTAATATAAAGTTTTTCGGATAACCACTAGAAGTGAGTTTATTGATTAAAAATTGGGTTTCTGTATCTTTTGAGAGTTGAGTGGAACAATGTGTATATATTCGTTTTGAGAGGGTTTTTACAGTGTTAATCTTGTGACTGAGGGGGCAATAAGAGGAAAAGTGTATATAATCTGGAGTGGAGTTTGGCTTATGGTATATTTCTGTTGTATATTGGTTTTGTGTTTTTAGTATAAGTACATCTAGAAATGGTAAGGTCTTATTGTTTTCTGTTTCTATGGTAAAATCAATATCATTATTTATGGACTTTAGTTGGGTAAAAATGGTATCTATTTTGGTAGAGTTTGCTATACAAAAGATGTCGTCTATGTATCTCTGCCAGATGATGATATCTGTGGGAAAAAGGTTGGTTATTGTTTTATCTATTTTTCTCATTACTATTTCTGCCAAAGGTGAAGAGAGGGGACTTCCCATGGGGGAGCCCTTGGTTTGTCTATAAAAATTACTATTGAAGGAGAATATGTTGTATTGTAGGCTGAGCTTAACTAATGAAATAATTTTAGAAGAAGTATCTGGAGGAATATTGTTTAATGCTAAAAATTCTATTGTGTTATCTATTATTAGATGGTGTGGTAGGCTTGGGTACATATTAACTACGTCAAAAGATATCATGGTGCTGTTAGGAGAGGGGGGAAGGCTGTGTATATTTTCTATAAATTTTGGTATGGATGTGATGGAAGTGGTGGTAGGATTATCTTTTAGAATGGGGATAAGGAAGTTTGCTAGGAACTTAGCTAAGGGGGCTAAAGGAGACATATGATAGGCTATGATTTTGTCGATGTTTTCTTGAGTAACTGACTCAACAGGTCTTCCTGGTCGATGTTCGTCTTCGGTGCTGATCCTCCCTAATTTAAACGCAGCTACCTATATTTTTTACTGTGCTATAGGAAGGAGCATCTTCCCTTAATGTATCCACCATATCTTCATAGATTTCCTTCGGCGACATTCCTTTCTTACAAAGATGTTTTATTACAGCACGAATCTTGTTTGTCTCCATTTTAGATGATTCCTGTTTCTTGTCCTCTTTCAGAACCTATAACAAAAAAAAAAAAAACAAAAAAAAAAAAAACGGTTAGTTGTAGAAACTTAAAAATTTAAATATCTTTATACAAAGCTTTAAGATATATATGGTAAAATGTATTAGTTTCTAATAATTCGTTCTCATGGTCGGGCCACAAACCTTTGGGACACCCCTCGTATATAGTTGTTTTTAAATTATATATAACCCCAGATTTTCATTATTCGCATATATCTTTTACAAATATTTCTTCTTTTTTTCGAACCAAAGTATTATCAGTACTTAAATAACCTTTATTACAAAAACGAAATCGAATTTTAAAAAATCTGGAAAAGCCATTTTAGTTATTGTCCATTCTTTATAGATCCTTCATTTGTCGGAATCTGACATTGGCCCAGGCACAACATTCGAGGAATTCCCTCTATAATCATAGATAGATTTGTGATTCTTTATGTGTTTGAATAAATATTCTATCAAGTCTTTCAAAGTTTCAACAACGGCGTCCATATCTTTGAATAATTATTTTATTAAACTCAATAAGGCTAGATGATTTGAGTATCCATAAAAATTCTATTTATAAAAATTTAAAATAATAGATTTTTATAAAATTAGAAATAATATTTTAATATTATTTCTAAACTTTGATCTACTTGAAGATTTACAATGTTCTGAAAATTAAAAATATTTTTCAGAAATATATTTTAATGAAACAATGTTCATGGAATCAAGAGGAAATCATTCTCGTTACATCGCCAATTCAAATCGCCAATTTGTTGTTGGCTTGGATAAAGAAAATGAATTTGAAGAAAGCGAATAGAAAGGCCTTGTTGAAGGAAAATGAAGTGTGAAACTTGTGTATAACAGGTATTCCTTCTAACCCTCTGTATAAACACAAGTTGTGATATATCGGGAAGCTCCCATGTTTACTAACCCTACTCCAGCATAAAATATTTACATATATTACATATATTTTACTTCGCAGTAAGGAGTTTATTTGTAATGGAAAATAAATAGCTCTATGAGAGTTCCATTTATTACAATTCGGCTTCTTCAATGAAAGCCATGTAATTGAAGAAGATAGAATTTCTAAAAACGAAATTATTCAATTTTCAATTAACTTTTTTGCCAAAATGTTTTTTTTTTGTCTGAAATAAATATTGATTGAAAAACTAAAGATATAGAAGAAATGAAGTTTGCTTGTCCTTCTGTGTGGTTATCATATTTCTGTTATTTGTTCCCATTTCTATTTAATATCAATGCGGGGACTACAGGCCAATCTGACCATATAGACTTATGTGAATGTATCTTATGATTAATATATGTTTATGTTCACTATTGTACGCACACTATGTAGGTTCTCAAGGCATTCTGTATACTTGCCTCATACTTGTGCACTACGATCGAATGTACAGTAGAACCTCTCTGTAAAGGACACATAATTGCAGAGCCAAACTGTCCTTTAGGGAGAGGTGTCCTCTTCCCGGAGAGTTGTTAAATAGTAAAAATTGTAATTTTACCTATGGAAACTATCCTTTGTAGAGAGGTGTCCTCTAGCGTGAGGTCCTCTCACCAGGTTCTTACCCAAGTCAAAGTCTGTCTAGCGAACACCGTTGTGCCAATGGTACTTTATATATCAGTTATGTTGTAAATTTCACTATTATAATACACGGTTCATCCCCGACCTATAAAATCAACAAGATATCTAAGGTTAAGTTCCTTTTACAATTTTAATTTCTATAGATTTCGGGCTAGAAGTTATACTTATAGTGATCGTGAAGCAAGATAAATAGCAATTGTAGATTTTTTATTTATTTTCATTATTATGTCATCGTTTTTATACTCGAAATATGTAAGTGAATTATCCCCTGTTTTAATTTTAATAGACTTTAAATAGCATACATTTTAAACTGCATCTTCGTCTATCTGTTAAATATAGGAATTTTTATTAATAGGTTTAATAAAAAGAGTGATCGTGACCTTTGAGCCATTCATATAAACCGGGCTGTATCAAAATTTTTATTTTGTCAGAATTTTCTTTTATTCTTTATATCGTTTGCTATTTATTTGTTTTGCCAATTTCTTACTTTTAATTCGCTTGTTCACTTTTATTACTCCTCATGTTACTTTGGTAAAATTTTCATCGAATATTTTCTCTTTCTTTTTATGTTCTTTTTATTTTAATTCGTCAAACTTTCTGAATGTAAGATTTCTGCAGATTAAAATTTCGGAAAATGGCCTGTGGAACCATGATGTTCGTACAACTGGAAGCTATGGTTCTTCTTGGTGTTATTGTATTTATTTTCTTGATTCTTGTCTATGGGTCTCTTTAAATTTCGCCAATGTAAGATAGCTATCTCCAGTGTGTCATATATACTTTCTATCCTTCCTAGCTTCAGATTAAGGAGACTCCTCCGATATCTCGGCTTGTTTTGTGCTCATTTAAAATAAATGAATTGGCGCTGAAGAAATTTTTGGTACTTCATTTCGTCTATCCAATAATATTAGGCAAACTTTTTAGTTTCGGGCTGTTAGTCCTCGTCAGCGTGGTGCAGGTTCTACCTCAACTATGAACCATTATCAAATAATTTTATTACGGTAAATATACCGTAGGTCCTTTTTGGTGTCCGGAAAATCTCAATTCTCTCGGAGTTCTTTCACCCAGAAGTTGACTTGATTTGAGTTTTTTTTTTTTTTGTAAATTTTGTGACAGATTAATGTGGAGTCAATTTATTGAACATGTACTAAATGCACGGTATAGTGTGAGATGTGCTAAGATTGTTGGGGTCTAAATAAATAGAAGACAGAGATTTGATGTTATAAGAAATTCAAACTATTTTTGACGCGTATTGAATGAAAAGAGAAGAAAAAATGGAGGAAAATGTGAAGCATGGAAATTATATAAGGGATAAATATTTAAAAAAGAAGGTAAATAAGTGGTTAGTACATGAAATTAAAAGTAATAGGGTGCGGAAGGTTATAGGGGTTGATTACTGTTACTCGAGGAAATAGTAAGTCGGTTTAATAAAGTTGATGATAACTTTCCAGGTTCTGGAACTAATCAAGAGATCTTTCCTTGGATCTGAAAATATTCCTACCACGGTCAGGAAGGGGGAAATATAAAGTTTCTCTTTGTCGGCTCCCAGCTCTGAACATTCCCAGATGAGATGGTGAAAGATTCCTTCAAGTTCTTGGCAGAGTCGGCAGTGTTTTCATCATCTGTCTTATTCTTTTAAGTGTTTTCTAAGAATGCTGTCCTATCAGTAATTCGACATGGAGTCTCCATGTTTACAGATCAGCTTTTGTTTCCAAGTTATTCAATGGTTGGAAAAAATTGTTTGGAATGGCGCCCTTGAGATTTGTACCTTGTTTTCTAAATACACTCTTTTATTTCTCTCTGGTGCTTGATAATTGGTACTTCATCATAATATGTTATTCTCGGAACACACTCTGAGGGTTTCCCTGATCGCAACCAATTCGGCTGAAAAGACCATTTCGTCCACTTTGAGTGTTAAGCTTTCTAGGAAGATCAGCTCCCCATTAGTGAAGATCACTACCCCAGCTCCAGTTCTGGTTCCAGACTTACTCCCATCAGTGAAAAACTCAGTACCAATTCCAGTTGGCACTCCAGTACTCCAGCCCCACATTGGCATCCACTGCGGAAGCTTCCTCGGGTACCTCTTCCATTCCAAGGCACCCGCTTTAAATCCCAGGCATCCTCCCTGTCTTCGCAGACAATTTGCCTGATGGCCTCCTCCTCTAGTTTCAACCCTTTCAACCCCAGGGGGATTAGACCAGCGAGGACCAACAGTCCTCTGTGCTGGTTGTGCGATATTCCCCTGTGATCCTGAGTGCCGCTGTCGTCTGCACTCTCTCTAGAATCGTCGCCACCTTCTGGTCCTTGTTTCGGCGCCACCAGGCCCTGGAAGCATATAGTAGAATTGGCTCGATGCAG
Source organism: Cordylochernes scorpioides (assembly GCA_030710605.1). Classification (NCBI taxonomy): domain Eukaryota; kingdom Metazoa; phylum Arthropoda; class Arachnida; order Pseudoscorpiones; family Chernetidae; genus Cordylochernes; species Cordylochernes scorpioides. Next base: position 32,153,613 of record CP092869.1, on the reverse strand, counting down.
GAGAGGTAAAGGTTCCTAAAGATAGTATCCTCCTTACCTCCCCTGTTCAGGGCCAACCGCGACAGCTTGCACAACGCCTCCCTGCCTCTCGCCACCATCTCCTCCGCTTGGTAATGCCATCCTAACTTATCGTCTATAATCACACCTAGGATGGTCGTCCTATTTACCACCTCTACCCTCCGTCCTTCCATTAGGATAGCCGGCTTATTTTCCCACCTGATCCCTTTCTTCTTGTTTTTTTTGTCTCCAGACTTAAAGTTGAGGGCCTTAGTCTTAGCGACATTGAACCTGAGGCCAGAGTTGTGGGCCCAGTTCAAGAGGATTTAGAGAGCAGCTTCAACGCACTTCTCAGCCTCCGCTCTTGAAGCAGCCTCGGCAATGAGGAACTGGTCATTGGCGTAGAGAACCAGCCTGGCTCCCTCAGGTAGCTACTCCTGGAAAACAGTGTTGACCAGGATATTCCACAGAATAGGTCCGCAGCAGGAACCCTGAGGGCAACCCTTGGCAAGTTTCTCTCCAGCCTCAGACCCCCAAAATTGACGATAATCCGTCTATCACTCATGAAGTCACAGACCAAGTTGCATAAATTATCAGGACACCTCATGGCCATCAAATTTCTCATCAATTTGTTCCAGTTCATAGAGTTGAACGTGCCATCAATGTCAAGGGCCACGAGAAGAACCCAAGCACCCTTCTTCAAGCCCGCCTCAACCCCCTTTAAAACCTGATTCCGAGTCGTGGTTGTGGAATTAGCTTCCCTAAATTCATGTTGGGAATTGGAAAGGAGCCCATTACTCTCTAGCCAGTGCTTTAAACGCTGAGCTAGTAGGCTATCCAGGACTTCACCCAGACACCCTAGCAAAGAAACCGGACTATAATTATTAAGAGATTTACCCTTTCTACCATATTTCTCCAGAAGCACTACTCGGGCAACCTTCCATGCTCCAGGAAAAGTACCAGCGTCCAGGTACCTATCGAATAACCTGGTAAGAAGTGATGGGAGCATCCTTACCAGAGCTTTCACGATCGTGTTATCGATCTCGTCAGGACCAGGAGATTTCCTGTTCCCGAACTTGAAAGCCGCCCGCTTCACCTCACTCTCAGAAAAGGGTGGATCCACTAAGCCACAAGTGGTTAGAGAGATCTCTTCCTCCGGCACATCGTTTCCGAAGTGCCGGTTCAAGATGAGGTCTAGGGTCTCCTTCAGGTCCTGGGTCATGATCCCATTATCCCCCTCAAGTAGCCTCAAGTTAGCAGAACTCCTTGCCTTTCCAGATACTACCCTGTAACGGAGACCATATGGAATTTTGTCTAATATGGTGTTGCACTGCACCCTTCAGTATTTTCTCTTCGCCCTCTTGGTCTTCTTCTTATACCTCGCCAACGTTATCCATCTCCTAACTCTCTCTTCGCCCACTCCTTTCTGGAATAGCTTCCTCATGGCCCTGTTCCTTAAGTAAAAGTGATCACTACTGCACACAGTCCAGTTTTGTCCTCCTCCTTTTCCCTTTCGTTTATTTCTTCATGCATACAATTTTAATTACCAGTCATATTATTTATTTCCCCCTTCATTTCCCTTATATTTGTCCTAAACAATATCATACGCTTCCTCATTTTATACAGAAATCTAACACTATCTCACACTACCGTGCTCAAATTGTACATGTTAAATAAATTGACACCAAAAAATAGCTACAAAAGATACAAAACCAACCTCAAGTCAACTTTTAGGCGAAAGAACTCCGAGAAAGTTGAGATGTTTTGGACACTAAAAAGAACCTACTGAACATAGAATATATCTATACCATATTTACACAATATTGAAATTATTTGACATTGATACGTTTCTATTCCCCCTATGTGTAAGAAATTCAGTAATCAAAAATAACCTCGAGAAAAGCTCGAGAACAGAGATTCTTATCGATACCGCGTGTTTATTTGATCATCCTGACACGGAGGCACCGGTGTAACACTATTGATCATTTAGTACAATGTTTAAAGTCTATCTAATACATTTTAAATCATAATTGTGAGCTTTCATTTATTTTAATCACAATTATGCCTAAACAGAAGAAGAAGAAGAAATTCGGCTCACCTAGCCAGGGACGATATAGGCAGCAATGCCCTTGCGTCCCCTCTAGCGTCACACAGCCCGAAGGAATGATGCATTCTCCATGCATCGAGCGGCCTTTGGTAGGCCCCTCGCGCCCGCCAGTATGGTCCGGCTACAATGGGGTTGACCATTCACCCACAGGCGTCTCCGAGAGTTCATTGGCTAGGTTGCTGACCGAGCCCTCTCGTTCGGACTTAGATCGACCCGTCCTACGCTCCAATAGGACTCCCCCCCCCTTTAGCCCTCGCACCCTTACCCAGTCCTCCCTGAATCTGCCGTCGAATCAAGGACCTCTGAGGTGCCGAGGTTGACGCGGGGACACCAACGCGGAGGCGGGGGGTGGTACTACTGTGTGCACCCCTTGGTTTCTCATGGTGCGCACGGCAAGGACGCTCCCAATGGCGCACACACAGAGCGAAGACCCAAGAGTTTCAAGACACGTGCGCCTCGCTTTCGCGAGTGCAAACACGTAGAGACGCCTCTCTACACTCACTCCCCTCTAGGGTGACCGTAGAGGGCAGGACCCACAGGGTCTTCCTTCCCCGCTTTATGCCTAAACAAACAGATTATTTTGTATGTCATTTTTAAAGTCACTAAAGTAACGACCTGACAACAGCTCAAAGCAAGAAGTGATCATCCAACCATACGCCACTTCCCGCGGATGACTTGAGACAAGTCAGCCTTACTGATACACTCCGCCATATCGACTGTCAAGATGGCCAAACAGCTTACAACATGAAGTGGTTATCAATCGATAGGGTTCGAAGAGAGAAACAAGAAAGACTTGAATTCAAAGTGATAAATCTAAAGCAAGCCAATGGCCTCAAACTCAATAGTGGAGTCTACACTAACAACATCACTACATGATCTAACTCTCCTCATTGACCAACTATTGAACCGTGACCGAGAAGAAGTGATCACGTACGTCGGAGATGGACATGCAGCCACTTCTTCTCCCAGCTTGAGACTCGGCCGAGTTTTCTCAACTTAGAACCAACGCGACAAACTTAAAAGGCTTTAGACTTACACAGTTATGAACCGCGCAACCAATCCAAGGATTCTACGAACTAAAGTGCACGTCCATGGCCAAATTCGAGACCTACTACATAAAAAGGTCTGAATGGGGTTAGCCACCAACCTTTTCATCGTGCAGTCACTATATAATGGAATACTACGCCATTAGGGTGATCTGTTAAAGATCGAGCAACCAACAGAACCAACTTAGTAGTTACATCTAGCTCAACAGGTGACGTACAATGCGGATATCGCCAACCCTAAAACTCCACAACGACCGCACCAGACCGGATTCGTCTCACAAACGCAGAACAGAGCGCCGATCAGCACCCTTGACAAGGCTCCGCAATTTCCCTACCGATACTGAGGCGAGAACACTGGCACGCACAGTACAAATGGAGGAAACCTACAAAGCGACATTTCGAGAAACATCGGGCCACAATACCGCGCAACAGCCTACATGACCTGAACGGGTCTATGGGGCCATAGCAATGGGCTCGGAAGAAACTGAATACGAACAGCCCTACCAACAGTATCACTTCAAACCCCCATCTTGTGCCCTCAACCACCATGCAAATGTGAGGGAAATTATGTTAACGACTAATTTATTTAGATTAAATATGTCTTCCTGATTTTTGAGCAAATATTTTGAGATAATTAGTTAAGACCAATTGAAATATCTTTAAAATTTTAATGATTCTATTCCTTAAACACCTCTTATAAATGTTTTTAGTATCCGCACAATATCAAGCAAAGTAAAAACCAATAAAATCAATTATTTTATCAGTTAGATTCAATAATTAAAGTCTTAATGAAATCTTTTATATTTAAATTTTATCTATTATGATCCAATAAAAATGTTAAATTAACGAAGGAATTTTTATAATAAAATTATTTACCAAAATAGCGCTTTATTATTATCTCAACAATTGGGCCACTTCGTATGGGATCTTAACATTTATAACCACGACTCACAAATATAGTTTCGGTCATAAATACCCCATCATTCACTCTGTCAGCTTAGGCGTGTCAACGAAATTAAACAACGTGAGCCTTTTTTTACAAAATATACTTTGTTCCTCACAAACCTTTACAACGCCATAATCATCTATTAGACATCCTACTGGTCCATGCACCTCTATAATTTTAATGATTAAAGAAAACATTCAACCACACACTCAGAAATAGCTTTACACTACCAACAATTATTATACAAATTCAAAGGCATTCTTCCGATTAATAAATTTGATGCGTTTTACCAATCAATATAACTCCTGTAAAGATTCAGACCATTTTCGATAAAATCATTTTTCTCCGACCATACCAAACCTCATGTTCTCCTACCAAAAATAAATTTAGAACTATATATTCCAACTGTTCCAACATTACATAATCACCTCTTCCTATAACCTCCTCTCCTGTGATACTAGTTTGTAGATGTGATAACAACATGCATCGACTTTCGGCGCATCAACGAACTATTACCGTCATATTGTCGCATATATAAGCC
>CP092869.1:32057090-32148876 GCA_030710605.1 Cordylochernes scorpioides | reverse complement strand
TTTGTTTGCTGGTGCCTATAGGGTAAAGTCTTTTACTTTCTTATCTCATAGGGTGGAATGAATGACCAAGGCATCACTGGAGTTTACAATTTATTTATATGTGGCTGGATTTTAAATCCAGCTTAAAAAAAAATTGTTTATCAATTAGAAATTCAATCTTATTTGTCAACATGAACGTGTTGAATATGTGCCTAAAGTATTTTTGCTGCCTAGCAACAACAACTTGGCATGTATATCCTGGCCAAATATAAAAAGGTCTCAAGAGATTCCCCATCTTCTTCTTCTTTCTTATCTTCCCTTAATCATATCAAGGTATCAAGCTTGTAAAGCATGATAACCATCATGATTGGGTGAAGTAGAATGCGTCTGCCTTTGTCATCAAGACTGGGAGCACTACTCAGTGGCAGGCCGACTTAGCTCCAAAAGAAATGGCCGCCTCTGACATGAGGAACAGACGCCATGTGCAGCTGCTTATAACATGAGTACAAACGCTGCTCATCCTGTATCCCTGGATTAGGAGCCCTTACAGGGTACTATCAGCCGGGCCAGCTGAGCCCAGGTTTTTTAGCAAGCTTGTTACTGCTCCCCCTCCTCTTTTTTCATCCGGGCTTGGGACCGGCAAAGGCGGAGTTCGAGATATAATGTTTGAAAGTGACTTCTCACTCCACATGAACAGTTCTGATGTGTGCAGGTGTACTTCCCCTACCTGCTGATCAACAAAAAGCGCTACGCTGGGCTGTACTTCACCAAGCCAGACAAGTATGACAAGATGGACTGCAAGGGGATTGAGACTGTGCGGAGGGACAACTGCCCCCTGGTGGCCAACCTCATCAACACCTGCCTCAAGAAGATCCTCATTGAGAGGTCAGTCCCATTGTGGGGTTGTTGTTGTTGTTTCTTATCCCCTTGTGTAAAGATTACACGAATTCCATGAGTTCATGCTCCTCGAGCTGTTTTATGATGAGCAGCGGCCTCTCCCAAAGGTCCTGTTTAGTGCATCTAATGCAAGCCAAAATGTGTTCTGGAGCTGCAGGTGACAAACTACATTTTGGGCAAGTGGGGTAGATTTTGTTATTATTTTCTATCTTCAATGGCTTGAGATGGCCTGTTCTAAATCTTGTTAGTGTTGTTTGATGCTGTCTATTTCTGATGTTTAGAGCTCCTCCTGGGTTCACTCCACTGTACCAACTGTGCTTAGGTGGGATCCTCCAGTTCTTGTTTATTTTTGTTTTGGCTACTGTTTCTATTTCTTTAAAAGTAAGTTTATTTTTCTGTGGCAAGGGTTCTTTTGTGCCTTTTTTCGCTAGAACATCAGCAGCTTCATTGCCTTCAATTCCAACATGTGAGGGTATCCATTGAAGGTGAATTTTTGAGGTTTTTGAGAGTTTTTGGAGATAACCAATTATGTTTCTGCTTACTTTGTCTCCGAGTTCCCCTGTGTGACTCAAGTGTTGTATGGCACTTCTACTATCAGTAAGAATCCAGATATCTTGATAATTAGTATTTCTGATGGATTTTAAGGCTTCATAGATGGCTATAAGTTCTGATCTGAACACTGAGCAAAAATCTGGGTTTCTTCTGTTCATTTTCTCAATGCCATTTGTAGTTTTGATGAGACAGCCACTGCCAGTGTGTCCCAACTCATCTCTGCTACCATCGGTATAAATAGTTATTGCATTTTTAGGAATGTTATTAATTATTTCTAATGATAATTGTTTTAAGTATTCTGGATTTTGGTATTGTTTGTTGGTGGGTTCATTTAAAGTGTCATTAAAAATAACATTTTGTAGTGGTTCGCATGGAGAAATTTTTTCTGCTAAATAATATTTTTCTACTTTATATTTTAAAAATCCATTTCTTTTGGCCAGGTGGAGAGGACCTTCTTTTTTGAGTCTTAGATTGGATTCCCAATTAAGTATGTAATTGGAAGTTCTGTGTTTGTTTCCATAACTCTTGATTTTGTTTATATATTTTGGCAGATTGTAGCTTCTTCTATTCTTTAAGGGCATAATGTCTGCCTCGTAAAGTACAATATCGTTAGGGCAGGTATTTCGAAGACCTGTAATAATTCTAGCTGCACTTAGTTGTATCCTTTCCAGTGATTTTAGATTTGTTTCCATTGTGGTGTGGCTCGCGCATGTGCTGGAGCTGTTTGTGCAGAGATCCTGATGGGGCCGTGGACTTTGCCAAACAGACTATTGCGGATCTGCTATGTAACCGTGTGGACATCTCCCAGCTGGTGGTGACCAAGGAACTCGCCAAGACAGACAAGGAGTACCAGGCCAAGCAGGCCCATGTGGAGCTGGCCCATAGGTGGGAAATATTCCTGCATCCCTCCCTGAGCAATCTCTTATATACAGCATATTGTCAAAATTACTAAATATTGAGGCGAAGAATTTCTCTTTTTTAATTTGACTGAGCTTTCTAGAATTTCTGCCTTTATACAGGAGTAAAAAAAAAAAAGATAATCCAAAATTTAAATTTATCAAACCCCCATTTTTACCCCCTCTTTAAAAATCCTGAGTTCTACTGACCCAGTTGATGGACCTCAGCAATGGTCCCACTCCAGGGATACGGAGGAGCTGCGTCTGTGCTCATGTTAGAGTCAGAAGCAAAGGCTTCCATGTTAGGAATGGCCTCAAATTACAGGCAAAGTCAGACTTTCACCAAAGTGTGCCTGGATCATGGTGCCATGATCAACGAAAGCTGCACCCCTATACCCCATTCCATGAGATCATAAACTCATGGAATTCGTGTAATCTTTACACAAGGGGATAAGAAACAACAACAACAAAAATGTTCAAAAGCTCGGCTAAATAAAACACATTACAAGAAACTCTTCACCTACAATTCTGTCTTTTGATAATTTGCTGCTCCAGGCGATTATACAATGTCTAACATGTTCAACCCCAAGAATTTTTGGTTAAAGTAAATGTTGAATTAAAGAGGTTACACACATTGTAACACTTGTACCTGACATGACAGAATCTCATTGTATTGGAAAAGTTGGACGATGTCTGAATGCTGAACTTGTTTAAAGTTTCTTTATCAAGTCTTATAAAATGATAGAGACTATTAACACCACAAAGATGTTTGAGCTGGAAATAAGCTGGTACATCAGCACTCAATAGAGAGAGTTGGAAATATAAGTTGGGTGCTGTGTGGAAATAATGTCTTTACTAGTACATTTATATTGGCACAGCCGGCATACATACATTATCTCAATTCATTTTAAAGTACTGAACAAATTAATTTAAATTTTAGAATATTATTGAGAGTATGATAATTTTTGTAAGATATATAAATTGTTTCTATTGCTGTGTGTTCACTTCTCTTCTTCATTACTTTGCTAATAAAAGCTCATCCTTGATTGAGAAGTCTGACCTGACCTATCCAACAGCACAATGGACACCAGTGAACAATCTACATCCCAAGGTGGTGGGACAATATACATATATATATATTATTGAGGTATATGGAAATTTTGTCCAGAGGATATTGATCGGTAAAAATAAAGTTAAAACTAGATGCAAAATCCAATCACATATAGTGACCCCCTCCACAAACTACCAAACTCACAACTTTAGCTAATTTGTATATCAATGTGGATGGAAGCCATGAGGTTTAATGATAAGTTGATAATGGTTGATCACGGAAGGTTTGTACAAATGCTGTGGAAAAGGTGATATTGTGGATGGGTTGAACGAATTGGTTGGAGATATCCAAACTGAGTAGAAGCCATATACTTGCTAGTTCAGAAACACACTTGATCTTGCAGGTTATCAGTCGTTTCCCAATGTTCACAAGACCAAATATGTCACTGACCAACTGGTGGATAATCCACTAAGGAATCTTAGATGAACAACTAGTAGTTATATAGGACTGTACTTGTAAGTACCCAATAACATCAATTTAACTTTAGTAATTTTCACCGTTGCTCAAGTGGGATGGTGTGATGTCAACAGGATGAGAAAGAGGGACCCTGGCAGTGCCCCCAACCTGGGCGACAGAGTGCCCTATGTGATCATCGCAGGCACCAAGAACATGGCCGCCTACCTTAAGTCCGAGGACCCCATCTACGTGCTGGACAACAACATCCCCATAGACACCCAGTACTACTTGGACAACCAACTGTCCAAGCCCCTCATGAGGATCTTTGAACCCATCCTGGGAGAGTCCAAGGCAGAGTCTGTGCTGCTCCGGGGGGACCACACCCGCTGCAAGACTGTGGGCAGCTCCAAGGTGGGGGCCCTAGCTGCCTTCACTGTCAGGAAGAGTGTCTGCATCGGCTGCAAGACTCCTCTCAACCACGGTCAGTTCCTTCCTTCCCCGGAGGTTGGAGTGCTGATAGCCTCCATCTAGCTGAGCAATGACTTGACTCCAGCACAGTACTGCCATGTTCCCCCACTCTAGCCCTCCCTCTCTGCCCATACATTCATCTTTTGACTAGGGTCAACAGCCTGGACTGCCTCATAGTTGATTAAAATGTGTTAGCCTATTCCTGGAAATGTTTGGTCTATTTATTCTGATAGAGAGATGCCAACATTGAGTTGCAGGACTATATTCTTTCAATAAGTTTTCCCTTTATTAAGGTCAAGGTTGTTCATCTAATTTTTTAAAAACGTATTCATTAAATATTACTCAAGGTCTCAAATCTGGTTGCCTTGAAGACCATTCCAGTGTTTACAGCCTAGTTGTCAACATGTATGTGTGTCAGATGGAGCGGTGTGCCCCCACTGCAGAGAGAGGAAGTCAGAGATCTACCAGTCGGAGGTAGCCAGACTCCAGGAGCTGGAGGACAAGTTCTCCCGGCTCTGGACCCAGTGTCAGCGCTGCCAGGGCAGTCTGCATGAGGAGGTCCTCTGTACCAAGTAAGTCTTGAGGATGGTCCACCACATAGCAGCACTCCACCATACACCTACCTACTCACATCTTGTTACACAAAACTAACATCCATTCAAAAGTTTGAAATTAAAGTTGTGCCATTTTTGTCAAATCCAAGACTGACTAACCCACCCAATGAGAGTAGCCATGTTTCTAAGCCTAGGGAGGTTGCCTGTAGGTCTAAATGGTCTGTTAACTTCCCACACTGACAATGGTGTTGTTCACAGCCGGGACTGCCTCATCTTCTACATGCGCAAGAAAGTCATCATGGACCTAGAGGATCAACACAAGAGAATCGACAGGTTTGACATCTGTAAATAGACAACACGTCCCAACACCATGTATAGTTTAATTGTTTCCATTTATATATATAGTTCTCTAATAAAGTTGTAATATGTTTTTATATCTTTGTCTCTTTATGCACTTATGCATTTGAAACCTATAAAAACAGCCACTTTGTAGTTTAGGTGCTTTAACTCAGCTCATTTCAGTGGCATGAAGGGAACATTGACCCAGAGTGAGGAACAAATGACCTCACAGTCAAACAAAAAAATGATTTTTGTATTAGGAGAAAAATATCATTGGATTTACATGAGAAATGAAGAGTAGAAAATACCTAGTCTATATATTATATACACATACTTCCTCCCCTACATGGTGAACATTTAACCCGTATGATCCGCACGTGCCTTTGTTTACATGAGGCTGCTGTCTACTGCGTAGGTAATATGATCTGCTCGCACATCTTCCCTTAAATCCCCACATTATCAAATATAATGGAAATCATCCTGTTTTACAAGAGGAAATATATTTATTAGTGTATACAATAATAAAAAAGCCTTTATAATAGATATTTTAATTTATATATTAATAAGTATGGTATTTCCGGAAACAATCCCCCAAATGAAGAGCTGGTTTGTCACTACAGGTTTCACAATAAAATTCTTTTATTTTTCTATCAAACAGGTGTGGATTGAGAACAGACCTTTAACTCTTGAAAATCTGGATGTTAGCTTTGTGATACCGATTTTCCGACCTTTACAAGCATGCTGAAGTTGAAGCTTTCATAGGTTTTGGACATTCGTTCTGCCATGGTTCCACAAGCTCTTCCACCAAATTTTCTCGATATTTTTCATGTCTAATTGTCTTTAGTCCATTTTATTTTCATGTTCTAGGTGTATATGATGTATGAGTTGACAGTAGCCACTTCTAGGGCCCAGAAAAATAATTGTATCCACCATATTACGGTTTTTCTGAGAAAGTTGTATGTTGTACATTAGTGGCCAGCAACATCCACACCTCCCATATTCGAAGTTTCGTCTATAATGGTATTTGGCTTCTGAATTTCTTCTGAATCACGTCTAGTTTTTCTGGTGACTGACTAGCTGTGTGAAATGAAGAGGCAAGATGGACCATACGTTTGTCCCAACAGAGTGCGAATACATTTTTCTTTATGAAGGCAAGAGTTTGCTCCACCTAAAGTAATTTTTTTTCAGTTCCTGTGGCAATCCTTGTCGGTTTGGCATTATGGTCCCATTTAGGTAACTCTGCATTCTAGAAAATTCAATATGAGTGAAATTTATGTTGAATCTATCTGTAAAAATACGAAAACGTCTAGCTTTTCAAGATGAGCTAGACTCTTCAAATTTGTGAATTATGGTAGCTTGGGAACTAATATCAGCATTAGAATCCTAAAGAACACTTTCAGTTGATGAAGAATCAACCAAAAAAGGAGATTCAGAGCAAGCGGACGAGTTAGAAACATTGAAAAAAGTTTTCAAATGCAAGCAAAATAAGCAACAAATCGAGGTGAGAGGGAATGGAGGATGATTCAGCAAGATTCCCACGCGATTTCCAGGAACCGCGACATTGGTGCCAGCCTCCCCCATCCCTTGTTTACACAGAAGCTACTGATATTGGCTTGCGGCCGGGTAGCGAACCCAAAGCCATTGACTGTGGCTTGCGGACCGGAAAGGGTTAAAGCCAAATGGTTAAAATGCTAGAATTCTCTATAGGTGATGGATTCTCTTGTCATGCCGAGTTTAATTTGAACTTTTATATTTTTGGAACCTTTTATTTTTTTCATATGTAGAAGTTTTTAGATTCATTCAGCATCTATGGCTTTTCTGTCAGGTTGAATATTGCAGTTTATATTTTTACCTAGCCGAAGTACTTATGTTACAGGAGTCGATGATACTCATGGTGAAAGGACTGGTGTGGCTCTTCACTCAGGCCCCTCCAAGATGATTGACCACAGTTTTTACTTGGTAGTAAGATGTTCTCTGGTGCCTTCAACCAATCTTTTTAGAAGGTTATCATGTCTCGGCACATGACCTAACCAATTCAGAGTTTCTTAATTGTTAGTATTGATAAGGCACATTTTTTTGGATTATAAAGTATAGCCACAAGATAATAACAAGGTTTAACAAACTATTTATTTGTTCTTATTACCTTTTCAATAAATGTCTTCAGCTCCACATCTCAAAAATGAAATCCTTGGCCTCCATGTTTTGCCCTCATATAATGCTATTCTTCACACTAAGGTCTTCAAAAGTTTCTAATGGATTAGAAAAGATGATATTGGGAGAAATTGAAGGAGAAGAGAGGAAGATTTCCAAAGAGATGGCTGGAAGGGGTCAAGAAAGCTACTGGAAGGTAACTAGATAAGCTGTGAGTGATGATCACCAACAGATCAAATTGGAGAATATTTGTCCATATAGCCACCCAAAGTTGAACCCTACTTGATGGACACTAACAACAATAAAAGAATTAAGAAAAATAAGAATTCAGTTCTGGAGCTTGACCAGACTTATTACATTGAGGAAATTCTTAAGGAAAATGGAATGGAATCTTTGAAAGGAGCTTCGACACTTCTTAAACAAGTGTTGATCACCAACAAATCAAATTGAAAGTTGAGCGCTACTTAATGGACACCAACAAAAATGATGTCATTCAAGCTGCAAACTAAATGTTGTATAGGGCTTACTTTTTTGGATTTGACCATCTTGCTACAACAACAGCTTTGGCAAATTTGGAAAGGCTTTGATTTCATGTTATCCACAGGAGAAACCTTCCAAATTGGCTAAAGATCTCACAAAACCACACTGAACTGACAATATCCTGAGAGACCAGGTGGACATTATGAATTTGCTGAGCTGGTATTGTTTCTAACCAGTTAGTTTTTGCATTTATTTATTTGGTCAGGATGAGTGTCTTTCCTTTACCCAGGTTTGATACACCCCTCTTGCCAAAATTTATGTTGGAAAAAAGCAGAGTTTTCTTTTTAAAATTTAATTTATATATTAAATACAATTTACCTTACTTTTTGGCAAAACATTTTTAAAAAAGGTTATGTCAGTGGTCAAAAATAATAAAATCACAGATATATGTCTGTGATTTAGAGTCAAAAGATTTGTATAGTTCTGCTGGAATGTGGGAGCTTTAGAGTTCTTTGTATAAAAGACTGCAGGGTTATCTTTCGTTGGGACATATACAAAATCCAGCTTTATTCTCTTGGCAGGATCTCTAATAAAATAATGCCTGGCTTCTCTCAGATATTACTTTTTTTTTCTAGGAAGGTACCCAACACACTGTATGGATCTTTAAAGGAGATTCTACAAGGTCATCAATTCCAACATATAAAACCTGTGAAGCACTGTGCTTCTTTTGCTGATTTCATACATTAAATAATATTTGACTTCTGTCTTAGAGAAATTCATTGCTGTGTTATGCTGCTAAGGAAATGGCTGCTCCAGCTGAGTAAAAATATGTCCACTCTAAGATTTCCTATCTTCTTTATCACTATCTCAGAATGTATCCTAAAAACTGCTAATTTCCTCCAGGTTATTCTGAATGTTTAAATTTGTGGTATTTTCTTTATCTCAGATGTTTTACAGTGTACTTGTGTGTGTAAAGGCCAATTATTAAACTTGCTGAGGTATGATATAGCATATGCAATATCTGGCCTTGTCATTTCTGCTAAGCCAAGACAAATTTCTGATAACTCAATGATAAGGGGAACAGTATGCTTCCCTTCTTTCAAGTCCTTCTATCATAAAAACATTCCACGACCAAGAATATAATTCCAAGAATTATATAATATAAAAAAAGACAATTAGAGAAAATATTATATATACCAGGTATAATATTCTCTCTCATTGTCTTTTTTTTTTTTTAACCTTCAAAATTGCAAAGAGTTACTAACTGTAAAAAAAAGGAAGTGATCCTTATTTCGTCTGTATTTCTTCCAGAATATCTCAGGCTTCGCTTGATTTTTTGCAATCTCCTATAGCGCCCAAAAATTCATCTTCTAAAATCATTGGCCAGATATTATAATTGTAGTGTCATTTTAATCAATTCCTTTAGCCGTGGCAAAGTGCGTTCTCTAAGACTAGCAGCCAGATGTTGCAGCCGTCCAGATCAATCCCTTGAGCCTTTGCAACATGCGGCCTCTAAAACTAGCGGCCAAATCTTGCAGTTGTAATGCCGCTTGGGTCAATTTCCTGAGACCTCAAAACGTGCGACTTCTAAAACTAATAGCCAGATCTTTTATAGCCACACTGATAAAATTTTAAGCCTTTGGGCGTCGGCCATGTGGCCCGACCAGATGTTGCAGTCATGGTGACGCCATGATACATTTTTTGAGCATTCACAAAGTGTGGCTTCTAAAACCATCGGCCATATCTTCCAAACGTGGTGCCGCCTCAGATCAATACCTTGAGCCTTCATAACACGTTGGCCCTTAAAACTAGCAGCTAGTTGTGGTGCTACCTTAATAAATTTCTTGAGCCTTCGCAAAGGTAGTCTTCTAAAACAAACTGCCAGATCTTGCGGTTGTAATGCCGCTCTGATCAATTCCTTTAGCCTTCGCAATACATGGACATTAACTAGATGTCAGATCTTGTAGCCGCTCTGATCAATTCCTGGAGCCTTCGCAACAAGAGGACATTAACTAGAAGCCAGATCTTGTAGCCGCTCTGATCAATTCCTGGAGCCTTCGCAATACATGGACATTAACTAGATGCCAGATCTTGCAGCCGCTCTGATCATTTCCTGGAGCCTTCGCAACAATGGACATTAACTAGAAGCCAGATCTTGTAGCCGCTCTGATCAATTCCTGGAGCCTTCGCAATACATGGACATTAACTAGATGCCAGATCTTGCAGCCGCTCTGATCATTTCCTGGAGCCTTCGCAACAATGGACATTAACTAGAAGCCAGATCTTGTAGCCGCTCTGATCAATTCCTGGAGCCTTCTCAACAAGTGGACATTAACTAGAAGCCAGATCTTGTAGCCGCTCTGATCAATTCCTGGAGCCTTCGCAATACATGGACATTAACTAGATGCCAGATCTTGCAGCCGCTCTGATCAATTCCTGGAGCCTTCGCAATACATGGACATTAACTAGATGCCAGATCTTGTAGCCGCTCTGATCAATTCCTGGAGCCTTCTCAACAAGTGGACATTAACTAGAAGCCAGATCTTGTAGCCGCTCTGATCAATTCCTGGAGCCTTCGCAATACATGGACATTAACTAGATGCCAGATCTTGTAGCCGCTCTGATCAATTCCTGGAGCCTTCGCAATGCATGGAGATTAAATAGATGCCAGATCTTGTAGCCGCTCTGATCAATTCCTGGAGCCTTCGCAACAAGTGGACATTAACTAGAAGCCAGATCTTGTAGCCGCTCTGATCAATTCCTGGAGCCTTCGCAACAAGTGGACATTAACTAGAAGCCAGATCTTGCAGCCGCTCTGATCAATTCCTGGAGCCTTCGCAATACATGGACAATAACTAGATGCCAGATCTTGTAGCCGCTCTGATCAATTCCTGGAGCCTTCGCAATGCATGGAGATTAAATAGATGCCAGATCTTGTAGCCGCTCTGATCAATTCCTGGAGCCTTCGCAACAAGTGGACATTAACTAGAAGCCAGATCTTGCAGCCGCTCTGATCAATTCCTGGAGCCTACGCAATACATGGACATTAAATAGATGCCAGATCTTGTAGCCGCTCTGATCAATTCCTGGAGCCTTCGCAATACATGGACATTAACTAGATGCCAGATCTTGTAGCCGCTCTGATCAATTCCTGGAGCCTTCGCAACAAGTGGACATTAACTAGAAGCCAGATCTTGCAGCCACTCTGATCAATTCCTGGAGCCTTCGCAATACATGGACATTAACTAGATGCCAGATCTTGCAGCCACTCTGATCAATTCCTGGAACCTTCGCAATACATGGACATTAACTAGATGCCAGATCTTGCAGCCGCCCTGATCAATTCCTGGAGCCTTCGCAACAAGTGGACATTAACTAGAAGCCAGATCTTACAGCCGCTCTGATCAATTCCTGGAGCCTTCGCAATACATGGACATTAGCTAGATGCCAGATCTTGTAGCCGCTCTGATCAATTCCTGGAGCCTTCGCAATGCATGGAGATTAAATAGATGCCAGATCTTGTAGCCGCTCTGATCAATTCCTGGAGCCTACGCAATACATGGACATTAACTAGAAGCCAGATCTTGTAGCCGCTCTGATCAATTCCTGGAGCCTTCGCAACAAGTGGACATTAACTAGAAGCCAGATCTTGCAGCCGCTCTGATCAATTCCTGGAGCCTTCGCAATACATGGACATTAACTAGATGCCAGATCTTGTAGCCGCTCTGATCAATTCCTGGAGCCTTCGCAACAAGTGGACATTAACTAGAAGCCAGATCTTGCAGCCGCTCTGATCAATTCCTGGAGCCTTCGCAACAAGTGGACATTAACTAGATGCCAGATCTTGTAGCAGCTCTGATCAATTCCTGGAGCCTTCGCAATGCATGGAGATTAAATAGATGCCAGATCTTGTAGCCGCTCTGATCAATTCCTGGAGCCTTCGCAACAAGTGGACATTAACTAGAAGCCAGATCTTGCAGCCGCTCTGATCAATTCCTGGAGCCTTCGCAACAAGTGGACATTAACTAGAAGCCAGATCTTGCAGCCGCTCTGATCAATTCCTGGAGCCTTCGCAATACATGGACATTAACTAGATGCCAGATCTTGTAGCTGCTCTGATCAATTCCTGGAGCCTTCGCAATGCATAGAGATTAAATAGATGCCAGATCTTGTAGCCGCTCTGATCAATTCCTGGAGCCTTCGCAACAAGTGGACATTAACTAGATGCCAGATATTGTAGCCGCTCTGATCAATTCCTGGAGCCTTCGCAACAAGTGGACATTAACTAGAAGCCAGATCTTGCAGCCGCTCTGATCAATTCCTGGAGCCTTCGCAATACATGGACATTAACTAGATGCCAGATCTTGTAGCCGCTCTGATCAATTCCTGGAGCCTTCGCAATGCATGGAGATTAAATAGATGCCAGATCTTGTAGCCGCTCTGATCAATTCCTGGAGCCTTCGCAACAAGTGGACATTAACTAGAAGCCAGATCTTGTAGCCGCTCTGATCAATTCCTGGAGCCTTCGCAATACATGGACATTAAATAGATGCCAGATCTTGTAGCCGCTCTGATCAATTCCTGGAGCCTTCGCAACAAGTGGACATTAACTAGAAGCCAGATCTTGCAGCCGCTCTGATCAATTCCTGGAGCCTACGCAATACATGGACATTAACTAGATGCCAGATATTGCAGCCGCTCTGATCAATTCCTGGAGCCTTCGCAATGCATGGACATTAACTAGATGTCAGATTTTGCAGCCCCCCTGATCAATTCCTTGAGCTTTCGCAATACATGGACATTAAATAGATGCCAGATCTTGTAGCCGCTCTGTCAAATTCCTGGAGCCTTCGCAACAAGTGGACATTAACTAGATGCCAGATCTTGTAGCCGCTCTGATCAATTCCTGGAGCCTTCGCAACAAGTGGACATTAACTAGAAGCCAGATCTTGCAGCCGCTCTGATCAATTCCTGGAGCCTTCGCAATACATGGACATTAACTAGATGCCAGATCTTGTAGCCGCTCTGATCAATTCCTGGAGCCTTCGCAATGCATGGAGATTAAATAGATGCCAGATCTTGTAGCCGCTCTGATCAATTCCTGGAGCCTTCGCAACAAGTGGACATTAACTAGAAGCCAGATCTTGCAGCCGCTCTGATCAATTCCTGGAGCCTACGCAATACATGGACATTAACTAGATGCCAGATATTGCAGCCGCTCTGATCAATTCCTGGAGCCTTCGCAATGCATGGACATTAACTAGATGTCAGATTTTGCAGCCCCCCTGATTAATTCCTTGAGCTTCGCAATACATGGCCTTTAACTAGATGTCCGATCTTGCAGCTGCTCTTGATGAATTCTTTGAGTCTTTGCAGCACGTGGGCATTAGCTAGATGCCAGAAATTGCAGCCGCACTGATCAATTCGCAAAGTGCGGTCTCTAAAACCAGCGGCCAGATCTTGTAGTAGTGGTGTCAGCCTGATCAATTCCTCAGATCAGATTTTGATACAAGTAGGAATTTTCATATTGAGCTAAATTTCAAAAACTTCATTCTGGTTTGATATTTAATATTTTAGTATATGGTACACTCTCTAAAGTTGTGGGTTCATGTGTGCCTATCAACTGTCCAGAATAACTAAGAAAAACTAATTGTTGTTAGGTTCGCCCTAACAATTCACAGCCTTCTCGAGAATATATTTATTTTTCATAATTATATAATGATATGTCAAATTATATTGACAAATATTTGCATTTTTTAAATCTTATCTCAGGCTGGTTCTCACCCCAGCAGTTTGGCTTTCTTCCAGGGCGCTCAGCTGAAATGGCGCTTGATTCCATTAACAACAACATCAGTGAAGGCCTGCAGCACTGGAGGAAGACCTTGGCTATTGGTCTGGACATCAGCCATGCCTTCGACACCGTTCAAAGACACACCATCATTCAAGGCCTCCGCGACCTTAACTGCCCAGAAGAGTTGATTCAACTGTCCGCGAGCTTCCTCCGAGGAAGGCAGGTAATTTACAACGCTTGGAACGCCACCCTTACCTCTACTACTCTACTTGGGGTCCCCCAAGGTGCAGCACTGAGCCCCTTCTACTTCAACATAGTGGCTAGGAAAATCCATCTCCTTCCAAGGCCAAACAACAGTGAAATCATCAGTTTCGCAGACGATTTCACGGTACTGATTCACTTCCTCCGCAGATTCCCAACACGAGAGATCAATCAATTCCTAAAACAGCTCTTTCATTGGGGCAAGATTCAGGGGCTAACATTCAACCCAAGGAAAACCCAAGCCTGCCTCTTCCATTGGAAAGCCAAGCGTCCAGGCTATCACGGCATACATTTCCAAAACCAACCTATTCTAATTGATAACACTATAAAAATCGTCGGTGTTACCTTTGATTCCAAAAGAAACTTCGTAGGTCACCTGGACAACATCCTCAAGAGATGCAGGTGGATTCTCCCTCGACTAACCAGCACGATCCAGGGGCAGTTCGGATTAACCTTCAGCGCGGGCCGAAAAATACATAACATGGTGATCCTCCCAGCCATCCTCTATGGCTCTGGGGTTTGGGGCAAGCGGGTGTTCGACACCAATGGCATCCGGAAGCTACGTGGCCTCCATTACAAATATGCTAAAGCTTTAATCAGAGGAGGCCCGTGTACTCCAACTATCCCAGCAATCTCCCCCACACGTTGTCCTCCACTGGATATATCTATCAAATCCCATCTAGCATACTTGGAAGCGCTAAGAGAAGGCCCTTTTGAGTCACGTCCCAGTCCCTCCTCGGTACCCTACCCACCTCTTAGAAGACCTCTCCAATTCTCCAAGTCACTGCCAGAACAGGCCACTATTGTTTATACAGATGGCTCTCGGTCAACCAATGGGGTTGGCGCAGCAGTGGTGCTCCCACCTCCCTATTCACCACTGAAACTTAAACTCCACAACAGCTGTACCTCCTTCCAGCCGGAACTTTTGGCCATTCTTTATGCCACCAGATCTATTAGGATCATGCCGCGACAAGACTTTGTCATTGCTTCCGACTGCCAGGCAGCTCTACATGCCATCTGTCACCCCGATATCCCTAAAATCCCACTTACTGCAGAGATAATCAGAAACCTCAATACTCTGGACAATGTTCAACTCTGCTGGGTCCGGAGTCATTGCGGCATCGTTGGAAATGAACAGGCTGATGAAGTCGCCAAACCGCAGCTCAATCCAAATTGCCTTTACACTTCGCAACCCTTCCTAGGAAATATGTCCGCTCTCAAAGCAAACAGTTCGCCCTCCAACTATGGACCGACCTCTACACCACAGACCATGCTATGAGAAACCTCAGAAGAGTAGCTGCATCTCCTAGTCTTCTAATCTCAATTCTCCCAAAACTAAAATATTGCAACATTACCTCTACAATTCTGACAGGACATGGCTTCGTTCAAGCCGACATCGCCAGAACCTCCAAAAACAACGACCCCGTATGCCAACACTGTCACCAAGAAAATCAAACAGTCGACCACCTCCTATTCAGTTGCCCATCCTACCATCTTCAGAGATTCCAGACTGCAACTCTACTTAACACCAGCACATTCAACCAAGAAGCATTGAAGAACCTCCCCAAAAATAAAACAGCCTGGCGACATCTAATCAGTTGGATGTCAACTGCAACAAATAGACAATAAGTCAGAAGACAAACCCGGACAGTTGGCGACTTTCGTACGCTCCAGGAGTCCGGGTTATGTACAGAATAATAATAATAATAAATTGCGAGACAGGAGTGTGGTGGATTATCGTGTGGAGACGCTTAAAGTGTTCTCTGCGTGCTTTATCCGTGTCTGGCTATCTCCTCGCATACCTGTGTAACCCCGGTCTGATCCCTACCAACGCAACAATAAAGATAAGTACTGTGTGTGTGTTTTCTTTATTTTATTTAACAAATTGTGAGCTATTATTTACCTTTTTTTTGTGTGTTGTACTCTTGAGTGTTCGATTTTTGTGTGTTTATTTACTATTACTCTAGGCCCTAGTAATTTACTACTTTGTGTGTGTTAACCCGTAGTAGTAACAATTGTCAGATAAACATCCTATCCAATTCACTAACAGCTCTCCATAGAAGGATAACACTGAATGAAGCGCAATCCTCTTGATAGATTCTCACAAAGCGCACAGCACTAAACAATTTCTACTTTTCAATAAATGAATCCCTTGTATATAATTTAATTTTATTTTTAATTTCTACTTTCTCGTTAAAAAACACATTTCCTCACTTAGGAAATGCCACTCAGAGTTTTCTATATATTTTTTAGCAATAAGGTTCACAAACTAGTTGCAATTTTAAGAAAGGATGTGTGAGTGGGGAACATCTCTCATTATAAATACATCAAAACGTTGCATTTGATAGAACATCGCCGCACAAAGCTTTAGTTCGATTAACACAACACCTTTGACAAATTAGAATAAGGTTAAAACACAGGTTAGGGGCTTTTCCCCGAATTTGTCAAAGCCGGTGTTGTGGCTTATTCGCTGATTTGGATCGGCGCATTTTGCCCAGATAAGATAGTGCAAATCTATTTTTAAAGTGTTTTAAAAGGAAGACGTGCCCACTCATGATGTTTTTCTCTAAACATAACTGGTATTCTCCCGATAATAACATACGCACTCCCAGTTTGGTGTAAATATATTACAACCACGAACAAAAATATAATAAACTCATTCATGAGAATTTGCCTTCGGACAAGTATAGGAGCTCCATTCAACCTATCAAACAAGATACTGAAGGAGGACTTAAACCAATCCGATCTAGAAGATATGTACCGAATTTCCGTTAAGAAATTATACCTTCATCTAAAAATTGTTGACTTTGATTATAGAAGATTAATCAAACATTATTTATTTACAAGAGAGAGAACAAAATAAATGATATGAGAAACTTATAACATAGTAAACAAAGAAAAACTTATCCTCTACTTACGGTTAGCGCCTATTTTCTTGTGATCTTACACATTTACTCTGTGTGGGAACAATTAACTAATTAAACTTAAAATATAAATACAACAAAATTCATCAAATCCAACTATACAAGACATCATTCAAAATAAAGGAGATATCAATCCCCGACGTCCTGACGTTTAGTTAGGAGCTTCAACAACTGCAAGGAACCACCTCTACTCCACCAACTCACCATATGTAAATAGTCAGGACAAACTGACTCGCGAGCTGTGCTCGAATGTAACACCTGTAAATTGAGAGACGAAATAAATAAAACGTGCCCACTATCTCTCATAAAACACTCTATGTAAAATTTCTCCAGATATTTAATAGAATATCTAAAAAATAGCCTGAAAAAGCGCCAAAAAGAAAATTTTGACCTGGACGCTAATTAAAAAAATTATATATAGACTTGATCTTTCGATTTAGATGTATTTCCCTATACATAAAATAATTCTATACAAAATTTCTATTCATAAATATTTATGTAAAAAGATAAAAATATGGGGATTTTTTTTGGTCCATTCATGGACCAAATATTGTAGAGGCCACTTCTGCGGCCTCCACAAAGCTCACCCATAGTACCTAATAGAAAGCTGGTGGACAATGATGAAGCTGCCACGACAAGAACGAAGCGGACTTCGAGAATTCTTCATTGTCAAACCAATCCATCTCTTCACCTTCTTTTACTCATAATTTTTGTATATATTTTATAATACTATAATAAATTTCCTTTTCTATATATATAAAAATGAATGTATGTGTGTGTGTCTGTCTGTCCTTTATGCCTGACCAAACCACTCATTGGAACGCCATGAAACTTTGGGAAGTTATTTAGTATAGCACTGGGAAGGTTTTTGAAAAATAATTTCTTGAATATCTTGAATATCCTTAGAGTTATTTGCAGATTTGTAGATTTAACTCGAAAGCAGCGCCCCCATTGCGACGATGATAACAAGTTTTTTTATTTATAAGTTTTATTATCACTAAGTTTATTATATTAAAGATTATTTATCAAAAGTAAGATTTTCTACCTATTAATTGCGCACAAGTCAAAGCTAGTTATCGAGTATTTTTCAAGGGACCGGGAAAAAATGTTCACTAGATAAAACGATGATTTTGTAATGTAGAAAATTAGGAAAGACAAAATTCAGGATGACACGGCAATTTATTTGAGACAAGAATAATTATACAATTCCAAGGCAAGATACTATTCCTTTAACTTCCAATTACCGAGGGAACCAATTAATATTGATTTTATTCAACTTATCGAGTATTTTTCAAGGGACCAGGAAAAAATGTTCACTTTATCGAGAGATTCAAATTTACGAGTTTCAAATTATCAAAATATATATTATTTTTTTAAATAAGTTTATAGAGAATTGTTTTAACAAATGTTCGTTAGACAAACCTTTACTCGGGTAAAACCCGGGCGAAGCCGGGTACATCCGCTAGTTTTAAATAAATAAGCAGCTATTTTGTTTTAATATTTTCAAATAATATTCTTTAATTAAAATAATATTTTGAATAATAAATTTTAATTATAATTTTTAATTTTCAAAATTTTTTAATTTTAAATTTGGAATATTTTAGGATTAAAATTTTTTTTTTTCCTCTGTTAAAAATATTTTAGGCGCAATCTTTGAGGAAAAGAGAGGAAAGAAAAATAAGAGAAGATAACTAGCAGCGATAGCAGTGGTTCAAAAGAGCTCCTGAGAAATTTGTCCAAAAATGTAGTCTTTCAAGATTTTAGTGGAAATAAATTTTCCAGCCATCCAACTAAAGCACCAAATAAGATAAGTAACTTTTCATAATATATTTTTTAAACAGGTTATATTTATGCATATTATCCCAATTTATTCTTATTTTCCCCGTTTTATTTATTTTCTTTTATTCTTATCTCTCTGTGATCATTTCAATAGATAAATAAATGTAATAATTTGTTCTAAATCTCAACTTTGACTCTGAGTCAATTATTATTAACCCCAGTGCGCGCAGGATATATGCAAGTTATATTTATTTTATATAGCAGGGTGTATATTTCGTGAACTCCCTGAGAACGAAAGAGTCTTCATGGATTTCGGGACGAAGGCGTCAGAAATCAGCTCTTCAATATCAAACTCAGCCGTGGCGCTCAAGCGGCGCAAGTTGGAATTGATATTGTGATACTATATTTTGGCTAATATAGATGCGACATTCTATAACATTGGTCTACAAAAATATTTTTTCTTTGTCTCAAACGAAACAATTATTTGTTTTAATGTGTGTTTTTTTCTTTGCTATTTCTGTTTGACACCCACTTGAAATTTGGGAAAAAATAATTATTTTAAATACATAGGCCTATATGAAAAATTTATATATATTTTTTCTTAAAAGTAGTGACAAAAGTAGTTAAAAGGAATTTCGGCTATATTTTGCCTGTGGTACATCCCTTTTGAGTTTCCAGCAGTAGTCAGCATGTATACCGGGACTCCATTAGCCTTGGTACCGCTTCTCCATGCTTGATTTATCTTGATGGAACCTCTCACCACGCTAACTGCCATTTCGGGATTTCCCGGAAAGAAATCCAGATATGACTGCAGGAAATAGATTTTAGGAGAAATTTAACATTTCCCAGGAAGTTATTGCAACCTTTCTAAATGAATTCCAAGTTGATGCCTCAACTTCATTTAAGTGATCTTCAAAAGTTCCATCCTGCAGCAATTCTCAAATCTGGGATCTAACGAAAATTCTTTTCTATTTTTCGCATTACTTTTGTTAGGAAACTTTTGCTTTAAATAGGCAAATCCCCGCAGCATTTCGATCCCTTCCTTGGAAAGTTATTCATTAATCCCTGTTTAAGTTATAAAGGTAATGAGTATTTTTAAACCCGACCACAGTGGAAGATTTGAAATATTTTTAAGTCGCACATAAACACACGCGCGGACACACACGCTCGGACACCCACGCACACAAACACGGTCTCTCACTCACGTACGCACAATTTTTTTAATATACTGTCAAAAAGAAAAGGAAAATAAATGTTCTGACTACATTTTGAATTCAGCGTGAAAAGTTACATTAGAGACATCTTCAATGTTGCTTGTGACAAAAAAAAAAAAAAAGGAAGTTTCGAATGCGTCATTTTCATTTCGTTAAAACGAAAAGTAACCTTTGGGATAATATCTTTAAGATATCAGAATCAGAATTGAAATTGCCAATCATGTGTTAGAAGATTCTACGAAAGCTCGTCTCTGTGTTTAGTTTTAAATAAATAAAAGAATCTAAACTTCACGCCTTTAAATAAAATCTATATTTATACGTACCCCGTTTAAGGTTTAAATGGACTCTCATTTTAATAATTATTCATAATTATCCACCCCACACACATGATCTCGCCGTACACTCCAAGAATGTCAATGCTTATAGTCTCCTGTCATCACCAAAAGTTTATGTTTCGATGTTAATTTTGCTCCATTTTCTTCCTACACCAGTAATTCTATATTCAGAATCTCTCCATGTGACCAACAAACTTCTATAGATATACAAGGTGTGTCCAATAAATAATGAGACCGGTCAAAAACAAAGAAAAAATTAAATGATATAAAAAAAAAGTCTATTAAAAATAGAAAGCTTCAGCTACACTGCGGTATATCACATCACGTGATTGCGCGCGCAGTCGATAAATTGTAAGCTTGTAAAAAGAACGCCTTGCATAACAACTTCTAATTTGTAATGGATAGAAAATTCGAACAACGAATTTGTATTAAATTTTGCTACAAAATTGGGAAATCGGCTTCAGAAGCTTTAGATTTGTTGAAATTGGCATTTGGAAATTAAAATGTAGATAAGCCCACCACATTTAGATGGTTTTCACGATTTAAAAATGGAATGGAATCGGTGAAAGATGAGAAGCGTGTTGGACGTCCAATTCTGCACAGGAACCC
Organism: Cordylochernes scorpioides; assembly: GCA_030710605.1. NCBI lineage: Eukaryota > Metazoa > Arthropoda > Arachnida > Pseudoscorpiones > Chernetidae > Cordylochernes > Cordylochernes scorpioides. The sequence continues at coordinate 32,128,140 of CP092869.1, read as the reverse complement.
TGAAAAGGTGAGCCAAATTTCAAATTTGATAAAAGAAAATCCACGAATAGGATTACGGGACATTGAGGAAGAAACAGGGATATCAAAATCATTAGTTGGATCGATAATTAAAGAAGACTTGCAGTTAAAGAAGACACCTTCGAAATTTGTCTCTAAAATGCTCACAATCCAACAAAAGAAGAATCGCGTTGAAGTTGCCAAAAAATGCTTGAAATGGTGGAAGAAAACCCTAATTGGAAGGAAAAAGTAATAACTGGAGACGAGACATGGGTTTACGGGTATGCCCCGGAAACAAAACGCCAATCCATGGAGTGGAAAGGAAAATATGAACCAAGAACGAAGAAATCCCGACTTTGCAAGTCAAAAAACAAAGTCTTATTGGTCACGTTCTTTGACATAAAGGGAGTTGTGCATTATGAATATCTAGAGGAAGGTCAAACAATCAATAAGGGGTCTTATTTAAACATTATGAGACGTATACGTGAATTAATTCGTCTGAAAAGAAGTGAAATGTGGAGTTCCAAAAATTGGATTATCCATCATGATAATGTACCACTACACACCGCTACATCTGTACCGACTTATTTGGCTAAACACGGCATCCAAATACTTCAACAACCTCCCTATTCCCCAGACCTAGCTCCAAATGATTTTTTTTCTCTTTCCAAAACTCAAAATGGCTCTAAAAGGAAGGAGATTTGACACTAGAGAGTCCATCATAGCGGATTCGAAAAAGGTCTTGAAGAACATCCCGAAAGATGCCTTTTCTAAATGTTTTAAATCATGGGAGAAGAGATGGAAATTATGTATAGATGCGGGAGGGGACTATTTTGAAAAATACTAATAAATATTTTTTAATCATTCTATTTTTTCTTTATTTTTGACCAGTCTCATTATTTATTGGACACACCTTGTAAATTCCATAATTGTACCAAGGCCAGTGCCCCGAGGGGTGTATGTGTCAGGGGCGAGATCTGTCGCTGCTCCTACACCTACCAAAATCTTTTTATTTATTATTCCAAATCTTATAACTAGTCATGTAATATTATCGATTCATTGAAAATAATATAACAGGGAGTTTCAAATTGTTTTAGTAGCATTATGATTATTATATATTGTTACATCAATTTTAATGCGCCTTACATTTATTCAAAATATTCTATGATGTTTAATATTTATTTAAAACAGAATATTTAGATTAGCATCATTCCTTTTTATAGTTTCACTCCTTTTAAAATATTTATTGTACATATATCTTTATTGCTGATTGGAGCGGGAGAGGACCTAGACGAAGACTGCGGATCGCAACCTACGAGGAAGACAAGAATAAATAAACACAATAACTTTAAAAGGTAATTTATTTTTATTTAATTTTATTTATTTACTTTTAATATGGAAACCCGCTCGGGAAACGTGTATAACACCAAGAAGGAAGAAACCAAGGTCGACGACCCTGCAAAGCTTCAACTTGGTGCAACAATTGGTAGAGATGCTGGTTTCGAACCAGTTGCTTTAAACCCCAATATAGAAATTCCGAAATATGACGGGACAGAAGACCCTCGCCCATGGATAGAATCCCTCGAAGAGATTGGTTTCCTCTACCATTGGGCAGACTACATAATTGCCCGTTATGCCGCCATGAACACGACGGGAAGTGCTAAAACCTGGCTGAATTTACACAAAGCTAGTTTCACGAGTTGGGAAAATATTAAAATCCGCCTCATTCAGGATTTTTCTCTGGACGCGAATAAAGAAGAACTTAGAAGGAAACTCAATAGAATGCTAGACTGGAATGAACCAACAATCAGGTTCGCGGAAGACATCCTAGTGTTGTGCAACAAGGTTGACTCGGCAATGGAAGAAGAAACAAAAATAGAACATGTTATTGGAGGACTGAAAAAAGAGTACTCATTCGCGCTCTACCTGAACCCTCCTAAAACTACCGATGAACTTCTCGTCGTGTGCAAGAAAATGGATTCTTTTGAAAAGAAGTATCGGGAACGTGTGGAGAAATCCAGAAACCTATATAACGGTCCACGCTATTCTAGACCCCAACAACAATCGAGGAACGTGCCGCCGACTGCCACGCGAAACTATCAGACCACTTCCAGGCCCCAAGCCCCTGTTTACAATAATTACAAGAATGACTCCCCTCCTACTCCCAGGCAGTATCGAAACAACTTTCCCCAGCCCTCTACCCCTAGACGTCCTTATAATCCAAACTTTGTGCCGAAACCAAACCTTCAGAGAAACACCTACAATAAAAGCCAAGAAGTGAACAAAAATAGGACGGAAGATGGAAGACCAATCTGCTTTAAGTGTAACAAGCCAGGGCACGTGGCCCGTTATTGTAGGGTTAAGTTTATAAGAATCCTAGAAGAGGATCCAACAGCTACCCAAGAGAAGGTCGAAGAGAAATGCCAAATGAATGGAATATCAGATAAATCGGGACCTCGGCTTTATGCTGATGTATGTCATAGCCCACAGACAAATATTCCTACCCGGAATAGATATTCCGTGTTGGAAGATTTAAACTAAGCGTCGCGCCTGAATCTGTCAATCAAAGCAAGTCGACCATAAATGGAATCAAGAAGTTGGACCCTAAATACAAATTAAAAATTCATGTGGACAAGATAGGGACTTTTGAAGCTTTGGTTGATACAGGCGCTGACCTCTCAGTGGTCGACCTCAGAACGGCCCTCGATACAGGCCATGGTATAAGTAATCTCGCAAAAACTTGTGCAGGACCCGATGGAAAAAAAATTAGACATGGTAGGAAGTATATTTTTAAATATAAAAATTGATGACGAAACATTATCACACAAATTTGTAATATTGAAAACGCATTTACGGACATTAATTCTTGGAAGAGATTTCCTTAAGAAAATGAACGCGAAAATAGATTGTAAGCAAGAAACTATAAAATACGTTTTGACGAATAATCATGACGAAAGCAATTTTGAAATGTTCAAAATAAAGAGTGCCAAGGATTCCATTGTACCGGAATGTTCTATTAAACTGATCAAGGCATTGGTAGAAACAAAGGATGGGGAATATATTATCGAGGAGAGCAGCAAAATGTTTCAAACAAATGGACTTCGTCTAGCAAGAAGCTTGATCAATGTTATAAATAGGGAAACACATATCTGGATAACTAATCCGTATCCTCGACCGTTAAAAATAATGAAAAAACCAAACATTGGCTTTTGGAAGTACTCCAGCGAAAATAAATGTGAGTCGAGAAAGAGAGGTAGAAGAGAACGAAGAACCTAGATTCCAAGTAAACGAAAATCTTTCACCAAAGGAACAGAAGGAGTTAAAACAAGTTTTAGAAAGGTATGGAGATCTGTTTTCGTCGAGATTAGGGAGAACCAATTTGGCAAAACATCGGATAGACACAGAAGACGCGAAGCCAATTAAACACAAGCCTTACCGGGTAAGTGCTAAAGAACGAGATATTATAAAAGAGCAAATTGACGAGATGCTTACAGAAGGCATAATTAGGCCATCTTCTAGCCCCTGGTCTTTTCCAGTAATATTGGTCAAGAAGCGAGATGGTAAATACAGATTTTGTGTGGACTACAGAAAACTGAATAATGTGACAGTAAAAGATGTCTATCCGATCCCTAGAATAGACGAAGTTATGGATACTCTCCAAGGATCTACATACTTCTCAGCAATAGACCTCAGATCTGGATATTGGCAAGTTGAAGTCGAAGAAAGAGACAAAGAGAAAACAGCTTTCACTACAGCGCATGGATTATATGAATTCAACGTGATGCCTTTTGGACTTTGTAACGCGCCTGCTACCTTTGAGAGAAATATAAAGAATATGCTTGGAAATCTAAGATGGCAAATTTGTTTGTGTTATCTGGATGATGTTATCATATATAGCCCGGATTTTCCAACGCACCTCAAAAGACTTGAAGCTGTTTTTAGATGTTTTCGTGAATCTAATTTAAGGTTAAACGACAAAAAATGCCGATTTGCTTTGAAGAATTGGATATTCTCGGCTATATAACGAGAAAACTTGGTATAAAACCCGCGGAACATAACATCAAAGCTGTCAGAAATTTTCCTCGGCCCAAAAAGGTCAAAGAAGTACAATCATTTTTAGGAATGTGTTCATATTATAGAAAATTTATCAAAGATTTCTCAAAAATTGCAGACCCTTTGACCAACCTTATAAAAAAGTATCATTTACCTGGACAGAAAGACAAGAGGAAGCGTTTCAAACCCTAAAAACAGCACTATTAAGTCCACCAATTTTAGGTCACTTCAATCCAAATGCGCCTACTTATGTTCATACTGATGCGTCCAACATCGGCATAGGTGCAACACTTGTCCAAGACATCGGTGGTGAAGAGAAGGCGATCTCATATTTGAGTCGTACCCTAAGTACAGCGGAGCAAAATTATTCAACAACTGAAAAAGAATGTCTGGCCGTTGTCTGGTCAATGTCAAAATTACGGCCCTACCTTTATGGAAGACACTTTAAAATAGTAACAGACCATCACGCCTTATGCTGGCTCAAAAACTTGAAGGATCCAACAGGTCGATTGGCAAGATAGGCATTAAAAATTCAAGAATATGACTTCGATATAATACATAAATCAGGAAGGAAGCATCTGGACGCCGATGGCTTATCTAGGGGACCCTTACCAGAAACTGATTGGGATGAGGATTTTGAAAGGCTATTTTTAAATCAAATAACAGACGAAGAGGATAAGTTTATCGAAAGTGTTAAGAAAAACCTTAATGGAAGCAGGCGATCAATTGCGCAAAACTTTAAAGTAGAAGATGGATGCCTCTTTAAGAAAAACCCGAACCCTGAAGGCAGGGCGTGGTTGCTTGTGGTTCCAGAGAAGATAAAGAGAGAAATTATGATAGAATATCACAATCATATGTCGAATGGCCATCTGGGTGTCGCCAGAACCATGTACCGAATAAAGAGTAAATACTTTTGGCCATCCATGCTAAAAGATGTCTCAGAATTCGTTAAGACGTGTCACCTTTGCCAAAGTAGAAAAGGCTCAAACCAATTACCTTCTGGACTACTACAGCCCATTCCCCCAGCCAACTTTCCTTTCGAAAGAATTGGAATTGACTTTGTTGGTCCATTGCCATCTACGAAAAACAGGAAAAAATGGATAATCGTGCTGACGGACTACTACACTAGATATGCAGAAACAAAAGCAGTCTCGGAAGCAACAGTGAAAGAAGTTTTAAAAATTTCTAGTAGAGGATATTTTTCTCCGGCACGGAGCCCCACAATATCTTATTAGTGACAGGGGCTCTCAATTTACCAGTAATTTAATGGAAGAGGTGATGAAAATGTGCAAGATTAAACATTGTTTCACAACGAGCTATCATCCCCAGACTAATGGATTGACAGAACGGTTAAATAGAACATTGATCAATATGCTCAGTATGTATGTGAACACTGATCAGAAGAATTGGGACGAAATACTCCCGTTCATCACTCACGCTTACAATACTACAATTCAGGAAACCACAGGATATTCTCCCTTTTCCTGATGTTTGGAAGAGAACCCACGTCTCTTTTGGACGACAGGAATATTTCGGTGGACATTGACAAGGATGATTATGATGAATACATAAAACATCACTTAGACAAAATAGACAGAACAAGAAAATTAGTTATTAACAACACAATAAAGACTCAAGAAAGAATGAAAAAGAACTATGACAAGAAACACATGGAAAGAAGCTACGAACCAGGAGAATAAGTAGCAGTTTGGACACCAATTAGGAAAATAGGAAAGTGTGAGAAACTTCTGAGAAAATATTTTGGTCCATATAGAATATTAAAAAAGATGACTAGCGTCAATTATCTAATAGAACCGAAAGATAATCCGGGCCAAGACCCTCTGATAGTTCATGTTTCAAGAATCAAGCCTTATTATGAGAGAATGGATGAGGTCATTCACGAGGACGTGACAACCTCTGGAGAGGGGGAAGTGTTACATCAATTTTAATGCGCCTTACATTTATTCAAAATATTCTATGATATTTAATATTTATTAAAAACAGAATATTTAGATTAGCATCATTCCTTTTTATAGTTTCACTCCTTTTTAAATATTTATTGTACATATATCTTTATTGCTGATTGGAGCGGGAGAGGACCTAGACGAAGACTGCGGATCGCAACCTACGAGGAAGACAAGAATAAATAAACACAATAACTTTAAAAGGTAATTTATTTTTATTTAATTTTATTTATTTACTTTTAATATGGAAACCCGCTCGGGAAACGTGTATAACACCAAGAAGGAAGAAACCAAGGTCGACGACCCTGCAAAGCTTCAACTTGGTGCAACAATATATTTGGTAGAGCAGTTATAGCTGCATTATTCTAAAAGATAATTTAAATAAGATTCTAGTGTACATTATTCTATAATATATTCAAAACATTTCCAGTTATATATTAAACCAACGTTTTAAATTAAATTTTAAAAGTTTCCTTCTTGCGGCACCTACTCTGATCAAGTGACCGTCCCTGCACATAGTTTCAACATTTGCAAGAACAATAATGACTTAGGCATATATTGTATTCTAAGAGAGAGGATACTTTTTCTACCCACATTAATATTTCAATGAGCAGGCTTCTCCTCTTTCTTAAGGTTTGCCCTGATATTGTCAATCTTGTTACACGAGGTCACTGAGAAATCACCTGTTTATTTAAATGGGAGAGTTTACAAATATTGTGATAACACTCCGCTGTGGTCAAAGAGCAAACCTGGAAACCGATGGGCCATCTGTTCAATGAAATATCGATGATAATGAAATTAATTTTAAAATCCAATTATTTCGTAAATATAGAGTGTTTTTACTATGGTTTGCATAGTTTTAAGGAAATAAAAAACTAAATATTTTTAAATGAGGATTTATTTGTTTTCCGCCAATACAAAAAGAGCATCAAATCGGTTCTAGAATCTACTCCTCCTCGGCCTACAAGTAATGTCAATAAATCAGAATTGTTGTAATTTGAATATAAGGAATCAGTTATTGACTATGAGAACATTTTGAACAACTATCAATATATCTTTTAACTGCTTCATAGTATTATATGGGTACTAATATATTTAATTTATACTTTAAGTATCTGTCCTTTCAAAATTTGGTTTTAAGGGCTGATCTCCGTGTGTCTATCATTTCATATGATAAGGGGCAAACTATAGATAGAGAGTAGAGTAGAGAGAGAGAGAGAGAGAGAGAGAGTTCTGTTCTTTCTCTAATTGAATGGTTTTGCTGGTCCCTTGGAAGAATGAATTAAAGAGATGTCCTTTTGAATTATTTGCATATACAGATGACCTGATTTAGATTATAGATGAAAATAAGGCTAAAAAAGTGATGTTTTAGTAAGAATATCATAAGATGTATTTCAGTTTTATATCTCTTTATTTCATTTTAATTTGTTTACCTTGTCTTAAAGATAAGAGGTAATTCCTTTTGTTCATATGTCATATTCCTGGGGAGTATATGTAGGAAGGAGAGAATTAGAACATTTGATCTTTTTTTTTTTTCAGAATAAACAATTTCCCCTACTGTCCCTACTATAAAATACTGGCCTGACTGGTGTACATTCTAAAGTGCTTAAATCTTGCCTAAAAATGTCACGGTAGTATCTTATATTCAAAGAAAGAGAGCAAGCAGACATAGATGAGATGGAGTTTATTCACCCCCCGCCTCCAACAGATACTCTAAGTAACTGCGGGGGAGGAGCTGTGACCTTCTCTTGCCGAAGCGAAGTGGGAGTCTGAAGCGGCACCGGCTGCACTGCGGAGCCAAGTGGGGGATATCGCAGATGCTCTTGCAGCGGTCCGAGCAGAGGCGGCCAGGGATTAGGGCCGTGGTCAGCAGTAGCAGGCAGAGTAGGCATTTCTGGACACACACCAACTTTAAAATAAATTAGGAGAATATGTTACATTCACAGCATATTTCTGTTAATTTGGACGCCAGTTAACCCGGGATAGCTAAGCTACTCAACTAAATATTTTTATACAGTAAAACCCCTCTTTGCCACCACGTCATTTTAACGACTACATTTCAATAATGTACCAAATAGTGATCAAGACTCCACATCAACGAATTTATTAATTGACATGCATCTTTAATTTTACGTAAGCTTCTCAACTTTGAAACGGATAAGAATTTTTCACAAGGTTTAAACATATGGGAAAATATCAAGGAGATATTTTTTGAATGCATATCTTAAAATTTTCTAAATCCATACAATCTCTCTTAAATGGTTGGTATGTCTATTTTTTTAAAACATCGCTTTAGCATTTAATAAAAAAGGCTACACATATCGAATAAAAATATATATTTTTAAAAATAGCATGTAATTTTATTCAATCTTAAAATATATAATCTTAAATTTATAAAGGAACTTTTAATACTATTTTCAAAATATATTTGGTTTTAAAGTTTAATTGAAATATATTTACGTTTTAAAAATGGCATATTTATATAAATGAATCAATAAAACACTTTACCCAGATCTCACATATAAATATTTATCATATAAAATATTTAGAGTATTTTTTGTACGAAACAAAACGTCAAATTATTTAGTCACTTTGTTTAATTCGTCTGCTTTTTCAGCTAGTAAACTTCCTGCTTCCTAAATGAAGTCGTCTCCAGTTCGAATAAATCGATATTTTAAACAAATTCGAAAATTGAAGACTCCACCTTGGAATCAAGATTACCAAAGAAATACATTTATTAAACTAACAGCAAAAGGTAAATATTTTGGCAGTCACTTAAATGGTGCGATAAATTCTAAGGGAAACTGCGATAATCTTGCAGAAGATTATAATAAAAATGAAAATACTGCTGCTAAGGAATGCATTAGAGTTATAAATGATAATATAAAGGAGAATGTTGGTTTTGAAGAAGATAATTTAGACGATTTTATTGAAGACGTATTTAAAAATTATTTTGAAGATGAAGTATTTTGCCCTATATGTCAAAAATTATTCTTGCAAGTATATTTTAATAAGATATTTTGTAAATGTGGATTTACAATTGATGCTAATGAAAACAATTTAACTTTGCCAAAACTATACAATAATATTAAAGAAGCATACGATGCTCATTACGCAAAATGTTCATCTGATCCAATTTGTAATTTTATTGATTTTGGGGAAGCAAAAGAACTGATAATTTTGTGTGAAAAATGCGATTTCTTGCAAATTGTAGTGTAAAATATGATTTTAAAACGTTCAACAACATATAATATCACTTAAATTTTAAGCATTTAAATGAAATATCAAAATTATTCATAAAATTTATATCTAAAATAATTTTTTTGAACACGAATATATATATAAAAAAAGAGATATTGCAACATAAGAAGAAAACTTAGTTATAGTCTCTATGTAGTTAATGGGAAAAGTATTGGAAGTAGCACAAGTTAATATTCCTATTAAAATCTATTAAAAATAAAAAATGCCTTATTTATCGTTAAGTAAAAATAAAATATAAAAACCAAAAGTGTAAGTGTGTATTATCTGTTGAATTCACGATACACATGGCATAAGAAAAAAAAACTAATACATAATATAAAAGAAAACGAAAGACATTTAAATTAACTTTAAAATACAAAATTATTTGGTAGTATTACGAATAAACTATTTGTAATTGAGAAGAGCATACATATTTAATTAGTACATATTTATCGACACATATAAATATATTTTGAAAATAGAGCAATCCATATTTAAATATTTAGATAATAAAAAGGCATGTTGCTAATTTTGATTGAAGAGTTAGAGCATTTCGATATAAAATACTAGTCGAATGACCCGGGCAACGCCCGGGTTTTACCCGATTAAATGTTTTTATTCAATACTATTCGTTACAATTATAAATTGGCGCCGTGTATGTCACTCTTGTGAAACGTCCCGCTCCAAACTTTGTCTGAGAAGCGATATTTTTATAGAAAGATGATCTGGCTTTTGTTTTCTGCTCGAATGAATGTTTTTCTGTTAGAATTTTGTTCCTGCGTACAAAATAATGAACTGGTTTCACCCGTGGTCTCTGCTTTTTGGAATTTTTCCCGATATAATTTTGTATCTGATAATCAAACATGATACAGCAATATCGTCATCATCATTTTCTGACTAAAAATATATAGTTTTAATAATTGATTTATATATATTTTTTAAAATAGCCTATCGTCTTCCCCGTATTTTTTACCTATGTATGGAAATTTTGGTTTGAATTAGTGAACTACTGCGAATTTGTATACCGGACATACAAACAAACATACAAACTTTCATTTTTATATATATAGATAGATATTTTCATTAAAATCTAATACTTTTTATACGTAGCACATTATAAAATAAGAAATGATTAAAGGAAAAATATTATATATTCTAAATACAAAAAATTATTTAAAAATTCAAGACCATCCTTTGTTTTTAAAACCAAAACGTCTTCCTTTATTGATGTTCCTTTTTTTTTTCACAGACATTATACCCTCAAGGTATATCTTTTCTCAATTCGATATATGCTTTTTATTTTCTAATATAAATATACGCTCATGGACAAAATTTAAGTTGTCCCTTTTAGAATATATCTGTATTCACAAAATAGCCCTGAAAGATATTTGATACACAATGACTTTTATTGAAGACACACGAAAAACTAATGTGTGAACAAAATTGCCTTTATATACTTCAAAAAAAAAAAAAAAAAGGCGACTATTGATATCAAGTACTTTCCGCTCCCTTAAATTTCGCCCATGAGTGTTTTTTTTTTTTATGTATCAAAAGGGGCACCTTTCCCATTAAATATATAATAAAATAATTCATAAGCACGAATTTTCATTTTTCAAATAAAACAAACTTCCTACTGTCCTTATATATACTGCGATGAAAAAAATAGGGTTTATATCAGTAACAGGGCGGCTTCGATTTCAAACATCCTACGTGAGGATCTATAAAATCGGTCGAATTGCCAAAAACGTGTTTAAGCTGATGAAGTGGCAGGGCCGATTTTCAGGCCATAATATAATAGGAGGATGGTATTCATGCAGCAAAAGAGGCACCTCTCCCTTTAAAAATGCACTAAAATAATATTTTGTTATCATCCCAATACAAAACATAATGGTGGCGATAAAGAATGAGCTACAATACCAGTTTTATTGATTTAAATCATTTTAAAAGGGAAATATGTCTGTTTTGAATACCATCCTACCGCAGCTCTCTCTTCTTTAAGCTAAATAAATAAATATTATATTAAGTGTGCAAATATGACTTCACATTTTTTCCCGGTTAGAACATTTAAAAAATAGAAACAAAGTTTAACTTGACATTTATTTAAAATATTTTCATTGTTAATTGGATACAACTTCATCACATAATTTGGGCAGTTTGTGAATGCCATCTTAAAAAATATTGATTTCAACGCAACTCCATCTATCAAGCCAATTCTCAAATTCTTCACCATTCTGGAAGCGCTGGTCAGCCAGATCACGTGCCATCGGCCGGAAGAGGTGATAATCCGATGGAGTGATATCTGGAGAGTATGGCAGGTGGGGAAAACTTAGGTTTGAATGCTTCCAGGGTGTCTTTTACCGATTGTGCGAAAAGAGGCATTGCGTTGTCATGAAGCATTATTAACCTGTCATGTTGTTACGCCTATTCATGTCGTTTCACTGCGATTTCTTAGCGTAACTTCGTTAATTATTGATGATAGCGATGATTGTTTCGCCTGGTTGCAGAAGTATGCCGCGCTAATCCTACCAGATGCACAGAATAACCTTCTTACCGTGGATAATGGGGTTGGCGGTCGAAGAATTTGGTTGTCCCTAGGATTTCTTGCGTTTCGGATTGTCAAAATGCACCCATTTTTAAACCCCCAGGCACAATATAAAGAACAAGAATTTCTCTTCGAAGCCTTTACATTCGAATTTCATTTGTAGCTTTTCAATTTTATTTATTATTTTCACTCAATTCGTGAGAAAACCATTTTCCTTTCTTCTGGATATTTTCCATACAATACAAACGAAATGAAAAAGTGTGTCGAGTAACGTCGAGAACAGCGGCTTACTGTTCTTGTGTTTAGCATCATCTTCTTTTAATAATGTTTGCAGTTCCTCATTCTTCAACTTTTCGGCCGATTTCTGCGTTCCTTGTCGTTAACGTCATATTCTCTATTTGTGAAAAACTAAAATTTATTTAAAATATGAACGAATGCTGAGATATTTTAAAGTATATATGTGGTAACCGAGAGAGGCAGTCAGGGTCTGGAGAGTTTTCCAGTACCTCTCTGCAACTTGGAAGACCCTTCACAGCTCTCACAGAGTACAGGCAGTCATGGTTGAGGCAGAGTGGAAGACTTGGGAATGTCACACCAAAAAAGAAGGGACACAGTTGTACTAGGAAAGTTCCGTGAACAGAAAGAGTTGAGATAAGCAGCAAAAGATGGAGAGAGTTAAGAAGAGATTTCCTACTGTTCTATGGTGGCATGGTCGAGCCTTAAAGGATGAAGTGACGTAGGCTTTCGCGGACTTGGAAGTGGCAATCCATTTCCGGATTTTCAGGGGTTTATATATCATCCAGATGCGGAAGTACTGGGCCTTTGTCTGACGTAATATTTTGGGAATCAGGCAGTAAAGGTCAATGTATTCTCTTAACAACTTTTTGGAAACTTCCGACATCTTTAAGCCTAGTTCTTAAACTTTGTAGACTTCTATATCTCACTCTCTGATATTTAACTCAACTCTTATTCTTTATATAGACAAAGGTCGCCTCTCCCGTCAAAATAGACGTCAGAACTAGATGGCGTCTAGTTCTGACGTCTATTTTGACGGGAGAGGCGACCTTTGTCTCTTTAGATCAATATCCTCCCGGTAAAATTTCCAACTTTTATTCTATTACATAGTTTTTTCAATTATCTTCAGTTTGTACAGAGTACATTAGATATTGTGATGCAGTGGTGAATGTATAACATGTATAAAATTAGGTACAGAAGTATTTCTATTATACAACACGTTTTACATCATACAATAATGTTATATTACACCAATAAGGGTTTTTGGTTCAAATTACCATATATATGTGGTAATCGAGATAACAATCAGGTGTGGGGAGCTTTCCAAAAACCTCTCTGCACCTTGGAAGACCTTTCACAGCTTTCACAGAGTACAGGCAGTCATGGTCGAGGCAGAATAGAAGACTTGGGATGGTCCGCACAAAGAACGAAGGGCACATTTGTACTAGGAAAAGTTTCGTGAACGAAAAGAGTTGAGATAAGCAGAAAGATGGAGATTTTTAAATGAATATTGCTTACTCATCTATGGTGGTATCGGAGAATCAACTGACAAAGGATCTCGCGGAATTGGAAGTGGCGACGCATTTCCGGCTTTTTAGGGGTTTATAGAAAAGACGGAAGTACGGGGCCTTCGTCTGATGCAATACTGAGGTCTCAAGAAGAAGAGGTAATCGTACCCTCTTTACGACCTTCCGGAACCTTCTGACATCTTTAAGCCTCGTTCCTACACATTATTGGACTTCTATATTTCACTCTCTACTATTTATCTCAACTCTTCTTCTATTACACAGCTTTATTTCATTATCTTCACTTAGTACAGAGTAAATTACATATTGTGAAGCAATGGTTCATTTATAACATGCGTATAATTAGTTACAGAGGTATATTTTTTATACAACAGGTTTTTCATCATATAATCTTATTATAACACCCCAATAAGGGGTTGTTGGTTCAATTTATCATATATATGATCATTTTATATCGTTTAAAAACAGACGAATAAAAAGGTACACTGACTCAAAAGAATACGAACCACTATATAGACAATGATCTATCAGGATGCCAATACATGGAACTGTCGATCATTGTAGCCCATACAATATATCTGATATATCTTAGTTGTAGAATTGTCTATCTTGTGTGAAGATTTATGCATACATTCTTAATGAAACAATAATAAATATATTTCGAGAATATTTTGTTTTAAATTTTAATAATTTATATTTTCAAATAGAACCCAGAATCTGTAAAACGTGACTCTTCACACACTCACACACACTTTTAGTTTCTACATAATCTTTTCAAACGAAAAAATAATATAAATTTATTTCCAACTGTTTCACACATTCGTAGAACCTAGTTACAAATACATTTTTATATAAGTTAATTTAATAGATCGCCTTTTTAACTCGAAATACATTTTTATTTAGAAAAGAAACTTATTTAATTAATAAACGCTATTGCGTATAATAGAAGAAAAGTTAAATATGCCGCTTTAAAATCATCACAAAACTGAACAAAAGAATTTCAGCGAAAATTATTCGAATTATATATGTGACGGATTATTTATTTATGTTTAGCAACATTGCATCCGTAACAGAGAGTAGAGTCCTTGGAAGCGACCGTTATTATGGCGGTATGAATACTTGATGAAGAGGCCCTATCTGATAATGACTGGTAATGGCCTAATGACTTAGTTTTCCCCTAATTTGTTCTCTACTGGAGAGACCATCTCTTTAATGCTCGTATATCTCCACGCATGTTTCACAATAAATAATTGATTTCTTACTTTCAAACATTCCACATGTACAACACACAGAAAAATTAAAATAAAGGTTTAGCAACGTTTGATGTATGTGTGGCCAGATACATATTATAACATATTCACTGAATTTTTATTTATCTTATTAGACACAGAGAGTATATATCATCAAATGTTAATCACCAGTTTGTGAACACGATGTGTGTGTTAACCAAGTTAACATAAACAACTTTTATTTTTAAGAACTATGAATGCGCCGGCCAGGCAGCCTCTATCTTCATAAGATATTATATGCACTTTAATTTGTCTATATATGTTTGAAGAGATGATAAAAGACACACATACATACACTCATGGACAAAATTTAAGGAACTGGAAACTCTTTGATTTCGCCGGTCGTTTTTTTTTAAGGAGACAGAGGCAATTTCGTTCACACTTGGTTATCTCGTGTGTCTTCAATAAAGGTCACTGTGTATCAAATATCTTTCAGAGTTATTGTCTGAATCCCGATATGCATACTAAAAGGTTCAACTTCTTTTAGTTTCGTCCATGAGTGGATATTGAATTTAAAATGATTTTTTATGTTTATATATCAGTTTTTTATTTACCCGTTGATTGGTCCCAGTACCACAAAAGACACGCAATAATGCGAATGTACAGGCGGGCATTCACAGATCCGTGGGCCACGTGTTGCGCGAGCAAGTGTGGTAAAGCAGAAGTGGCGCCATTAAAAAGCATTGAACCAAGTTTATTTTATCATATTTTTAAAGTTGGATTATAAAGAAAATATTGGATCCAATCTTAAACCAAGTGTGTAGTACATTTTACTGTGTAATGTTATACCCAAACCTTTATTATTTAGGTTTAGACTATTATTCGAATTTTTGCGTTCGACTGTGGAACAATGTTCTAGCCATACGTATTGTAACAACCACAGTCTATCGGCAATGAAAGTGGACGTTTGTCTAATAAATTTTGGTATTTACGAGGGGTGTCCCATAAGTCGGTGGCCCGACATATAAAGAAAATGACTAATAAATGATTATGATTTATTTTTCAACATAATCCCCTTTAAGGTCTATACACTTTTTACAGCGATGTTCTAATGCCTTTATGCCCTCCAAAAAGAGCGATGTTTCAAGTGACTCAAAAAATGAGGTTACAGCATCAATGAACTCTTTATCTGTCCTAAAATGAATTCCAGAAATTGATTTTTTCAAATGAGGAAATAGGTGGAAGTCAGACGGAGCTAGATCTGGTGAATAGGGTGCATGTGGTAAAAGTTTAAAGCCAGAATAATAAATAGCAGCCATGGCTTGCAGCGACCGATGACTCGGAGCATTGTCTTGATGGTAAACAATCTTCCAGGACAACTTTCCTCTTCTCTTTTCTTTAATAGCTTCTCGTAGTTACTTCACAAGATTTGCATAATAATTGCCAGTGATGGTTTAACCCTTATTCAGAAAGTCTAGAAGAAGTACACCCTTGGAATCCCAAAAGACAGACACCATAACCTTCCCTGCTGATGGAACTGTCTTGGCTTTCTTGGGGGGAGGGGAACGGAGTGTCTCCATTACATGGATTGTTGCTTGGACTCTGGTGTAAAGTGATGGGCCCAAGTCTCATCCATGGTAACAAATCTATTAACAAATTCCTCTGGATTGGTTTCAAATAACGCAAGATTGTCCGAAGATAACTTTCTCCTTACAGCCTTTTGATCGGGTGTCAAAAGTTTGGGAACCCAACGGGCAGAAAGCTTCTTGAGGCCCAAGTGCTCTCTCATGATCCGATCCACTGTTGTTTTTGGAATACCCAAGGTCTCTTCTATCTGACGAACTGTCATTCTTCTGTCCAACATAACCAAATCATGTATTTTGTCGATGTTTTCTTGATTAACTGACTCAACAGGTCTTCCTGGTCGATGTTCGTCTTCGGTGCTGATCCTCCCTAATTTAAACGCAGCTACCTATATTTTTTACTGTGCTATAGGAAGGAGCATCTTCCCTTAATGTATCCACCATATCTTCATAGATTTCCTTCGGCGACATTCCTTTCTTACAAAGATATTTTATTACAGCACGAATCTTGTTTGTCTCCATTTTAGATGATTCCTGTTTCTTGTCCTCTTTCAGAACCTATAACAAAAAAAAAAACAACAACAAAAAAAAAAAAACGGTTAGTTGTAGAAACTTAAAAATTTAAATATCTTTATACAAAGCTTTAAGATATATATGGTAAAATGTATTAGTTTCTAATAATTCGTTCTCATGGTCGGGCCACAAACCTTTGGGACACCCCTCGTATATAGTTGTTTTTAAATTATATACAACCCCAGATTTTCATTATTCGCATATATCTTTTACAAATATTTCTTCTTTTTTTCGAACCAAAGTATTATCAGTACTTAAATAACCTTTATTACAAAAACGAAATCGAATTTTAAAAAATCTGGAAAAGCCATTTTAGTTATTGTCCATTCTTTATAGATCCTTCATTTGTCGGAATCTGACATTGGCCCAGGCACAACATTCGAGGAATTCCCTCTATAATCATAGATAGATTTGTGATTCTTTATGTGTTTGAATAAATATTCTATCAAGTCTTTCAAAGTTTCAACAACGGCGTCCATATCTTTGAATAATTATTTTATTAAACTCAATAAGGCTAGATGATTTGAGTATCCATAAAAATTCTATTTATAAAAATTTAAAATAATAGATTTTTATAAAATTAGAAATAATATTTTAATATTATTTCTAAACTTTGATCTACTTGAAGATTTACAATGTTCTGAAAATTAAAAATATTTTTCAGAAATATATTTTAATGAAACAATGTTCATGGAATCAAGAGGAAATCATTCTCGTTACATCGCCAATTCAAATCGCCAATTTGTTGTTGGCTTGGATAAAGAAAATGAATTTGAAGAAAGCGAATAGAAAGGCCTTGTTGAAGGAAAATGAAATGTGAAACTTGTGTATAACAGGTATTCCTTCTAACCCTCTGTATAAACACAAGTTGTGATATATCGGGAAGCTCCCATGTTTACTAACCCTACTCCAGCATAAAATGTTTACATATATTACATATATTTTACTTCGCAGTAAGGAGTTTATTTGTAATGGAAAATAAATAGCTCTATGAGAGTTCCATTTATTACAATTCGGCTTCTTCAATGAAAGCCATGTAATTGAATAAGATAGAATTTCTAAAAACGAAATTATTCAATTTTCAATTAACTTTTTTGCCAAAATGTTTTTTTTTTGTCTGAAATAAATATTGATTGAAAAACTAAAGATATAGAAGAAATGAAGTTTGCTTGTCCTTCTGTGTGGTTATCATATTTCTGTTATTTGTTCCCATTTCTATTTAATATCAATGCGGGGACTACAGGCCAATCTGACCATATAGACTTATGTGAATGTATCTTATGATTAATATATGTTTATGTTCACTATTGTACGCACACTATGTAGGTTCTCAAGGCATTCTGTATACTTGCCTCATACTTGTGCACTACGATCGAATGTACAGTAGAACCTCTCTGTAAAGGACACATAATTGCAGAGCCAAACTGTCCTTTAGGGAGAGGTGTCCTCTTCCCGGAGAGTTGTTAAATAGTAAAAATTGTAATTTTACCTATGGAAACTATCCTTTGTAGAGAGGTGTCCTCTAGCGTGAGGTCCTCTCACCAGGTTCTTACCCAAGTCAAAGTCTGTCTAGCGAACACCGTTGTGCCAATGGTACTTTATATATCAGTTATGTGGTAAATTTCACTATTATAATACACGGTTCATCCCCGACCTATAAAATCAACAAGCTATCTAAGGTTAAGTTCCTTTTACAATTTTAATTTCTATAGATTTCGGGCTAGAAGTTATACGTATAGTGATCGTGAAGCAAGATAAATAGCAATTGTAGATTTTTTATTTATTTTCATTATTATGTCATCGTTTTTATACTCGAAATATGTAAGTGAATTATCCCCTGTTTTAATTTTAATAGACTTTAAATAGCATACATTTTAAACTGCATCTTCGTCTATCTGTTAAATATGGGAATTTTTATTAATAGGTTTAATAAAAAGAGTGATCGTGACCTTTGAGCCATTCATATAAACCGGGCTGTATCAAAATTTTTATTTTGTCAGAATTTTCTTTTATTCTTTATATCGTTTGCTATTTATTTGTTTTGCCAATTTCTTACTTTTAATTCGCTTGTTCACTTTTATTACTCCTCATGTTACTTTGGTAAAATTTTCATCGAATATTTTCTCTTTCTTTTTATGTTCTTTTTATTTTAATTCGTCAAACTTTCTGAATGTAAGATTTCTGCAGATTAAAATTTCGGAAAATGGCCTGTGGAACCATGATGTTCGTACAACTGGAAGCTATGGTTCTTCTTGGTGTAATTGTATTTATTTTCTTGATTCTTGTCTATGGGTCTCTTTAAATTTCGCCAATGTAAGATAGCTATCTCCAGTGTGTCATATATACTTTCTATCCTTCCTAGCTTCAGATTAAGGAGACTCCTCCGATATCTCGGCTTGTTTTGTGCTCATTTAAAATAAATGAATTGGCGCTGAAGAAATTTTTGGTACTTCATTTCGTCTATCCAATAATATTAGGCAAACTTTTTAGTTTCGGGCTGTTAGTCCTCGTCAGCGTGGTGCAGGTTCTACCTCAACTATGAACCATTATCAAATAATTTTATTACGGTAAATATACCGTAGGTCCTTTTTGGTGTCCGGAAAATCTCAATTCTCTCGGAGTTCTTTCACCCAGAAGTTGACTTGATTTGAGTTTTTTTTTTTTTTGTAAATTTTGTGACAGATTAATGTGGAGTCAATTTATTGAACGTGTACTAAATGCACGGTATAGTGTGAGATGTGCTAAGATTGTTGGGGTCTAAATAAATAGAAGACAGAGATTTGATGTTATAAGAAATTCAAACTATTTTTGACGCGTATTGAATGAAAAGAGAAGAAAAAATGGAGGAAAATGTGAAGCATGGAAATTATATAAGGGATAAATATTTAAAAAAGAAGGTAAATAAGTGGTTAGTACATGAAATTAAAAGTAATAGGGTGCGGAAGGTTATAGGGGTTGATTACTGTTACTCGAGGAAATAGTAAGTCGGTTTAATAAAGTTGATGATAACTTTCCAGGTTCTGGAACTAATCAAGAGATCTTTCCTTGGATCTGAAAATATTCCTACCACGGTCAGGAAGGGGGAAATATAAAGTTTCTCTTTGTCGGCTCCCAGCTCTGAACATTCCCAGATGAGATGGTGAAAGATTCCTTCAAGTTCTTGGCAGAGTCGGCAGTGTTTTCATCATCTGTCTTATTCTTTTAAGTGTTTTCTAAGAATGCTGTCCTATCAGTAATTCGACATGGAGTCTCTATGTTTACAGATCAGCTTTTGTTTCCAAGTTATTCAATGGTTGGAAAAAATTGTTTGGAATGGCGCCCTTGAGATTTGTACCTTGTTTTCTAAATACACTCTTTTATTTCTCTCTGGTGCTTGATAATTGGTACTTCATCATAATATGTTATTCTCGGAACACACTCTGAGGGTTTCCCTGATCGCAACCAATTCGGCTGAAAAGACCATTTCGTCCACTTTGAGTGTTAAGCTTTCTAGGAAGATCAGCTCCCCATTAGTGAAGATCACTACCCCAGCTCCAGTTCTGGTTCCAGACTTACTCCCATCAGTGAAAAACTCAGTACCAATTCCAGTTGGCACTCCAGTACTCCAGCCCCACATTGGCATCCACTGCGGAAGCTTCCTCGGGTACCTCTTCCATTCCAAGGCACCCGCTTTAAATCCCAGGCATCCTCCCTGTCTTCGCAGACAATTTGCCTGATGGCCTCCTCCTCTAGTTTCAACCCTTTCAACCCCAGGGGGATTAGACCAGCGAGGACCAACAGTGCCTCTGTGCTGGTTGTGCGATATTCCCCTGTGATCCTGAGTGCCGCTGTCGTCTGCACTCTCTCTAGAATCGTCGCCACCTTCTGGTCCTTGTTTCGGCGCCACCAGGCCCTGGAAGCATATAGTAGAATTGGCTCGATGCAGGAGAGGTAAAGGTTCCTAAAGATAGTATCCTCCTTACCTCCCCTGTTCAGGGCCAACCGCGACAGCTTGCACAACGCCTCCCTGCCTCTCGCCACCATCTCCTCCGCTTGGTAATGCCATCCTAACTTATCGTCTATAATCACACCTAGGATGGTCGTCCTATTTACCACCTCTACCCTCCGTCCTTCCATTAGGATAGCCGGCTTATTTTCCCACCTGATCCCTTTCTTCTTGTTTTTTTTTGTCTCCAGACTTAAAGTTGAGGGCCTTAGTCTTAGCGACATTGAACCTGAGGCCAGAGTTGTGGGCCCAGTTCAAGAGGATTTAGAGAGCAGCTTCAACGCACTTCTCAGCCTCCGCTCTTGAAGCAGCCTCGGCAATGAGGAACTGGTCATTGGCGTAGAGAACCAGCCTGGCTCCCTCAGGTAGCTACTCCTGGAAAACAGTGTTGACCAGGATATTCCACAGAATAGGTCCGCAGCAGGAACCCTGAGGGCAACCCTTGGCAAGTTTCTCTCCAGCCTCAGACCCCCAAAATTGACGATAATCCGTCTATCACTCATGAAGTCACAGACCAAGTTGCATAAATTATCAGGACACCTCATGGCCATCAAATTTCTCATCAATTTGTTCCAGTTCATAGAGTTGAACGTGCCATCAATGTCAAGGGCCACGAGAAGAACCCAAGCACCCTTCTTCAAGCCCGCCTCAACCCCCTTTAAAACCTGATTCCGAGTCGTGGTTGTGGAATTAGCTTCCCTAAATTCATGTTGGGAATTGGAAAGGAGCCCATTACTCTCTAGCCAGTGCTTTAAACGCTGAGCTAGTAGGCTATCCAGGACTTCACCCAGACACCCTAGCAAAGAAACCGGACTATAATTATTAAGAGATTTACCCTTTCTACCAGATTTCTCCAGAAGCACTACTCGGGCAACCTTCCATGCTCCAGGAAAAGTACCAGCGTCCAGGTACCTATCGAATAACCTGGTAAGAAGTGATGGGAGCATCCTTACCAGAGCTTTCACGATCGTGTTATCGATCTCGTCAGGACCAGGAGATTTCCTGTTCCCGAACTTGAAAGCCGCCCGCTTCACCTCACTCTCAGAAAAGGGTGGATCCACTAAGCCACAAGTGGTTAGAGAGATCTCTTCCTCCGGCACATCGTTTCCGAAGTGCCGGTTCAAGATGAGGTCTAGGGTCTCCTTCAGGTCCTGGGTCATGATCCCATTATCCCCCTCAAGTAGCCTCAAGTTAGCAGAACTCCTTGCCTTTCCAGATACTACCCTGTAACGGAGACCATATGGAATTTTGTCTAATATGGTGTTGCACTGCACCCTTCAGTATTTTCTCTTCGCCCTCTTGGTCTTCTTCTTATACCTCGCCAACGTTATCCATCTCCTAACTCTCTCTTCGCCCACTCCTTTCTGGAATAGCTTCCTCATGGCCCTGTTCCTTAAGTAAAAGTGATCACTACTGCACACAGTCCAGTTTTGTCCTCCTCCTTTTCCCTTTCGTTTATTTCTTCATGCATACAATTTTAATTACCAGTCATATTATTTATTTCCCCCTTCATTTCCCTTATATTTGTCCTAAACAATATCATACGCTTCCTCCTTTTATACAGAAATCTAACACTATCTCACACTACCGTGCTCAAATTGTACATGTTAAATAAATTGACACCAAAAAATATCTACAAAAGATACAAAACCAACCTCAAGTCAACTTTTAGGCGAAAGAACTCCGAGAAAGTTGAGATGTTTTGGACACTAAAAAGAACCTACTGAACATAGAATATATCTATACCATATTTACAATATTGAAATTATTTGACATTGATACGTTTCTATTCCCCCTATGTGTAAGAAATTCAGTAATAAAAATAACCTCGAGAAAAGCTCGAGAACAGAGATTCTTATCGATACCGCGTGTTTATTTGATCATCCTGACACGGGGGGCACCGGCGTAACACTATTGATCATTTAGTACAATGTTTAAAGTCTATCTAATACATTTTAAATCATAATTGTGAGCTTTCATTTATTTTAATCACATTTATGCCTAAACAAACAGATTATTTTGTATGTCATTTTTAAAGTCACTAAAGTAACGACCTGACAACAGCTCAAAGCAAGAAGTGATCATCCAACCATACGCCACTTCCCGCGGATGACTTGAGGCAAGTCAGACTTACTGATACACTCCGCCATATCGACTGTCAAGATGACCAAACAGCTTACAACATGAAGTGGTTATCAATCGATAGGGTTTGATGAAACAAGAAAGACTCGGATTCAAAGTGATAAATCCAAAGCAAGCCAATGGCCTCAAACTCAATAGTGGAGTCTACACTAACAACATCACTACATGATATAACTCTCCTCATTGACCAACTATTGAACCGTGACCGAGAAGAAGTGATCACGTACGTCGGAGATGGACATGCAGCCACTTCTTCTCCCAGCTTGAGACTCGGCCGATTTTTCTCAACTTAAACCAACGCGACAAACTCAAAAGGCTTTAGACTTACACAGTTATGAACCGCGCAAGTTTTCCCAAGAGTTATCACTGCCTCTACTTGGATCTATGAAAGGGTCAAAGAGGCACTCTGCGCTATATACCCACAATACCCAGGCTTCACCATCCAAGGATTCTACGAACTAAAGTGCACGTCCATGACCAAATTCGAGACCTACTACATAAATTCACTGGCAATGCGTTTCTTTTAAATATCATCAAATATTATCTCTACAGACCTTACTGCAATGATATGAGTTATTGAGTGAGAGGGCTTGGCTCATCAGTAGTGAACCCTCTCAGCGGTTTCGCCAAATTAATCTCTAGACCGCTCTACTATTGTATTGGACTGGTTTTGTTATATACCCTGCATTTTCTATGGAATGCAGCTTAGGGGTGTTTAGTGAACTATGGACATAAGCTTATAGGTCTGTAGAGGTGCATACATATAATTTCAAGGTATTTGCATATTGGTTATGAAAGCATATTTTGCGGAAGAGCTTTGCTCGATGCAATACCTTGAAATTATATGTATGCACTTCTACAGACCTATAAGCTTATGTCCATAGTTCACTAAACACCCCTAAGCTGCCTTCCATAGAAAATGCAGGGTATATAACAAAACCAGTCCAATACAATAGTAGAGCGGTCTAGAGATTAATTTGGCGAAACCGCTGAGAGGGTTCACTACTGATGAGCCAAGCCCTCTCACTCAATAACTCATATCATTGCAGTAAGGTCTGTAGCGATAATATTTGATGATATTTAAAAGAAACGCATTGCCAGTGAATTTATTTGTGTAAAATTTTAACCCTTGACAAGGCTCCGCAATTTCCCTACCGATACTGAGGCGAGAACACTGGCACGCACAGTACAAATGGAGGAAACCTACAAGGAGACATTTCGAGAAACATCGGGCCACAATACCGAGCAACAGCCTACATGACCTGAACGGGTCTATGGGGCCGTAGCAATGGGCTCAAAAGAAACTGAATACGAACAGCCCTACCAACAATATCACTTCAAACCCCCAGCGTGTGCCCTCAACCACCATGCAAATGTGAGAGCAAATATGTTAACGACTAATTTATTTAGATTAAATATGTCTTCCTGATTTTTGAGCAAATATTTTGAGTTAATTAGTTAAGACCAATTGAAATATCTTTAAAATTTTAATGATTCTACTCCTTAAACACCTCTTATAAATGTTTTTAGTATCCGCACAATAGCAAGCAAAGTAAAAACCAATAAAATCAATTATTTTATCATTTAGATTAAATAATTAAAGTCTTAATGAAATCTTTTATATTTAAATTTTATCTATTATGATCCAATAAAAATGTTAAATTAACGAAGGAATTTTTATAATAAAATTATTTACCAAAATAACGCTTTATTATCTCAACAATTGGGCCACTTCGTATGGGATCTTAAAACTTATAACTACGACTCACAAATATAGTTTCGGTCATAAATACCCCATCATTCACTCTGTCAGCTTAGGCGTGTCAACGAAATTAAACAACGTGAGCCTTTTTTTACAAAATATACTTTGTTCCTCACAAACCTTTACCACGCCATATCATCTATTAGACATCCTACTGGTCCATGCACCTCTAGAATTTTAATGATTAAAGAAAACATTCAACCACACACTCAGAAATAACTTTACATTACCAACAATTATTATACAAATTCAAAGGCATTCTTCCGATTAATAAATTTGATGCGTTTTACCAATCAATATAACTCCTGTAAAGATTCAGACCATTTTGGATAAAATCATTTTTCTCCGACCATACCAAACCTCCTCTCCTGTGATACTAGTTTGTAGATGTGATAACACCATGCATCGACTTTCGGCGCAATCAACGAACTATCACCGTCATATTGTCGCATATATAAGTCCGAAAACACCTAAAACCTCCTCCAATAGATGACATTTTAGCCTATTTCTAGTCTGGGACTGGTATGGGAATCGCCGACTGCTGTGGTCCTGTTTCCTGGGGCAAATAATTGTAAATATCCGTTTATTTTGACTCTAAGATGTAAATACCCGTTAATTGATATTTGAGCTCTTATGTAATATGTATTAAAGATGACAATAAAGGAGGAGTGTTATCAGACTAGTTGCCGGTTGCTATTGTGAGTCTCTATCCGACATCACACGGCCAATCTTCTGGTAAGTCTCTCGAGTTACCCGACCAGTGGTAAGGTCGAGAGATACTGTTAAAGAGAGAGGAGATCCACGTGAGTAGTGGTTCTCAGAGGGTCTTTCGGCGGTCTGCAGGGTAGGGCTGCAGAGATGAAGCAACGGAGCCTGGTTAGGTGATCCACGGTGGAGGAAACGGAGTCGTCGCGAAGAAACGGAGGGGCCACGCGCGACAATATGTACATCCTCTTTACCGATGATAGAAGCGGTACTGTATCCCTGTTAAAGGTCAGTGTATTTGGCACCATTGGTATCAACAACGCGCATTATCAAATCCTTATCGCGGAAGAGAGTCAACTACCCCTCTATTTCGTGACTCAACAGGGTCAATTCCAATTCAAACGTTTACCATTTGGATTAAATAATTTCCCTTTCATATCCTTTTTCTGATTCTCACAGAATAACACATTACCCACTTTTAATCATTAAACATTTTTAAAGCAGAAAATCAACCTTAAAAAATGTAATTTAATCAAAATCAAATAGATTTCATGGATACTATGTATATTACAGCAGAAACTTACTTTTCTTATATTAAAAAAATTGAAATTATCAATGCCGCACAACCCCCTATATTAATATTAAAAACATACACTCATTTTTATAGGGGCCGTTAACATTTACCCAAAAATTTATCCCCGAATACGCGAGACTTCGCCACCCTTAAACCAACTGCTAAAGAAGAACACCAAATGACAGTGGAGCCCAGCTTGTAAACAAGCATTCGAAAACTTGAAGCAACACCTCGCCTCACAACCCGTGTTACATTTATTTCAAGAGAGATTTGCTTGTCAAATATTTTGAGACGCCTTCACACAGGGCATCGCAGGTGTACTTAAACAAGTACTTCCTGACGTTAACACCTACACTGTACAATATTATAGTGGCGCGTTACGCTTCTATGAGCGTAACTACCCAAAATATGAGCTGTAATGTTTGGCCATTGTAGAGAACGTCGACAAATTCCGGGTGTATTTTAAAGGTACAAAATTTGTCATTTACTCGGATCATCACATCCTACAATGGATAAATATAATTAAAATTATCTCCGGACGTTACTTCCGCTGAAGCCTTCGACTCTTGTCGTACGACTATGAGGTCATGAGATACCTCAAAGGCTCGCGTCAGTGCGGAGAGAGCAGACGTTTTCTACCGTAACCCTTTCGTCGGATTTCTTTCCACAGCCTAAATGAAAGATAATCAAGGCGAATAGCGGAGATAGGCTAGGTATATCCTCAATGAAAAAGACCTAACATCCATCATGCGACACGGTGTCACTAATTGTCCCACCATCACTCTGCGTAACACACTCCTACAATGTGCCCCTCGCCACTTCAATCACCCTGGCATTTCGCAGATGACCGGACTAATAAATACTAGTGGGTAGGCCTGACCAACCACAATCTCTCTGAGAATTATGAAACGAGTATTGATGCTCGAATTCAAATATTTCTGTCTTTGAGACATGCGCTATGAGATGAAACGCCACAGACTATATTTCTCAAATCAAGACGAGAGATGCAACAGTTACCTTGGCGGTCATAGCGCTATCCCCACCAGCTACCAATATGTCCCAGCACTGTCTGAATAGAGTCCTGCAGCAACGCCGTTAGTAGAGCTGGAAATCACACCGCACAGCGTAACGTTTGTTATACACAGCAGCTCTAAGTAGAATTCAGACTTTATTATCAATAGATAAGTGTTGTCACCGATTAATTTTATGTTTGGACTTCACACGATTTTAAGAATATTTCTGAGTTCCTTCAACTTGATTGGCGGTGAATTTAACTGAACAGAAGGCAACTGACATTCCCTTCACTGTGACAAGAGTTTGTCGGCCTCGACCATCTACTGGATGGAGTCCAATCCACCAGATGTTCCAAGAAAGACAACATTCTCCATACAACTAGCATGCCCCAAAGTTATATAAGTGTGATAGAAACATAGACAATAAAACTGATTTGTTAAGAAGAGAGATGTTCCATGCTATGATGTCACTATGGGTTGAATATTTTGAATGGATAGGTTTTCACTGTTTAATACCATCTTCATTTTATATATTCAATATCTTCAACATCATTCTATCTTAATATAAAATTTGCTCTATTTCTTTAACATATTTTTAAATGTCGCTTTATCATCCTTTTATTATCATTCATCTTTCGTTTTCTAAATACTCATTTTTCCGAAACTTTCTTTTTCACATTTGTGCTCTAGGGTAATTGTAATCTAGTGAGTGATTCTCAGTTTTTATCTATGATATCCCACTTTGCGCTTTAGAAATAATTATATCTTATCTATATTCTCCTCTTTAAGATAGGTTTCCTTCTCAAAATAACATAGAATTGAGTAATAGCTCACTTAATAATGGTTAAAGATTTGCAATTTAGTTTAGCAATATGTTGAATACAAGTCTATCGGTATCGTGTTGATATCTGTCAAATTCCAGCCATTGAGTTGGGCCAGTACACATCACTTGATAACAGCCAACTTCTGGCTAGCTCTGCCGCTGACCTTGGTGAGAAAGAGCTGTCCAGCTGGCCCTCATCAGTAGAGAGACGACCCCAGACTTGACATCTGAGTTGGATTCCTATAACTTAGTTGAGTGTTTGTAGGGAATGTCAGAATGATCATAGAAATTCTTACCTGATTTCTTCAACATATTTGATATTTACATTCACATAGATGTACAGTTTCTTATTTCCAAATACAGTTACGAGCGTCATTCCTCATCTCTTAATCAGTTTTCGTCTCTGTCACCGTTTGCTTTTTTTTTTTTTGAATGGCGTTCTCCTATTGGTTGGCTACGATCACGCCACCTTTGCCCCCCCCCCCCCCCCACTCGCTCTGTTGTTTTTGTAACTACACAGTGTGGCAAATAATTTTTAAGACTCGCGATAGATAAAAGCCAATAGCAGAGCCAGTTATGAAATTGCGCATGCGTATATATATTCGAAGCCTTATCTAGCGCGTGGCTTTGTTTCAGCCATTTTGGTTAACTCTTTAAAGCCGTACAGGTGATTTTTGAAAAGTAAAAATTTTTGTTCGTCGGAATTCTGAGATGGAACAGAGCGGTCATTAAATTTAATGTAAAACTTGGTAGAAGTGCATCGGAAACATATATTTTTATGAAGCAAGTTTATGGTACGTTATGTTTGAGTAAATCAAATGCTTTCATTTGACACAAACGTTTTTCGGATGGAAGAAACACGCTAGAAGATGATAAGCATACTGGACGACCAAGTTCTTCGAAGACACCAGAAAGTATAGAAAAAGTGCGAGAATTTGTTGCAAACAATCGCAGTGCATCCCTGAGAATGATGGCAAAGGTTTTACACATAAACAAAAAACGATTCGAACCATTCTGCATGAAGATTTGGGTAAAACTAAAGTCTGTGCTAAATTTGTTCCACACACTTTAACGGGCGAGCAGAAATCATTGAGAATTGCACATTGCAGGGACATCATTTCTGCCTATGAAAATGATTCAAACTTCCTGAAATCAATTGTTACGGGTGATGAAACATGGTGTTTTCAGTATGACCCAAAGACAAAGCGCCAAAGTGCCGAATGGAAGTCAAAAAACTCTCCACAAGCCAAAAAAAAAACGCGAAAAGTGCCATCAAAAATCAAAACAATGCTGATTACCTTTTTCGATAGTAGAGGTATTATCCACAAATAATTTGTTCCCGCTGGACAAACCATTACTGGAGAGTATTATATAAACGTTTTGAAACGTTTGATTGCCAGAATTCGTCGCATTCGTCCAGAATATCGCGATGAAGACAGTTGGTGTTTGCTGCATGATAACGCACCGAGTCACTCCTCACTCATTGTTCGTCGCTTTTTGGCCAAAAATAACGTCTGTGTGTTGAATCATCCTCCGTACTCGCCTGATTTAGCACCATGTGACTTTTATTTATTCCCAAAAATAAAATTGAAGTTAAAAGGTTTTTTTTATGATATCCCGACCATCCAGAGAGCTGCGACGAGCACTTTGGAGGCGATTCCTCAAAGTGGCCTGCAAGAGGCATTTAATTCCTTATTAAATCGTTGTAACATATGTATTGAATCCGGAGGGGATTATTTTGAATAAAAAAATAGTAGAAATTGAATTAGCTTGTTTCTGTTTTATTTTACAAAACCATTCTTAAAAATTATTTGCCACACTGTGTATTGTGTTGGAGCGGGTCGCTCCTTAAATAATCTATTGTTAACAATACCTCATTATAGGTCCGCAAATATCGAAAGTATAGGTATGTAGCCTTTGTACTATTAAGGTGTATATATATACACATACTTTATGTATACATACATTATGCTGATGCAAACAAATAGATAATGCTAATAACAAACAATTATTTTTAAAATATCTTATCTAAATATATATCACTCGGGTAGATATGCACACGGGTCAATCCCGGGGCGAAGCCCGGGTCACCCATCTAGTTTCCAAATATGAACCAACGGGATCATAATATCATCAGATATTGAGCCTTAGTAAACTTCTTGAGGGTTTCTTAATATATACATTACATATAAAATATATTCCTTTGAAAAACTTTAATAGAAAATTTTGATTCTATCTTTTCTTAAGGATTATAAATTGTTTTTTACTAAAATTTTGAAAAAAGACATTACTATTTCTCTATAAATAACTTTATTTTTTATCGGAATTTGTTATATGGGATTAAAATTTTCATAAATGATCAAATTTAGGCCACAAATAATATTAGAGATGCTTTTAATATTCACACATCAATGGCTTTTCTATTTTTCAATTAAATGGATTTTTGAATATTTTTCCTTGACGAATCATAACTTCTCTCTCTCTCTCTCTCTCGTTTATCATTTTCACATTATATTATTTCAAAATAGATTTATTTATTCAATTTAAAAATGACCACACAACATATATTTATAGAATAAATACAAATATAGTTGTCTCTTTCTCAACACTAGTTTTAAAATAGGCTATTTTTACCATAAAAATGATTTCACCATTGTTAAAACGAAAGTCAAACTTATTTAAAAAAGAATATTTCAAGCTAATAGTGATGAAAATATTCAGTAAAATAATTATTTTATACATATCAGATTCCTCTCCCGTCAAAATATATGTTGAACTCCATCTATTGACCGACTCCGCCTACCCGGGCCGGTGACAAAGCTAAAAACCAGCTTTGGCAAACTCAGAAGACCAACGTGGAGACCACAGTTTCTATATGATGGGATTAAGTACACTGATGGACAAAAATTAAGGAAGTTATATCTTTTAAAATGTAAATCGGGATTTTTTCAGACAATAACTATGAAAGATATTACAGTGACCTTTATTAAAGACGCACGAGATAGCCAAGTGTGAAAAAATTCTCTGTCGCTTATTTTAGCTTTGTTCATGAGTGTACTTATGCTTGCGTCATCCTTCGAAAATTTTGATTTTCGGTCCATTTTTTTTGGTCGATGGTTCAGAAATTCATTGAGAATTTCTGCCCGAATATCTGGGCTTAGATGTGCTACATCTTAATGAGATTAATGTAGTACTTCGGTGGAGCACAATATCTATTAAATCTCCTAATTGCCTTTGAATAAAATAAATAAGGCCGTTTAGTGCCAACTTTGAACCCAATATCTTCTTGTGCAAAATTTCAGTTTAAAGGTGTTGTAACAACTAGGTTTAGATATAGTGGTCTCTTCATTATTACTGTCAATTGCCTTTCAGTGTTTTAAAAAAAAATATTTTTTTCTCTACATTTTCTGAAACCAAGCTTGTAGAATGTTGACATGGGCGAGGATCATTTCCGATATGTTCTATGCCTTTGTTCTCTTCTAATAATGGTCTATACACCCTCTTTTTAATGAATTTTGAAACCATTTAAGCACATATTTAGGCGAGATTTACTGTATTCTTTAAAAATCACTTGTTAGGTTTCAGATGGGGATTTAATAAGTTTAAATCAAAAATTTATATTCGTTATCTCTGCTCCATTTTGTTTCTAGGGCGAAGAACATAAAAAATTCTTTTTTCGCATGCGCTTACTGACCCTCTCTTTGAGCAAAACAATTTCAAACTATATTAGGATCAGGTCCCGAATATATCTTATTGTTTCTTTTTTAAAATGTATTTATTGTGTATAATATGTTTATAAATGCTCCTGTTTAAAAATGTGAATCGACTCAATTATTCCTAGTCGGGATATCGCATTTTGTGTGTTGAAATAAATAAATAAACTATATTAGAATATGTTCGTTAAGGCTTCTATTTTATTAATTTTCCATTATAAGAAACTTACCCGGATAATTCTTTATGCTCCAGGAGTACGGGTCACGCACAGTTAGCATTATAAATACGTATTGGTAAATTGTATTTATATGTTTAGTTAATATGGTTTCCACAAAGTGTAAAAATGTGAGAGCCACTTTAATAAATATTTCAAAAATTATTCGGTTCATATGTAATGTCGGAAGGAATTTTGTGTCAACAATCTAAGACTAAGCAAAATACTCCAAATTTGTTCGTAGTTGCCACCATCTTCAGGGTAAGTTCTTTGAGCATTCTAGGCTAGATGAATCTGTTTTACATCGGTCTTTATTCGCCTTCTAGGTTGAAAATCGAACATAATGATTATTGAAATAGATCTGTTTTAAAATGATATTTTGAAGATTCTAAAATATTTTAAGATAGAGTTGAGTCAAGTTTTCGAGATCTCAGTATTCGCAATATGTCATTATTACTGAAGTTGATGCGGCGATAAAATTATTTGATTCGACAATCTTGCCTCACATGCTATACGCCGCACCCTTTTGGGCACTTGACAAAATAAAAGTAGTTGACCAAGTTCAACGACAACAACTAAGACGCTACCTGAATTTAACAAAATATACCCCGGGCTTTATGCCGAGAATGGAGCATGAACGAGTATCACTGGAAGTTGTCATCATAAAAAATATTTTGAGATTTTGGGTGAGGATCATAAAAATGGAAGAGAACAGGTTGCCTCGCGTTTGTTTGGCAGACCTCTGGACATTGCACAACCATCAAAAAGAAGGTTGCAAATTTGTTGAAAACCTGTCAACTATTTTGTATTCAAAGGGCTTTTCGTTCTTAGATTGTACGGACTACACTGTTATACAGACCGAAATACCCGGTATTATTCGAATAGCAACCGAACAAAGCATTCAAAATGACAAAGCGCAAATACTAAATACCTCTCAGTACAATCAATTTAAATACTTTAAAAATCAATGGAGCAGAACTATATCTACTCACAAATACTCCTCTGGCAATTAAAAGACTTATTGCGCAACTGAGGCTCCTATGGGTGTTATTCCCAGCAAATCGATCAAAGCGCTGGAAGACTGACTGTCCTTTAACTTGTGATCTATGTAATATCAGAATACAAGACGAAAAAATACATACAATATTTGGCTTCTTTTGCCTGGAGAAAAAAAGAGGGAAACTCTCGGCTGATTTATCCTTGTCTCAACCCGATAGTCAACAAATATAACTGGATAAATACAATGATGTTTGATCAAGGTCTTATTTTGGTTTATATAAATTCTACAAGGCCACAGTCACCGTTCGGAGGAGATTAATAGAATCGCCGAATGTCGTGGTCCATTTGGATGAGGAAAGCGAAGACTAGAACGCAGCTGATTCCAAACTAGCCTTTCTAGTGATACTCTAACCTTGACGTATGCACGAAGGAACGTGTGGCCACTGGACATGCGACGGACCTGGAGGATGTTGTTAGCTGCTGCGCTGCCTGAAATACAGGAGCTCCATCTATGCTTCCTTTCTTCCTGTGGTGAATCTGTATGAGACCGGTGGTCTTAATAAAGCTGTGTGTGTATTACTGAAGTTGATTATCTGAAAACCTTGGACCCCAAGTATACTTTGTTCTCCTAGTATAAAACTCCACTCTACAGTATCTGCTGGATCAGTAGATTCTCTATGAGAATAACGAATCAACTTCGATGTTTTGTTCAGAATTTCGTCAATTCTCACAGAGATCTTACTTAATGACATCATCTTGACAATGTAAAATTGATATCTGCCATAAATTTAGCTTTCAGTTCCCATTTCGCTGGTGAAAGTTGGAAATCTTTTACGTGATATCAATTTTATTTAACCATATCACTGCTCCATTAACATATTTAACCACATATTTCCATCTCGTAATATTATTGATCAGCTTTAAAAAAAAGCAATCCCATACTGCGATATGCAAACTCTATATATTTTATTTGTACTTTGATAAGGCACAATTTGGATTATAACTACAAGAAAATAAGACCTAATTCAAATTTTCTTGTAGTTATTTGTACCTTTTTTTAAATGCACAATACGCGTTTATAAGTTGTTTAATGTGCTTCATTTTAATAAAACCGAGGAAAGAAAACATTGAGAAATCTTAATATAACACTTATGCTACAAGATTGTCCCAAAAGTTGGTAAACACTTGCAAAAAAAATTAAATACCAATGTTGGATTCAAATGTAAATATTCATTAATTCATTTATTTGCATTTTTCTTAAATTCATTTTGTTTCATTGATTTATTTATTTTCTTTTAATCTGTGATTTTGTTACTTGGCACTGTTGGTGTTTTGTTGACATTTTTTAATCTGCTACCATTATCATTATTGTAATTGGATGTATGGTAATAAAACCTAATCTATTCTTTGCAAAGTTTTATTCATTCAGTCATTAACTCAAATCTAACTAAATACAAAATCTACTCAAAATCGAACATCTTTCTTGTCCCTCGAGCCGGATCCACGGATAATTTGGTAAGTGAAAATTGAATTATCTTGTGTCGGCAAAACAAGTTGAGAGATTGCTGGTGAATAGAAAAAAAAAGGAAAGATACATATTTTATACATTAAGCAATCTAAATCATGTCTAAAATGGCGAATGCAGATATACCTATCTTCAAAATTTATGTTGAAGAATTCAATACATATGCGAGTCAGTTTGACGAAATTTGTCAACAGAAAAATATACGTAGATTAAAACTTTATCATGCAAATATTACGGAATTATTTAAAAACATCAAAGAAACATATTATCAAATAGTGAGATCGAATACTTTGGAAACAAGTGAAACCCTATTTAAAGAATATATAGGTGTAAAGAATCGTTATGAAAATTTTGTATTTCAAATTGAGGAAATCTTGGAGGTAGAGAACGTTTCTCAACCAGTCAAATTGGAGCAAAGTGTAATATCTAATGTTAAATTACCCAAATTTAATTTGCCTGTATTTTCCGGTGAGATGTCTCAGTGGTTGAGTTTTAAGGACCTATTTTTGGTTACTATAGATAAAAATACGACTCTTTCAGATATACAAAAATTGCAATATTTGCATTCTTCATCAAAAGGTGATGCAGCTCGTATAATAAAGGGTTTCCCGATCACTGAAAATAATTATAATCAAGCTTGGAAAACTTTGATAGAAAGATATGATAATAAAAGAGAGATAATATTCTCTCAATTAGATAAAATATTTAAAATCAAATTATATAAGATCTCTACCTCGAAGGCTATGTATGAGTTGTTGGATATCTGCAACGAATCTCTTAGAAATTTGGAGACTATAGGTTTGGAAAGAAATGAAATGGTAGACGTTCTGTTAATACATTTTTTACAAAAGAAGCTAGATACTCCAATCAGACAACAATGGGAATTGTCCTATGATAATCAAGAACTGCCCTCATATCAAAGGTTTATTTCCTTTTTGGAAAAACAAGCTCAATCTTTAATGAATACAATGAAGGACACTACCTCAAAAGAATATTTAAATAAAAGAGTAAATACATACAACATCAATGTAGGTTTCAAAAATTGTCTACTATGTAAATTGAGGCATAAATTGAATCAATGTAATGAATTCAGACAAATGTCAATTCAAAATAGAATAGGTTATGTAAAACAGAACCAACTTTGTTCCAATTGTTTGCGTGGCAATCATTCTGTTGAGAATTGTAAAATCACAAATCGTTGTTTCTATTGCAATAAAACCATCATACCTTGTTGCATGTGGTTTCAAGTCCTCCAAGACAAAGGGAATCATCTAGTGTCCAGTTTGCCTCTCCCAAATCAGTACAACCATCGAATGTACCTTCAACAAGCACATCCTGCTGTTTGAGTGAAGCAAATGGTTCTATACAAATACTGTTATCTACAGCTATAATTCATATACAAGATGTAAATGGGGAAGATCAAATTTGTAGAGCTCTGCTGGATAATGGAAGTCAAAGAAGCCTTATCACTGAAAAGTGCGCGGCAAAACTAGGAATACCCATAAGACGTAAAAGTATAGCAGTTGGAGGTTTGGGAGATCAACTTGTGGAATCTTCCCTAGGTGAGGTCTTGATCAGGTTTTCTTCTCACTTTGATCATCAATCGTTTGAGACTACAGCACTGGTTCTTACCAAGTTAACAAACAATATTCCTAACTTTACGGTCAATAAAATAAATTATTCACATATGAAGGGATTGATCCTGGCTGATCCTTCATATTTTAAATCAAGAGAAATAGATGTAATCTTGGGGTCAGATATAGTATTCAACCTCATTCAGGAAGGAAGGAGAAATGGAAATGAAAATGAGCCATCTGCTATCCATTCAAAATTGGGATGGCTCGTATATGGTCCGACCTCAGTGAGTGAACCGCAGTCATTCAGAAATTTGGCACATTTCTCTTCTGAATTGGAATCTGAAGATTTAATAAAAAGGTTCTGGGAATTGGAATTTATTCCTTTAGAAGAAATTCCTACAAAAGAAGAAAAGGATTGTGAAAGTCATTATTTAAAAAATGTAGTCAGGGATGAAATGGGAAGGTATATTGTAAGGCTTCCATTTAAGGAATCAGCTGAAAAGTTAGGTCAATCGAAATCCATCGCAATTCGCAGATTTCTTAATCTAGAGAAAATGTTAGAACAAAATGAAAATATATATGTTCAATATAAACAATTTATGAATGAATATATAAGATTAGGTCATATGATGGCAAGTTGTTCTCTACAGACTGAACCAAAATATTACATTCCTCATCACTGCATTCTAAAGGCACAGCCAAATAAGTTACGAGTGGTATTTGATGCATCCACCAAGACTACCACCCAAATATCATTGAATGATCTCATTCATGTAGGTCCAAAACTTCAAAATAATATATTCAACATACTACTCAAATTCCGCACGAACTCTGTTGCTTTAGTGGCCGACATTGAAAAGATGTATCGGCAGATTAGATTACATTCAGACGATATTAAATATCAAACCATACTATGGAGAGATTGTAAAGATCTAGAATTGCAGGAGTATAACTTGTTGACAGTCACTTATGGCCTTGCATGTGCCCCTTACTTGGCAATTCGAACTCTACATCAGATTGCCCATGAGGTACAGGTTTCTAATCCAAGAATATCCAAGATTATTCGTGAGGATTTCTACGTGGATGACCTTCTGACTGGATGCCCCACAGTGGAAGACGCCAAGGGACTCATGCAACAATTGATGCTGTATTGGGTTCTGGTGGATTCGTTCTGAGAAAATGTGTATCCAATGAAACTTCTATAATTGAAGACTTACCTTTATTATTGAGGGGAAAAGGTGAGGTGATGGAATTTAATAGAAAGGAATCAAACGTGAACGTTCTTGGAATCCAATGGGATCCAAGTTATGATACCCTCAACATTTCTTGTAAATCTGGTCCAGCTGATATTAAATCAAAAAGACAAATTGTATCGGCTATAGCCAGAATTTATGACCCCTGTGGCTGGCTTTCCCCTACCACAGTTGTGCTAAAACTTCTCCTCCAAGAATTATGGAAATTGAAAATAGGCTGGGATGAAGATATACCTGCTTCTATTCAAAGAAAGTGGAATACTTTTGAAAGAGAAATGAAGCATTTTCAACAAATCAGTATTCCAAGATGTATATTCCAAAGGAATTTATTAATTTCCAATATGCAGATGCATGGATTCTGTGATTCATCGGAGTTGGCTTATTCTGCTGTCTGTTATCTAAGAATAACTTATGAGAATAATCAGATTGAGACCATTCTTTTGACAGCAAAAACAAAAGTTGCTCCCATCAAGAAAATAACCATACCAAGACTTGAGCTTTGCGCAGCCTTGATGTTGGCGCAACTTCAATCACAGACAACTCAAGCACTTCCCTTTAAGATCGATGAACAATTCTATTGGACAGATTCAAAGATTGTTCTAGCATGGATTACTTCTGAATCAAAGAAGTGGCAGATTTTTGTGGCCAATCGGGTGGCAAAGATTCAAGATCTGACTGCAGCCCATTCATGGCAATATATATCAGGCAAGCAAAATCCAGCAGACCTTGCAACGAGAGGAATTCTGCCTTCCTGTTTGATCAATTCGAAATTATGGTGGCATGGACCCGTTTGGTTGACATTGGATGGTTCTGAAAATATTCCTTCATTCACTATAGACCCTTCTATGGGTTTAGAAGAGCGTAGTGTTATACTGCATGCTACAATAGCAGAACCATGCCCAGAGTTTTTCTCAAAATATTCATCCTTTACCAAACTTTTAAGGGTCATGGCTTGGTGTAAAAGATTTATTAATATTACCAGAAAACAGCCAACTCAAAGACTCTCATTTCTAACATCCCAAGACTTAAAAGACTCTCTATTACAAATCATCAAGATTATTCAGAGATGTGAATTCACCCCAGAAATCAATGCTTGCATAAAAAATATTCCTTTACCAAGAAAAAGCAGGCTTATTTCGCTTAACATTTTTATAGATTCCCAAGGAATTCTTAGAGTAGGCGGACGATTACGTCACTCGGATTTAGATATTGATCAGAAGCATCCTATGCTAATTCCTAAAGATAATTTTGTAACCAAATTAATTGTAATGCACTATCACATAAACAATCTTCATTCTGGAACTCAATTAACTTTATCTTTGATTCGAAATAAATTTTGGATTCCTTCTGGAAGAAACTTAATCAAAAGGGTCTTAAATCAATGTCTCGTATGCCTGAAGAGTAAATCTAAGGCTATTCATCAGATAATGGGAGACTTACCAAAAAATAGACTTCTTCCAGGTAGACCATTTGAAAAGATTGGTATTGATTTGGCCGGTCCCATTCAAGCTAAACCTATGTTGAAACGAAGCAAAGTTATTTTCAAATTCTACATAGTCCTATTCGTTTGCTTCACCACCAAAGCCATTCACTTAGAGATTTCATCAGATTTGACTGCGGAAACCTTTCTTGCAGCATTGAAAAGATTCATCTCTAGAAGAGGAAGACCAACTGATATATATTCAGACAATGCAACTAACTTTAATGGTGCAAGCAACATTTTGAAAGGTCGATGGAAGTTATTCAATGCTGCTAATATTCAAGATTTTTTCGCCATAGAGTCCATTAATTGGCATTTCATTCCACCGTCGGCACCTAACTTTGGTGGATTATGGGAAGCTGGCATTAAATCAGTTAAAATCATCTTATCTAAAACGATGAAATCTAGGTTATTGAATTACGAGGAGTTACTGACCTTATTAGCTCAAATTGAAGCCTGTCTTAACTCCAGACCATTAACTTTTGTTAGCAATGATCCAAATGACTTAACAGCGCTAACACCAGGACATTTTCTTATAGGAAATGCTATACGACATGATGCAGAATCGGATCACTCTGCTTTGAATCTTCGCTCCAGATGGGATATGATTCAACCTCAAAGAGACTACTTCTGGAACCGTTGGAGCTGTGAATATCTACATCAACTCCAAGAAAGAAGAAAGTGGAGGACTTCACATCCGGATGTCAACATTGGAGATTTGGTTATGTTGAAGGAACAAAACAAACCACTACAATGGAAACTGGCGAGAATTGTCCAGATATTCCCAGGAGAAGATGATCATGTCAGAGTGGTGCTTCTTCGTACCCCTAAAGGCCTTCTGAAGAGACCAATAACCAAGATATGTCCTCTGCCTTACAAGGAGTGAGCTCTTGAACTGGTATATAGTTCAAGGTTGTTGCGGAGTATGTTGGATTCAAATGTAAATATTCATTAATTCATTTATTTGCATTTTTCTTAAATTCATTTTGTTTCATTGATTTATTTATTTTCTTTTAATCTGTGATTTTGTTACTTGGCACTGTTGGTGTTTTGTTGACATTTTACATCATTATTGTAATGGGATGTATGGTAATAAAACCTAATCTATTCTTTGCAAAGTTTTATTCATTCAGTCATTAACTCAAAAATCTAACTAAATACAAAATATACTCAAAATCGAACAACCAAATTAATCGCCGTTATATATATGTATAATGTCTTTGTATTGTGTATAAAGTAATTGTATTATATATTCGCCGTAATAATATTATCCGCAAGTAATAAGAAAACACGAACTTTTGGGACACCCTTATACTATGTGATCTATTTATAGATATATCCTGTAAAGAAAGAAAGTCTTTCCAAGTTCAAATCCTCATAGATAGCCCAGACTGTGTTAGACTAACGACATATCGTCGTTTGAACTTCTATATCTCCGATTGTGGACATTCGCAACAATGTGCGATTACTGCCCTGGACTATACCTGGACTGCCCTGGACCTCCTACTACTGATGACCAGTCTTAAAATTTTACATATTTTAAAAATTAATTTCACATTTAGAGAAAATACATGTTATATAGATGTTTTCAAATAGCTATTTTTCGTCTCATATATTCAACTCACATATTTTACTTGAAAGGATATAGATTTATAAATATTGCTATAGAGAAAGTAAAACACTCAGAATACTACAATTTTGATATATGATCTCCCGTTGTATATATATCATTGTATTTATTTTCTTTGATAAGTTATATTGAAATAAAAGCCTCCTATGGCACTCTCTATCACAAAATATTCCAATTTTGAGAGCCCGATAGTATGACGGTACTTAAGAGGTAATTTTGAAATATCTCTCACAAACCAAATAATATATTAAATGTATTTCCAAAATAGAGAAGCTATATAATTATGTATTTTAAATTTTTCTTCAATATAACAGAATACGTATAACAAATATACATATATATTGCAAATGTACAAATACGCTAATAAAATATAAATGAAAAATTTGCTGGGAGGATATCTTAATCAATAAAAAGAATGGTAACCTCACCGTCAAAATAGACACTAAAACTTTCTAAGCTATTATAATTTTCATTTCGGCTATAGAATTGGATATTTTGACAGCAAACACCTCTCTTCGGCAGATTGCGAAGATGTCTGTCCCTCGTGGACCTCACGATATCAAGGCCAGCCCTGGACTGACGATGGCCATTAGTCCGAAACGATGGTCTCCAGGTCGGCCTTCTCAGTTTGTCAAAGCTGATGATGAGGCGTTGTCACTGACCCGAGGCCGCAAGTAGATGGCGCTTGGTGACGAAGATGTGGCTATTCTCTTTTTATAGAATTTAGATAGTTAGGAGGAGAATTACATTTTTATAATTTTATCCAAAAATCTATAAAACACTTTAAATAGAACCTAATTTGTTTTTCACACACAAATAATGTAATATATTTCTCCCAATATCATAAGAATTTAAAATATGTAAATAATAATCTATATATATAAAAATGAATAAAGAAGGCATCTCCTGACCACGAGCACATGTGCTTTTTAGATGGCAGAGCGCCATCTAGTGGAGCAAGAATAAACTAAACGTTTATTTAGCTTGCTCCGTGATATTTGGCCAACCCAATTTCTTGATAAATCAAGAAAAGTCATCCACGAATTCAATAAAAATGAATGTATGTGTGCGTGTGTGTCTGTCTGTCTGTCCTTTATGCCTGACCAAACCACTCATTGGATCGCCATGAAACTTTGGGAAGTTATTTAGTATAGTACTGGGAAGGTTTCTAGCAAATAAAATTTTTGAAATAACTTTTCGCCTAAAAATAATCAAGATAAATATTCTAATTTATCTGTTATAATTCAACAATCTGCTCTAAATATTATCATGATGATACGATGATTTTGTAATGTAGAAAATTAGGAAAGACAAAATTCAGGATGACACGGCAATTTATTTGAGACAAGAATAATGATACAATTCATAGGCAAGATACTATTCCTTTAACTTCCAATTACCGAGGGAACCAATTAATATTGATTTTATTCAACTTATCGAGTACTTTTAAAGGGACCGGGAAAAAATGTTCACTTTATCGAGAGATTCGTTAGACAAACCTTTACTCGGGTATAACCCGGGCGAAGCCGGGTACATCCATACAAGAATAATGATACAATTCCAAGGCAAGGTACTATTCCTTTAACTTCCAATTACCGAGGGAACCAATTAATATTGATTTTATTCAACTTATCGAGTATTTTTCAAGGGACCGGGAAAAAATGTTCACTTTATCGAGAGATTCGTTAGACAAACCTTTACTCGGGTAAAACTCGGGCGAAGCCGGGTACGCCCGCTAGTTTGTATAAAAAATAGTATTTATTATTTATATGTTAATGTGATACTCCTGTTGAAGGACTGACAAGTCCGAAAGCTTGAAAATAAAAGTTACACAAGAAACTTAGCCTTGGAACCTTTATTTATTTTATTATAAAAGAATTAGTTTATTAAATATTTAAAGAACATGGACCTCTCTATACTATATATATAAATGGTATAATCCAGCAATACACAATCTGTTATTATAATTTGAATATAAATGTTTTTTTAAAAATTATTAATCTTTATTCTTAACTTTTGTTGTTGTTTTATTTCTCATAAGTATGACTTTCTTTGTAACAATGGTGAAAATCGTTTAAATGAAATTAGTCTATTTTGAAAATATATGACCAACCATATTTATATTTATTTCTATAAATATGTAGATAATATAATGTGATATTTTGAAATAGTAGATAATGTGAAAATTAAAAAAGAAGTTATGAATCAGCTAGAAGATTTAAAAATGCATAAATCCATTTAATTGATAAACTTACCATTCATGAATACCAAAAGAATCTTTAAAATTATTTGTTGTATAAATTTGTTTTCATTTTTAAAATGCAAAATATAATCCCATATATACCAAATTTTGATCAAAAGAAATTCATTAATAGAGAAATATATCTATCAAATGTTTAATTACAAAGCAATTTATACTCGTTTTAAGAAAAGGTTGAATTAATATTTCCTATTAAGATTTCTTAATGAATATATTTCAAATATTAAGAATATATTATGAACCCCTAAAGAAGTTTACTAATTCTGATCTCGTTGGTTCACATTTGAAAATAAGAAACTATCAAATATCAAATATATGTTGAAGAATTATCAGGTAAGAATTTCTATGATAATTCTGACATTCCCTTCAAAAACTCATCTAACGTTTAAGAATCTTATTCTTGTATCAACCTAAGCTGTCAAGTCTGGTGTCGCCTCTCTACTGATGAGGGCCACAATCTACTTGTCAGCTGGACAGACCAAACTGATTCTCTTTCTTTCTCACCAAAGTCAGAAGTTGACTAATATTAAATAATGGGTACTAACCCAACTGAACGGCTGGAATTTGACAGATATCAACACGATACCGAGAAACTTGTATTTAACATATTTCTAGACTAAATTACAGAACATATATGCTCAGATAGAAATCATTATTAAGTGAGCTATTACCCAACTCTATGTTACTGCATTTCGAGAAGGAAAGCCTATCTTCTTTAATTTAAATACATTAAAGCACGAAGAAGAATACCAAATAGAAAATGAGGATCATTATATTACCTACTATATTAATATATTTTTAAAAACACAAATGTTTAAAAGAAAAATATGGAAAAATCTAGTTTTTGGGTAAGGAAAAAAAGAATGATAAAAATGATGATATGGTGACTTTCAAAAATATGTTAAAAATGAATATAGATAATTTTATATCAAGATAGAATGAAGATGATAAATCTATATATTTAAAACATTCAACCTATAGTGACATCATAGCATGGAACATCTCTCTTCTTAACAAATTAGTTTTATTGTCTATGTTTCTATCACACTTATATAACTTTGGGGCATGCTAGTTGTATGGAGAATGTTGTATTACTTGGAACATCTGGTGTCTTGGAGTGTGACTTCATCCATTGCGTGAACTCTTGTTCCCAGTCTTTTGGGACAATCAGCCTCTAAAATATATTTACCCCTATTATCTAATTTTATCAAAGGAAGGGAAATATTTGGTTGTGTTACCGAGATACCCCCTCTCTCTTTCTTTTCTATATTAAATTATTTTGGTAAATCCAGTACTTACGCAAAGTTTTTTAATAATAAGAGAGGGAATATATGAGATGTGTATGCGTGTATAGGTTTAAAATAGTCCTTGCATGTTCGAAGAGAAAATTCGAAACGTATCAAAG
Organism: Cordylochernes scorpioides; assembly: GCA_030710605.1. Taxonomy (NCBI): domain Eukaryota; kingdom Metazoa; phylum Arthropoda; class Arachnida; order Pseudoscorpiones; family Chernetidae; genus Cordylochernes; species Cordylochernes scorpioides. The sequence continues at coordinate 32,084,357 of CP092869.1, read as the reverse complement.
CTGAACTTGTATAAAGTCTCAATTTAACTTTTAAAATATTTTTAAAGTAATTGAAACGGATGAAGTTTGTAGAATGCGTAATAAAGAACAAAAATGGAATGGCCTCGCGCATGCGCCGCTATGATTGGCCGTCGTTGATGTCGCCAGATCAAACAACGTCAACACCATCAGCTGACATAAAATACCATTAATGCGAAGTATATTGCAGTGATGCGCGCTCCTCATTCAGTACCTTTTTATAATACCATAATTTCCACCCGTCACCATAAGATTTTAAGTTCTAAACATTTCTAAGAATGCTATTAAAGCTAGACCGAAATTTACATAGAGTTTACTTATTTGGTCTCATTGCATCTTTTGATCTCTATGCACTAAATTAAATAATACACTTTGGCTATAAATGATATACATCTGAATATAGTTCAGGCCAACCTTGTAGCGTTACACTACGGCCTGAATAAAAGAAAGGCGTACAGCAGCACTCCCTTTGACAAGGTTGGAATGGTCAAAACTCCTCCTGTCATGGATTTGGATGAAGAGATATCCTCCGTTCAACTGAACTTTATAGAATCCTACGCATAGGTCAGGGAACCACAGTTCAATGCTACTCTCACATTTTCTAGACCACGGCATGGTCCCCAACAGTATGAGTGATTTCCCGATATCAAAGATTAGAGAGGACGAGGCATTGTATCTCGCAGGATTTCAATTCTAGCTTAGGGGATGGGATTTCAAAGGATGGAAACCTCTCTCCAATCAAAATAAAAAGGAGAAATGAGTTTTCTTAAGTTCGATTCTCTTTCGGCAAAATTCATATCAATATAATTTATATATACAAACCCTTGTACAGGTCAACTTAGAAGATGAACTAACGTATTTCCCCGTTATTGTAGGTGAAGATTAATCAGACAAAGTTGCTTGGAAGATAAAACTCCAGCTTTTGAGGGCGTTGATTAAAAAACGCCAACTGTGTTCCATGCTTTCAAACTATGGCCGTCGTCAGTAAAGAGGCAATTATGATTTCATCAACATATATATATATATACATACAGTAGAACCTTCCTCTACATAACAACAGATGGTTTCAGAGTCAGTTTCCAATAGAGAAAGGTATACTCTGATAAGAGAGAGAACAGCTAATTGGTAAAAAAGCTAATTTTGACAATTAAAATTTTCCTTTATATAGAGATGTCTATTAGCATGATTGTCCACTCATGGAGGCTCAACTGTATTCAATTTAACAGGAGCGCGCGCGCGCAATGGTATTGTTATAGATCTTTGTGCTTATATTTATTTAACACGGTGTTATTTTATTCGATTTTCTAAATATTGTCATTGGACTGTAACTGATATTTTTATCATCGTGCGCATTTTATATTTAAAATAATTTTCGAAGAATGATTTCTCAGAATTACTGAATATTTACAAGGAAACGTAAAGAGTTTGATGTAACTCTAAAATTAGATTAAACAACAAGCAAAAATTGTTATTATTTATATAAAAACAAGAGCGTGTGTTTTAATTTAATAAAATAGAGTATATTACACTTTTACTTTAATTAAGATAATTAACTTTAGAATTTTTCACATTTATATATACACGTTGATTACTATATATATATATATAGAAAAAATTATATTTCATAAGACTATATTTCAACTTTCACGCAGAGATGGAATAAAACAAATAGGTATTACTTCAATCGAAAACATACTTATAGGCTGAAAATAAAGTCCTCTAAAAATAAATATATATTCATAGAGTAGTTTAACTCTGTGACCAGATGTCAGCAGCCGATCAAAACAAACAACTTACCATGTTGCTGAACAGCTCCCTCTATGGTGGCAGACGACTCCCTTGGGGTATTTAAAATGGACTGACCAATCACATTTTCTATATGACGCATGCGCGTTACTGCTTTCCTAACTTTTGCGAACCATACAAAATTCAGTAAGAACGTTTAGCTGGCCGGCTATTAACAAAAATGAAAACTTTTGCTTTTTTTGTCTGAGGAATTGTCAATATTTGCATCCGCAAAGGAAACATCATTTGAAGAGATTTGGAACAGATTCGCAACTGATGAGCTAGACTTTCTCAATTGGAGCAGAGGTATATATTGGAAGTTATTTTATATAAATAATTTGTGAAGGGAAAAAATAGTAATTTAATTTGCTAGTTCTCCGTATTCTATTTGTGAATCATGTGATTAACCTTTCTCAATAATGGGCGACTATAAAATTAGCCCGGTCACACAGAGAAATCCGAGGTTATCCAAACCTAAGTATTTCAAGATGGTAGCCATGTAGCTGCTCCTATTGATATGTACTTGATGCTTCTAGTTTGGTACCTTATATATATACTCTTTCTCTCTCTATATATATATATATATAGTTTTATTTAAAGATTTATTTATGAAAATTTATTTATTTAAAAAAACGTATAAAAATAGTAAGAGGGTATATATACTTATACTTTTACTCTGTGTATGCACTAGTATCTAAAATTGATAGTACAGACGTTTTTTGAACATAACTATATATTTATTGACCCTAAAGTGACCAAGATCGTCAAATTAACAAAATATTCTGGTAAATTCATGTTAATATAATTTTAAATTGATTTTTTTAAAAATAATTTAAATAAGCACTCACTTTGTTAACACATTTCATAACTCTTTTATTCTTTTAAACCATTCGCATTGTGAAAGAAATTTGACATTGTTTAGCAGATGTTTAAAAATGGGGAGCATTTTTGCCTTGGAAATACTGTATTTTCACCATTGTTTGTTGTTGTAAATATATTCTCGCCTGGTGACCTCAAGGTTACTTTATTTATGTATTATATCAATACCTAATAATATTAAAATAAAAACGCCCGTATTTATATCAGCACTAACTACAGAAGAAAAGATTAAAACAAGCCATTCCCAGATTGAAGTCACCAAATGTGTTATCAGAATTTATGATCTACCAGCTCTGAAAGCAATCTAGTGAATGTGAAACCATCATTGGAACGGAAAATATCCACAATGATCTAAGAATAAAACTATTTGACTCTGACTGCTAACCTCAATAGGGGATGACACTTAAGTTCCCAAATGCCTCTGGAAATACAGTTTACAGACAGAATAGTTAGCTAAGGCTTCAGTAGGGTGATCTGTATGCAAGACGACCAATGGTAGGTGTCCTGTTGAATTAGTGCTGCGTACACTGTCCTGGACCCAGGATCAGGGGTCCGTATTCTCGTCCGTGACGAGTCAAGACATCTAATCACTGATTCTATACGACTCTCTATATGGAGAGAACCTGGGAGCCATCGCAGTGTGAACTTACAGCAGATAATATACTGTTTTGGGAATGGGATTTGGGCTGGTTACATTTCGAACAAGTGTGCTTGAGGGAGGCACATTGAACGCTTAAAGATATAGGAAGGAGGTTTTTTAGCCCAATATTTTTCTTTGGCCCCAGTTCAATTTTAAAGAAGTTCGTCCACATAGGGCCGTGCTAGTCAACCGAGATTCAAGATACTACTATCTGACTAGCCAGATCTAGGTATTTGTGGAGCGCTATCCTTTAACCCAATACTTCCTGCTATGTGCAGCCCTATCCCCTAACAAACCAATGTTTGCTATGTGCAGTACTATCCTTTAGCCCAACACTGCCTGCTATGTGCAGCTTTATTCCTTAACATACCACTGCTTGCTATGCACAGTACTAGCCTTCAACCCAACACTCCCTGCTAAGTGCAGCCCTGTCCCCTAACATACCACTGCTTGCTTTGTGCAGCTCTTTCTTTTAACCCAACACTGACTCCTATGTAAAGCCCTATGCCCTAACAAACCACTGCTTGCTTTGTACAGTACTATGCTTCAACCCAATACTGCCTGCCATGTGAAGCTCTATTTCCTAATAATACCACTGCTTGCTATTTGCAGCTCTATTCTTCAACCCAACACTGCCTGCTATGTTCAGCCCTATCCCCTAACAAACCACTGTTTGCTATGTGCAGTACTATCCTTTAGCCCAAGACTGCCTGCTATGTGCAGCTCTATTCCCTAACATACCACTGCTTTCAATGTACAGTACTATCCTTCAACCCAACACTCCCTGCTAAGTGCAGCCCTATCCCCTAACATACCACTGCTTGCTATGTGCAACGCTATCCTTTAACCTAACACTGCCTGCTATGTGCAGACCTATCCCCTAATATACCACTGCTTGCTATGTGCAGTGCCATCCTTTAACCCAAAACTTCCTGCTATGTGCAGATCTATCCCCAAAAATACCACTGCTTTCTATGTGCAGTACTATTTTTTAACCCAACATTGTCTGCTATGTGCAGCTCTATCCCCTAACATAGCACTGGTTTCTATGTGCAGTACTATTTTTTAACCCAACATTGTCTGCTATGTGCAGATCTATCCCCAAACATACCACTGCTTTCTATGTGCAGTACTATTTTTTAACCCAACATTGTCTGCTATGTGCAGCTCTATCCCCTAACTCACTATTGCTTGACATTGGCAGTGCTATCCTTCAACACAACACTGATGTTATGTACAGCTCTATCCCCTAACATACCTCTGTATGCTATTTGCTGCACTATCTTTTAACCCAACACTGCTTGCTATGTGCAGTACTATCCTTCAACCCAACACTGCCTGCTATGTGCGGCTCTATCCCCTAACATAGCACTGGTTTCTATGTGCAGCCCTATCCACTAACATACCACTGCTTGCTATGTGCAGCCCTATCCCCTACCATACCCCTTCTAGTTATGCGCAGTCTATCTTTTAACCCAACACTGCCTGAAATTTGCAGCTCTATTCCTTAACAAACCACTGCTTGCTATGTACAGTACTATCCTTTAACCCAACACTGCCTTTTTTATACAGCTCAATTCTCTAACATACCACTGCCTGATATTTTCAGCTTTACCCCTAACAAAACACTGCTTGCTATGTGCAGTACTATCCTTTAATCCAAAACTGCCTTCTATGTGCAGCTCTATCCCTTAACAAACTACTGATTTCTATGTGCAGCCTTATCCCCTAACAAACCACTGCTTGTAATGTACAGTAATATCCTTCAAGCCAACACTAATTCCTATTGCAGCCCTATCCCCTAACATACCACTGCTTGCTATGTGCAGTACTATCCTTCAACCCGAGACTGCCTGCTATGTGCAACGCTATCTCCTAATAAACCACTACTTGCTAAGCACAGTTCTATCATTTTGCCAAACACTGATTTCTATGTGAAGCTCTATTCCCTAACAAACCACTACCTGCTATGTGCAGTACTATCCTTCAAGTCAACACTGACTCCTATGTGTAGCCCTATCCCCTAACATACCACTGCTTGCTATCTGCGGCGCTATCTTTTAACCCAACACTCCCTGCTATTTGTAGCCCTCTCCCCAAACATAGCACTGCTTTCTATGTTCAGTGCTATCCTTTAACCCAACACTGCCTGCTATGTGCAGCTCTATATCCTAACAAACCACTGCTTGCTTTTGCAATACTTTTCTTTAACTCAACACTGTCTGTTATGTTCAGGCCTATCCCCTAACAAACCATTGCTTGCTATGTACAGTACTATCCTTTAACCCAACACTGCCTGCTATATGCAGCCCTATCACCTTACATACAACTGCTTGCTATGTGCAGCGCTATACTGTAACCCAACACTGCCTGCTATGTGCTGCCATATACTCTAACATACCACTGCTTGTTATGTGCAGTACTATCCATTAAACCAACCCTGCCTTCTATGTGAAGCTCTATCCCCTAACACACCACTGCTTGCTATGTAAAATACTATCCTTTAATCCAACACTGCCTGCTTACGTGCAAACCTATCCACTATCACACCACTGCTTTCTAAGTGTGCAGTACTATCCTTTAACCCAACTCTGCCTTCTATGTACAGCCCTATACCCTAACATACCACTGCTTGCTATGTGCAGTAATATCCTTTACCCAACACTGCCTGATATGTGCAGACCTAACCCTAACACACCAGTGCTTGCTATCTGCTGCACTATCCTTTAACCCAACACTGCTTGCTATGTGCAATACTATCCTTCAACCCAATACTGCCTGCCCTTTACCAGCTCTATGCCCTTACATACCACTGCTTTCTATGTGCAACCCTATCCCCTACCATACCACCGCTTTCTGTGTGCAGTCTATCCCTGAACCCAACACTGCCTGCTATTTGCAGCTCTATCCTCTAACAAACCACTGCTTGCTATGTACATTACTATCCTTTAAACCAACACTGCCTTTTATATGCAGCTCAATCCCCTTACATACCACTGCTTGCTATGTGCAGTTCTATCCCCCAACATACCACTGCAGCTCATGTGCAGCCCTATCCCATTACAAACCGCTGCTTGCTATTTGCAATACTGTCCCTGAACCCAGCACTGCCTGCTATGTGCAGCTATATTCCCTAACAAACCACTGCTTGTACAGTACTATCCTTTAGCCCAACACTGCCTGCTATGCGAAGCCCTATCCCCTAACATACCACTGCTTGCTATCTGCGGCGCTATCTTTTAACCCAACACTCCCTGCTATTTGTAGCCCTCTCCCCAAACATAGCACTGCTTTCTATGTTCAGTGCTATCCTTTAACCCAACACTGCCTGCTATGTGCAGCTCTATATCCTAACAAACCACTGCTTGCTTTTGCAATACTTTTCTTTAACTCAACACTGTCTGTTATGTTCAGGCCTATCCCCTAACAAACCATTGCTTGCTATGTACAGTACTATCCTTTAACCCAACACTGCCTGCTATATGCAGCCCTATCACCTTACATACAACTGCTTGCTATGTGCAGCGCTATACTGTAACCCAACACTGCCTGCTATGTGCTGCCATATACTCTAACATACCACTGCTTGTTATGTGCAGTACTATCCATTAAACCAACCCTGCCTTCTATGTGAAGCTCTATCCCCTAACACACCACTGCTTGCTATGTAAAATACTATCCTTTAATCCAACACTGCCTGCTTACGTGCAAACCTATCCACTATCACACCACTGCTTTCTAAGTGTGCAGTACTATCCTTTAACCCAACTCTGCCTTCTATGTACAGCCCTATACCCTAACATACCACTGCTTGCTATGTGCAGTAATATCCTTTACCCAACACTGCCTGATATGTGCAGACCTAACCCTAACACACCAGTGCTTGCTATCTGCTGCACTATCCTTTAACCCAACACTGCTTGCTATGTGCAATACTATCCTTCAACCCAATACTGCCTGCCCTTTACCAGCTCTATGCCCTTACATACCACTGCTTTCTATGTGCAACCCTATCCCCTACCATACCACCGCTTTCTGTGTGCAGTCTATCCCTGAACCCAACACTGCCTGCTATTTGCAGCTCTATCCTCTAACAAACCACTGCTTGCTATGTACATTACTATCCTTTAAACCAACACTGCCTTTTATATGCAGCTCAATCCCCTTACATACCACTGCTTGCTATGTGCAGTTCTATCCCCCAACATACCACTGCAGCTCATGTGCAGCCCTATCCCATTACAAACCGCTGCTTGCTATTTGCAATACTGTCCCTGAACCCAGCACTGCCTGCTATGTGCAGCTATATTCCCTAACAAACCACTGCTTGTACAGTACTATCCTTTAGCCCAACACTGCCTGCTATGCGAAGCCCTATCCCCTAACACACCAGTGCTTGCTATTTGCTGCACTATCCTTTAACCCAACACTGCTTGCTATGTGCAATACTATCCTTCAACCCAATACTGCCTGCTATATGCGGTTCTATCCTCTAGCATACCACTGCCTGCCCTTTATCAGCTCTATGCCCTTACATACCACTGATTTCTATGTGCAACCCTATCCCCTACCACACCACCGCTTTCTGTGTGCAGTCTATCCCTGAACCCAACACTGCCTGCTATTTGCAGCTCTATCCTCTAACAAACCACTGCTTGCTATGTACATTACTATCCTTTAAACCAACACTGCCTTTTATATGCAGCTCAATCCCCTTACATACCACTGCTTGCTATGTGCAGCTCTATCCCCTAACATACCACTGCAGCTCATGTGCAGCCCTATCCCATTACAAACCGCTGCTTGCTATTTCCAATACTGTCCCTGAACCCAGCACTGCCTGTTATGTACAATACTGTCCCTGAACCCAGCACTGCCTGCTATGTGCAGCTATATTCCCTAACAAACCACTGCTTGTACAGTACTATCCTTTAGCCCAACACTGCCTGCTATGCGAAGCCCTATCCCCTAACACACCACTGCTTGCTATGTGCAGTACTATCCTTTAACCCAACGCTTCCTTCTATGTGCAGCTCTATTCTCTAACATAACACTTCTTGCCAATTGCAGCTCTATCCTCTAACATACCACACTTGCTATGTGCAGCCCTATCCCCAAACATAGCACTGCTTTCTATGTTCAGTGCTATCTTTTAACCCAACACTGCCTGGTATGTACAACTCTATATACTAACAAACCACTGCTTGCTTTTGCAGCGCTATACTGTAACCCAACACTGCCTGCTATGTGCAGCCATATACTCTAACATACCACTGCTTGTTATGTGCAGTATTATCCATTAAACCAACCCTGCCTTCTATGTGCAGCTCTATTCCATAACACACCAATGCTTGCTATGTAAAATACTATCCTTTAATCCAACACTGCCTGCTATGTGCAAACCTATCCACTATCACACCACTGCTTTCTATGTGTGCAGTACTATCCTTTAACCCAACACTGCCTTCTATGTACAGCCCTATCCCCTAACACACCACTGATTGCTATGTGCAGTACTATTCTTTACCCAACACTGCCTGATATGTGCAGACCTAACCCTAACACACCAGTGCTTGCTATCTGCTGCACTATCCTTTAACCCAACACTGCTTGCTATGTGCAATACTAACCTTCAACCCAATACTGCCTGCTATATGCGGTTCTATCCTCTAGCATACCACTGCCTGCCCTTTATCAGCTCTATGCCCTTACATACCACTGCTTTCTATGTGCAACCCTATCCCCTACCATACCACCGCTTTCTGTGTGCAGTCTATCCCTGAACCCAACACTGCCTGCTATTTGCAGCTCTATCCTCTAACAAACCACTGCTTGCTATGTACATTACTATCCTTTAAACCAACACTGCCTTTTATATGCAGCTCAATCCCCTTACATACCACTGCTTGTTATGTGCAGCTCTATACCCTAACATACCACTGCAGCTCATGTGCAGCCCTATCCCATTACAAACCGCTGCTTGCTATTTGCAATACTGTCCCTGAACCCAGCACTACCTGCTATGTACAATACTGTCCCTGAACCCAGCACTGCCTGCTATATACAATACTGTCCCTGAACCCAGCACTGCCTGCTATGTGCAGCTATATTCCCTAACAAACCACTGCTTGTACAGTACTATCCTTTAGCCCAACACTGCCTGCTATGCGAAGCCCTATCCCCTAACACACCACTGCTTGCTATGTGCAGTACTATCCTTTAACCCAACGCTTCTTTCTATGTGCAGCTCTATTCTCTAACATAACACTTCCTGCCAATTGCAGCTCTATCCTCTAACATACCACCCTTGCTATGTGCAGCCCTATCCCCAAACATAGCACTGCTTTCTATGTTCAGTGCTATCTTTTAACCCAACACTGCCTGGTATGTACAACTCTATATCCTAACAAACCACTGCTTGCTTTTGCAGCGCTATACTGTAACCCAACACTGCCTGCTATGTGCAGCCATATACTCTAAGATACCACTGCTTGTTATGTGCAGTACTATCCATTAAACCAACCCTGCCTTCTATGTGCAGCTCTATCCCCTAACACACCAATGCTTGCTATGTAAAATACTATCCTTTAATCCAACACTGCCTGCTATGTGCAAACCTATCCACTATCACACCACTGCTTTCTATGTGTGCAGTACTATCCTTTAACCCAACACTGCCTTCTATGTACAGCCCTATCCCCTAACACACCACTGCTTGCTATGTGCAGTACTATTCTTTACCCAACACTGCCTGATATGTGCAGACCTAACCCTAACACACCAGTGCTTGCTATTTGCTGCACTATCCTTTAACCCAACACTGCTTGCTATGTGCAATACTATCCTTCAACCCAATACTGCCTGCTATATGCGGTTCTATCCTCTAGCATACCACTGCCTGCCCTTTATCAGCTCTATGCCCTTACATACCACTGATTTCTATGTGCAACCCTATCCCCTACCATACCACCGCTTTCTGTGTGCAGTCTATCCCTGAACCCAACACTGCCTGCTATTTGCAGCTCTATCCTCTAACAACCCACTGCTTGCTATGTACATTACAATCCTTTAAACCAACACTGCCTTTTATATGCAGCTCAATCCCCTTACATACCACTGCTTGCTATGTGCAGCTCTATCCCCTAACATACCACTGCAGGTCATGTGCAGCCCTATCCCATTACAAACCGCTGCTTGCTATTTGCAATACTGTCCCTGAACCCAGCACTGCCTGCTATGTACAATACTGTCCCTGAACCCAGCACTGCCTGCTATATACAATACTGTCCCTGAACCCAGTCTGCCTGCTATGTGCAGCTATATTCCCTAACAAACCACTGCTTGTACAGTACTATCCTTTAGCCCAACACTGCCTGCTATGCGAAGCCCTATCCCCTAACACACCACTGCTTGCTATGTGCAGTACTATCCTTTAACCCAACGCTTCCTTCTATGTGCAGCTCTATTCTCTAACATAACACTTCCTGCCAATTGCAGCTCTATCCTCTAACATACCACACTTGCTATGTGCAGCCCTATCCCCTAACATACCACTGCTTGCTATGTGCGGTACTATCTTTTAACTCAACACTGCCTGCTATGTGCAGCTCTATATCCTAAAAAAACCCTGCTTGCTTTGTGTAGCCCTATCCCCTAAAATACCATTGCTTGCTATGTGCAATAGTAACCTTCAACTCAACACTGCCTTCTATGTGATGCTCTATCCCCTAACATACTACTGCTTGCTGAGTGCATCTCTATCCCCTAACATACCACTGCTTGCTCTCTGCCGCGTTATCCTTTAATCCAAAACTCCCTGCTATGTGCAGCTCTATCCTCTTTCATACCACTGCTTGCTATGTGCAGTACTATCCGTTAACCCAACACTGCCTTCTTCGTGCAGCCCTATTCTCTAACATTCCACTGCTTGCTAAGTGCAGTACTATCCTTTAACCCAACACTGTCTTTTATGTGCAGTTCTATTCCCTAACCCACCACTTCTTGCTATTTTATAGTACTATCCTTTAACCCAACGCTGGCTGCTATGTTCAGCTCTATCCCCTAATATACAACTGCTTGCTATTTGCTGCGCTATTCTTTAATCCAATACTGCCTGCTATGTGTAGAGCGATCACCTAACAAACCACTGTTTTTTATATGCAGATCTACTACTAATCTTACACGATGTGCAGTGCATTCCTCATCTTATAATTGCCTGTGTGGTGCAGTGCCATCCCTTAACACACAACTGAATGCTACCCGTATAGCTATCCCTTAATATACCGCTGGCTGTTATAAGCAGGGATACCCCGATACTACCAATTCATACTATATACGGCGCAATCCCTGAACTTACCATTGAACCTTATGTTCAGCCCCATCACCTAACACGCCACTGATTTCTTTGTGTAGCGTTCTCACATAACGCACCACATAATTTTATTTACGGACTACCCCTAACCTAACACTGCTTGATAAGTGGAGCGCTATACACTAACCTAGTGGTCGGCAACCTGCGGCTCGCGAGCCACTTGATGCTCTTTGGATGTGAAGCTGCTTGTAGTATTCGCATAAATAAAAACTCTATTTATTATAAAATAAATAAAGCTTCCAGGGTTAAGTTTCTTGTTCAAATTTTTATTTTCAAGCTTTCGGACTTGTCAGTACTTCAACAGGAGTATCACGATAATAAATTGATGATATATACTATTTTTATATACAAATTAATTTTTACATATTTAAAATAGTAATGATATTGAAAGGGGGAGAAAATATATATTACATTCTTCAAAATTTATTTATGCGAGTGCTATTTATTGTTGGAAAGATAAAAATGTGGCTCTTTAAAAACTTTAAAATTATGTAAATTGCAATTTTTGACTCTCAACTTTCAAGCCACGTAGAAGTATGGTATTTAATAGAACAGTTCAAACCAACTAACATTGCAAGTGTACAAAATATCAGACTTCTAGGTAGCCGCGAGGGTCGGGAATATATTCGAGACAAGAGAATTTCCTTTCAAACGAAAAGGAATACAACCGTTTCTTCGGCATAATGAGCGGCTGTAGTTCCATAAAAATTTGATTGAGACTGGAATTATTTCTTCAAATTCTTTCAATTTTTGTGATCAAGTTTTAATATACCTTCAGACCAAATAGATTTCAGACATATTATACACTCACTCGATCTTGCTAACAATGCAAAAGTCTAAAACCTTTTAGACTTCTGGGTTGTCGGTGAAGGGACGGATATTTTAAGGTATTTTATTGCCTGGCTGTCCCTTTTCTTAGACTGCAGAAAGCCAACCTTTGAAGCTAGTTGCCACAATACCTATTAATTTTTTGTACACAATAGGTGTCAAGGTTGTGCTTTGAATAGACTAGTATTTTACGTCTAATATAAATTTATTAACAAAATTGATGCGAGAGAGAAAATGGGAATAATATTAATACATATATTCAATTTAAAAAATAATAATATATATACACATAAAAATAAAACCTTTGAAGGACTATTGCTGATGGCCAAAAATAAATCAAAAGGAATAGGAACTTACTGTAGGGGGAAGCCACCGACCAATGGCCACGAAAATTCTACAGGTCATCAATTCAACCTACAAGATGTTACTTCCATAACATATTCTCCAAATACAATAGACTCATTATAGAATCTTTCATCTCCAAAGACAATAACAGCATAAACAGAAGAATTGATCTACTCCAACAGTTCCAGCATATTCAAAGCAGATAATCCCACCCCCATTGAAACTGTACTTCTAACCCTCTACAACTGGGAACTATTTTTATATTTGATTTTTGAAAATGTATTTCTGTAAATCTCTATTGTATGTGTGTTTCACTCCTTTGCGGAGCCAGTGGCCTGATGACCGCGCGAAAGCTTGCCTCCCAATATCTAAATAAAGAAACTCTGCAAATATTTTAAAATTTATTTAATTCAATTATTATTATTATTTGCATCAATATTTCAAGTACTGTAAATACTGTGGTGGTGGGAGTTCTCTGGATAGATATTCCACCTTGCTCTTTTAGAATCCTGCAAATCTCTTAACATGTGTGGTAATGTGCGAGATTATATTTATATAACAAAATTTAATTCGGCGTCAACTTTACTTCAACGGGAATCAAGTATCTGTCGAAGATTTTCGGATTGAAGACTCCTCAATATATAGATGCCTACCACACAACTGCTTTGTTTGTTCTGATCCTTTTGCCAGAATCTTAATATCTGTGAATTCTTTCCACTGTTTTCATTTTTTATTTTAAATTTGAAGCTCTGTTTTTTTTACATTAACTAAAAATGAAATATACTGGCCTTATGTTTTTTAAAAAGCAACACTCAATAAATTTAACATATGACTTTTTTTTTATTCACGTGTATATAAATATCAATTTGAAAACGACAGAATTTTCACGTTCACCCGTCGAGGTACCTGTCGTAGAATGCGTTCCCCTTTATTCAAGTTGGCAGTTCCCCAGTAGACCTATTTCACTTTCTTGATCGACACAATAGCAGAGTAATACATTTATTATTAAGTAAAAATATCAGGCTTCCAGGGAGAAGTTTCTTTTCAAAATCTTTAAGCTTTAGCCTTCGCGGGCACGAACGCCCTTCTACTGGAGAACATCATTGTACCGTGTTTTCTCCTATAGAAGGTCATTCGAGACCCAAAGCTAGATATCAAAGATTTTGAAATGAAACTTCTCTCTGGAAGCCTGATATTTTTACTTAATATTGATACAAGGGATTATTTTATTGAATACATTCCTTGTTTCCTTTCCTCTCCTCTCTCCTTAATTGCTTCCTCAGAGACCGCCCTGTCAGCGGGCCACCTTTCGTCTGGGTTGTTTTCTTGAGAGATATTTCGAGGACCACCTACACAGGGTTTGTAACGGCAGCTGGCATGCCTATATAGTAAATTATCAGCGAGCACATAATTATCACTGATGGTACTCTGTGCAGTTGCCTTTTGACTTATTGTAATATACAAGGTGTGTCCAATAAATAATGAGACTGGTCAAAAAAAAAAAAAAAGAATAAAATGATTTTTAAAAATTTTATTAGTATTTTTCAAAATAGTCCCCTACCGCATCTATACATAATTTTCATCTCTTCTCCCATGATTTAAAACATTTAGAAAAGGCATCTTTCGGGATGTTCTTCAAGACCTTTTTCGAATCCGCTATGATGGACTCTCTAGTGTCAAATCTCCTTCCTTTTAGAGCCATTTTGAGTTTTGGAATAAGAAAAATATCATTTGGAGCTAGGCCTGGGGAATAGGGAGGTTGTTGAAGTATTTGGATGCCGTGTTTAGCCAAATAAGTCAGTACAGATGTAGCGGTGTGTGGTGGTGCATTATCATGATGGATAATTCAATTTTTGGAACTCCACATTTCACTTCTTTTCAGACAAATTGATTCACGTACACGTCTCATAATGTTTAAATAAGACTCCTTATTGATTGTTTGACCTTCCTCTAGATATTCATAATGCACAATTCCCTTTATGTCAAAGAACGTGACCAATAAGACTTTGTTTTTTGACTTGCAAAGTGGGGAGTTCTTCGTTCTTGGTTGATCTTTTCCTTTCCACTCCATGGATTGGCGTTTTGTTTCAGGGTCATACCCGTAAACCCATGTCTCGTCTCCAGTTATTACTTTTTCCTTCCAATTAGGGTTTTCTTCCACCATTTCAAGCATTGTTTTGGCAACTTCAACGCGATTCTCCTTTTGTTGGATTGTGAGCATTTTAGGGACAAATTTTGAAGGGGTCTTCTTTTATTATCGATCCAACTAATGATTTTGATATCCCTGTTTCTTCCTCAATGTCCCGTAACCCTATTCGTGGATTTTCTTTTATCAAATTTGAAATTTGGCTCACCTTTTCAGGGTTCATGTGCAGAATTGGACGTCCAACACGCTTCACATCTTCCACCGATTCCATTCCATTTTTAAATCGTTAAAACCATCTAAATGTGGTGGGCTTATTTACATTTTCATTTCCAAATGCCAATTTCAACCAATCTAAATTTTCTAAAGCCGATTTCCCATTTTTGTAGCAAAATTTAATACAAATTCGTTGTTCGAATTTTCTATCCATTACAAATTAGAAGTTGTGATGCAAGGTGTTCTTTTTACAAGCTTACAATTTATCGACTGCGCGCGCAATCACGTGATGTGATATACCGCAGTGTAGCTGAAGCTTTCTATTTTTTTAAATACTTTTTTAAAAAATTATCATTTCATTTTTTCTTTGTTTTTGACCGGTCTCATTATTTATTGGACACACCTTGTATATCACATGTAAAATTATGTCTGATATAATTTATATTATGTCTGATGTTAACCTAAAAGAAATAAAGACTTTTCTTTTTAAACTTCCAAGTACTTCTTGTTGATTAACGTCAACCAACAAATACGAGGACGTTACATGGTGGCAGCGGCAGCGGCGCTTGTAAACAACACCACGTGGTAAGAACAATTTATTAATTTCCAAATTCTTAAATAATTTTTGAACATCTCAAATTTGCATGTTCAAATAAAATTCAAGTTGCCTAATAATATATACGAAAATAATTTAATTTACAAGCAAGAAGAAATAAGTGTATTTTTAGAAAAAAAATTACAATAACAACAACATGGCGGAAAATGCTATTCGATCTCCAAAACAAATAGGCCTAAATGAACTAAACAAAGAGGGCTGGGAATCTTGGCTTGAAAGCTTTGAATGGTATGAAATTGCTACCCAATTGAGTAGTAAAGCACCAGAGGTACAGGTTGCTATCTTTATGGCTGCAATGGGACGAGAGGCTCAAAATATTTTTAAATCTTTTAACTTGAATAATGCAGATAAAAATAATCTGAGCATTGTAAAAGACAGGTTCAACAACTATTTTTCTCCAAAGCTGAACGCTACAATTGAAAGATTCAAATTCAATAAGATGAAACAGAAGGAAGATGAATCATTTAATGATTTTCTGACTAGGATCAAATTACAGATAACAAACTGCAAATATGCTGTCATGTCTGATGAACTACTTAAAGATCGAATAGTTGTAGGAATTATTAACAATGAAATAAGAGAAAGACTTCTTAGTGAGGCTGACCTTAATCTGGAAAAAGCCATACAAATTTGCATAGCATGTGAAAATGCCACAAACCAAATGAAACATGTACTAGCCGACTCAGACAAACAAGTTGCTGTGACAAAGATGAACAGTAAGAAGTGGGAAGATAGAAAAGATCTGAGAAAAGAAAACACCACTAACCAAAGTCACAAAATAATAGAAAACTGCAGAAATTGTGGTAGATCCCACAAAATCAACCAATGTCCGGCATATCAAAAGAGATGCAACAAATGCAAGAAACTCAACCATTTTGCAAATCTTTGCAGATCCCAGAACAAAAATTTATACAAAGTCAGAAAAATTGTTGGGTCACAAGAACCTGAAATGATTCAAGAATTTGTAATCCAGTCAGTTGAAAACACCAACCTGACAGAAGATTGGTATGAAGAAGTAAAAATTAAAAGCAAAAAGGTAAACATGAAACTAGACACAGGTGCACAGTGTAACGTGTTGCCACTCAGCCTGGCAGGGAGATTAAATCTGGAAATCCAAAGGTCTCCAGTAAAAAGTTTAATTTCCTTTTCAGGACATCGAATTCCTGTCGAAGGATAAAGTCTAGCAATGTGCATGGTGAAAAACATGACTGCCTACATACGTTTCATCATACCCAGAGAAAACACTTGTCCCATCCTAGGCAGACAAATCTGTTCCAATTTAGGTCTTGTCAAGCGAGTAAACACCTGTCAAACAATCACACAGGAATACCAAGAAGTATTCGAAGGGATAGAATGTTTGAAAGGATATGAATACGAGGCAAAGTTTCAGACTTCGGACATGAACATGCAAGTAAGACCACCCAGACCTATTCCTCTATCTATTAAAGAAAGAACTTGAGGAAATGGAAGACAATGGGATTATAAAGAAAGTAAATTACCCTACCCCCATCTCCAGTCAGATGGTTATAGCAAAACAGAAAAGAAAAATACGTATATGCATTGACCCATCGGATATCAATAAAGTAATTCTAAGAAGCCATTTCCCATTACGGACTTTTGATCAGATTGCAGTAAACCTGCATGGTTAAAAATACTTCACAAAGTTGGATCTGAAGAAAGGATACTGGCAGATCAAAGTAGCCCCCAACTCACAACGCTACTTTACCTTCAGCACTCCGTGGGGAAGATATATGTTCTTGAGAGTTCCCTTTGGAATCAAAACTGCTCCTGAAATATTCCAGAAAATCATGGCAGACTTACTCCAAAACCTTGAGGGTACGGAAAATTCAATGGACGATATCCTGATCCATGCTCCGGATCCACAGACCCTGGAAATAAGGACAAGAGCTGTGCTACAGAGGCTAAAAGAAAATGGAATCAAATTGAATAGAGATAAATGCAAATTTCAACTTCAAGAAGTTCAATTTTTAGGTCATATTGTCACGACAGAAGGCATTAAAATTGACCCTGAGAAAGTGCGCGCAATAGGAGAAATTAAGTCACCGAGCAACAAGCAAGAACTACAGCGTCTCTTAGGAATGATACAATACCTGAGCAAGTTCATCCCTAACCTTGCAGAGAAAACCAAAAACATGAGGATGCTTTTGAAAAAAGATACACCTTGGCTATGGGACGAATCCCTCGATTGTGATCTCTTAGAGATCAAAACTTTGCTCAGAACTGCACCAACTCAGAAATTATTTAATCCCAACGGAAATCTGACACTTTCAGTAGACGCCAGTTCATATGCCCTTGGAGCGGTTCTATTACCAAACAGAAAGCCCATAGCCTACGCTTCATCAGCTCTCAACTCCACTCAGCAGAACTACGCTCAGATAGAAAAGGAAGCTCTTGCCATCAAATTTGGATGCGACAAATTCCATCAACTCATTTATGGCAAAACTGTTGACATCGAGACGGACCACCGTCCTTTAGAAACCATATTCAAGAAGCCATTAAGCAAAGCACCCCCGAGGCTCTCCAGAGAATTTTTCTACAGATACAACAATATGATCTCAGGATTAAATACAAGAAAGGAAAAGAACTGCTAACAGCCGATCTACTAAGTAGAGACTGCTCCTATGAAGACACCTACTTGGAAGAGAACTTCGAAGTACTGATGACCACCCCGACAAATAAGTCAAGTTATGAGGAACTTCAAGCTCTTACAAAAGAGGACCAAGAACTACTTAAAACTAAAAAACCTAATCTTATATGGCTGACCAAACTACAAATCAGCAGTCCCTGAAAGCTGCAAAAAATACTGGCCATATAGAGATGAACTCTCGACAAACGAAGACCTACTCTTCAAAGGTAGCAGAGTCTTCATTCCCCTAAGGTGGAAAGCAACGATACTCAAGTTAATCCACGAAGGACACCAAGGAACAAACAGCTGCTTGAGAAGGGCCCGAGACTCAATATACTGGCATGGCATGTCCCAAGACATCATCAACACAGTAGAAAATTGTAGGACTTGCCAAGAAAATCAGAGGAACAAGACAAAAGAACCAATGATCATAAAAGAGATATCGAGTCTTCCTTGGGAGATAGTCGCAGCTGACATTTTCTCAATAAAAGGAAAAAATTACCTGTTAATAACAGATAACTACTCTGGATTCATTGATTTCAAAGAAATGAAGACAATGAACTCTGCAGAAACTATTGAATCTCTTTAAAAATGGTTTAGCGTACATGGAATTCCCAGACTCCTGGAAACTGATAATGGGCCAAACTTTACGTCCAGGGACTTTAAAGACTTTCAAAAGAAGTGGTTGTTCGACCACCAGACATCAAGTCCTCTATATCCTAAATCAAACGGATTAGCAGAGAGAGCAGTACAGACAGCCAAGAACCTCATCAGGAAGTGTTTGGATTCAGGACAAGAAGTGGAACTAGCACTTTTGAACTTTTACAACACTCCTAGAGATGGACTTCCTTCACCGGCTCAGTGTCTGTTCAGTCGCAGGACCAGAACCCTCCTTCCCACTAGCACTCATCAGTTGGAACCAGAAATCTAAAAGGGACATACACAAAACCTAAGAAATAAGCGGGAGAAGCAGAAAACACACCACGATAAGACAGCTAAGACAACGCGAAGCTTCAAGGAAGGTGAAAAGACAATGCTGAAACAGCATCACCGCGAATGGATCCCTGCTAAAGTTACCCAAGAAGTAGCTCCAAGATCATATAAAGTGCAAACACCTACTGGTGAGTACCGCCGCAACAGCTCCTTCATGCGACACACGAATCTGGAGAGTCCAAAGCAACAGCGAAGGAGAATCCCGAGAATCCCGGAGATCCCCAAGTCAACTCTACCGGAAGGACCTGGCCCGAGCGGGGATAAGGAACAGGCTCAAGTTCCTGAAAAACTCAATACTTCTCCAAGACCATTCTCAGCCCAGGAACCCAGCAGTGATCACCAGAATGCGGAGCAGAAGAACGGCACCCTGCCCATTACGAGCCTCGTACAACAAGGTCCGGGCGGATCATCAAGCCACCCAAATGATTTGAGGAATGAATTTCTTCAAAGGGGGGGATGTAACGGCAGCTGGCATGCCTATATAGTAAATTATCAGTGAGCACATAATTATCACTGATGGTACTCTGTGCAGTTGCCTTTTGACTTATTGTAATATATATCACATGTAAACTTATGTCTGATATAATTTATATTATGTCTGATGTTAGCCTAAAAGAAATAAAGACTTTTCTTTTTAAACTTCCAACTTTCTTGCTGATTAACGTCAACCAACAAATACGAGGTCGTTACAGGGTTGGACTCGATGCTTCTTCAATGTCGGGCTCCCTCTTTTTTCAACAAAATAAATTACTTCAAAATGACAATATCAGAACTATTTTCTTAAAAACTACTTTTCCTGAAAACACTGTACTTGGTTGACACCCATCTACGATTTTTCGCATTCTTTCGTATCAATTAATTGCCAGTTTACGATTTCAACACAATGACCTATTTCCTTCCCAATTACTTAATTACCAGGGATCTTTTTATCGGCATACTCTGTGTGAACCAAGAAATCAGAATTAATATGGGCTAACAATTTACCTAATGTATCGGCAAGTATTAAAAACTGATATGATTATGAATTTAGTTATAATTAATTGAAAACAATCAACAATGACTAATAAACAATTTAATCAATGGCAAAAAAAGGGGGAGCACGTGGAGTGGTAGTATTATGTTCCGCCTGGCTTATATCGACAATGCGGTCCAACAAAAAGGAAAATACACATACAGAGAATGTCTTCTATTTTTCGTTTCACTCAACAACTGAAACCTTAAGTCGATGTTTACACACAACACAAAATAAAAGTCCCTATTTTCATTCTCATTTTGATTGTTTCTTTTACGCGTAGATATTGAAACACCTTTTTATTCAGCCAATAATAATAATAATTATATATTGATACAAAATTTTCTGATAAATATTTTAAAAACTTCAGATACCAATATATATTAAAAAATAACATTGGCCCGTCGTTCCTACGACAGGGAAGACGGACGCCATCATATTAATAGAATGGGATAAGTAAACATTAAAAAATCTATAATTACTAGGTTCTGACGTTGGAATATTTTGACTATATCATCGTCCAGGATAGAAAATGGCACATGTAGACGCTCTAGGCCGGAATCCAGTCTTTGTGAACCACTTCTTTAGAACGTGAAATTACCCAATGATCCCTCCTGAACCACCGGCTGAACATCATGTCCTCTGGGCGAGGTGATCCCAGAACTAACGCCCTAAGGCTCTGCGACCGCAGTTCCTACTGACATCCTGGGTTGTGGCGGACGTGTCAAAGTTCCTGAATGAACTTGTGCGGATGAAGGAGTTGAAACTCCTATACGTCAATTGAATTAAGAAAAAAGTATGTTCTGGTTGTGCAACTTAAAGTTGCTGATGTATTGCGCCATCTGTCGGAATAAATATCAAGAAATCGCTGATATAGTCTACTAGCCGAATGACCCGGGCAACGCCCGTGTTTTACCCGATTGAATGTTTTGATTCAAATACTATTTGTTACAATTATAAATTGGCGCCTTATATGAATGCATATGTTAGTTAATAACTATAGCCTATGTGCTTTATCTGTCTATGTACTGTTGACTTCCGTAGGCGTCTCTTACTGAGAAAAAGAAAGAGACGATTCCATTTGGTTATTAACTAATTTATGCATTTATTTAAGGAGCGACCCGCTCCAACACAATGGTTACAAAAACGAAAAAGCGAGTGGGGGGGGGGGGGGGGGGGGGCAAAGGTGGAGTGATCGTAGCCGACCAATAGGAGGGCGCCATTCCAAAAAAAAAAAAAAGCAAACGGTGACAGAGATGACTGATGAAGAATGACGCTCGTAACTGTATATAGAATACCACAATGACGAGAGCCAACAGCCTGAAACGCGTAGGTGGTCATCCTTTCTTGAATCAGTCAAGATAGGGTATTCAGCCAATAGTCTGGGAAGAATTAAAAATGAACGATTAGTTTATATTTATTCCGACATATGGCCCAAGTCATCAGCAAATTTTAGTTGCACAACCGAGAGGTGTTTTTTTCTTAATTTATCAACCTGATCACAGTACAATTTTAATTTGTTTTTTTTACTTGAGAAACGTTTATTTCAAATCGCCGCCCACTTGAATTGTAATCGAATTGTTAATAATTCTCTATGTACCTTTTTAATCCACTTTTGTTTACGTGAAAGAGTCAATCCCATCTTTAGAAACAATTTAGGAATTCGAATGTCTGGAGATAATAGCGTTTCCTAACACATGATCAAGTATATTTTTTTAGAAATTAGGCTCTACATGTTTCATACAGCAAGTTTCGCTTTTTAAAGACAGTTTAAATATGTTTATTTTTAAAAATATATTGATTTTTAGGTATTGATTGTTTTTCTTCGTCCGTTTGTCAATATCCCAAACACACACACACACACACACTCGGCCGTGCGGCACGCATTTGTCGATTTCGAGGCGGCCATCGAGCGCGCTCGGGATTCCCATCCCAGGATCCTCAGCGGGTTGTCCGAGCTCAGGAGGGCCTTGGCTCCCAAGACTAGACGTCACCGCGGCAAGCGCTAACCTAATGTATATACCCCTCTCTTCTCTCTTTCTCTTTGAGATGTAACATTGTCTAGAAGACAATAAACTATTTTCAATTGTCACACACACACACACACAAAAGCCTTTATTAAGACACACAGGTCTTACAGAAGATTCTCCTTGGGGTTACAAGACGGAGAAACCTATGAAAGTGGGAAATAAAAAATGGAGAAAGATTATATACATATGGTAAATATATACAGATTATAAGAAAGAATAAAAAATAAGAAAAAAAATAAAAAAAATTGGAAATATGGATGGGAGAAGTGGAGAGCGAAAAGAGGAAAGAAAACAGGTATTTACATATGGAACAAGTCAACAATATCCCAAATACAATATAGGTCATTACAATTTTTTATGAGTAATTAGAATATGCCTTTTACAGTAAGTGCACCACCACATGTCTACACATGCAGAAAGTAGCTCGACTTTGCTCTTACAAAGTACATGTTGGAGCCATTGAAACAATTATTTAATTTTAAAATGGAAAGCACACACACAGGCTGGCCACTGTAGAAATCTATCCCGAGTCTTGTTGTCCCAAACCCACCACGTAACACAATGACATCGATTGTAGCCAGTCCCAAGACAGTTTGGCCATCCTATAAACCCGACAAAAATACTCTATAAAAATAGATAAAGTCTCACCAACACGAGTTCCAGGAAGCCATTTACCTCGCATATTCAAAACGGGGAGATAGATAAACCTAATGAAAATTGTCAATTAATTAAAAACATCTAATTAAATGAAGCATGTCTGTTACCATTAGCTAATTGGTACGTGGAGATGCCCCCGTGGGATGCTGGGTAATGGTTACCGTGACGTCACCACGATGACGTCACACCGATGACGTGAAAGGTCTTTGACACGTGACGTTTTTCCAAGAAATAAATAATGTTGTTGGGGCTGGGAATTTTCGAACTGAGTTGAAATGACCGTCCAGGTGGCGTTACCATAAATTGATGGCGCAATGTCTTCGAGAAAATCTCTCCGTTTGTTTTCTACAAATACGTCGCGGCTTCAACTCGGAGGTTTTGTGGAGCGATTGTTTATAGGGAGGGCAAAATCATCTCTTTTTTTTTTTATTCAACAACAATTTAGCATGGACCGACAATGCGTATCTTTTTTTTAAATATAAAAACTAATAAGCTCTTGGTCACAAAACGCTCTTCGACTGACTTTAAAAGAGATGCTGAAATGAGACACATTTAGCTATATAATGCCAACAAGAGATGCTGAAATGAGACACATTTAGCTCTATAATGCCAACAAGAGACCAATGAGAGGCATTTAGTTCTATAACGCCAACAAGAGACCAATGAGAGACATTTATCCCTATAACGCGAACAAGAGATCAATGAGAGACATTTAGTTCTATAACGCCGACAAGAGACCAATGAGAGACATTTAGTTCTATAACGCCGACAAGAGACAAATGAGAGACATTTATCTCTATAAGGCCAACAAGAGACCAATGAGAGACATTTAGCTCTATAACGCCGACAAGAGACCAATGAGAGACATTTAGCTCTATAACGCCGACAAGAGACCAATGAGAGACATTTAGTTCTATAACGCCAACAAGAGACCAATGAGAGACATTTATATCTATAACGCCAACAAGAGACCAATGAGAGACATTTAGCTCTATAACGCCAACAAGAGACCAATGAGAGACATTTATCTCTATACCGCCGACAAGAGACCAATGAGACACATTTAGCTCTATAACGCCGACAAGAGACCAATGAGACACATTTAGCTCTATAACGCCAACAAGAGACCAATGAGAGACATTTATCTCTATACCGCCGACAAGAGACCAATGAGACACATTTAGCTCTATAACGCCGACAAGAGACCAATGAGAGACATTTAGCTCTATAACGCCAACAAGAGACCAATGAGAGACATTTATCTCTATAACGCCAACAAGAGACCAATGAGAGACATTTATCTCTATAACGCCGACAAGAGACCAATGAGAGACATTTAGCTCTATAATGCCGACAAGAGACCAATGAGAGACATTTAGCTCTATAACGCCGACAAGAGACCAATGAGAGACATTTAGTTCTATAATGCCGACAAGAGACCAATGAGAGACATTTAGGTCTATAACGCCAACAAGAGACCAATGAGAGACATTTAGCTCTATAACGCCGACAAAAGACCAATGAGAGACATTTAGTTCTATAACGCCAACAAGAGACCAATGAGAGACATTTAGCTCTATAACGCCGACAAGAGACCAATGAGAGACATTTAGCTTTATAACGCGGACAAGAGACAAATGAGAGGCATTTAGCTTTATAAAACCAGGCGAAGAGAGTTTTGGGCTAGGGGAAACGTATTCATTTTTATATTTCAACAAGAGATACGCATTTCTAATCCATGTGGTAATATGTCGAATATTATCTAGAGATGTAAACTTATTTTAAGACATAATTTGTATGCTTCCATCTCAATCGTGACCTTGGAATTATGATCCAAAAACGACTAAAATTCACAGTCTATTAGCAGGTTCCAGCAGTAATCTGTCATCATGTGGGTGTCCCATCTTCCCTGGTACCGATCTTCCATAGTTCTGATGTCCTGGTGAAATATTTCACCTTGCTCCTCACTCATATCACCCAAACTGTCAGGAAAGAGGTCCAAATGGCTATGCAAGTAACGAAATTTTATACTAATTTTGGAACCAAGTTTTTGAAGTTTATAAGATTTTTGTTCACTATCTCTTGAATGTTCTCAGCTCTGTAGTTACCCAAAAAAATTCTAACTACCAAGACGAACGAGCTGCAAGCACTGGATTCAAGTTTATTCATGGAGTTGACAAAATTGGAATCCTTAATGAGGTGTCGTATCTGAGGGCCATCAAAAATTCTATCTTTCAGTTTTTCGTCAATGAGTCCAGGAAATTTGCGCTCTGTGCATTGAGAACAGGACTCATCATGTTAAAGGGCTTCAACAAGCGGTTTCATCAACCCTAATTTTATTTGTAGTGGAGGCAGATTAATTTTTTTTCTCGAGAAATGAGAGGTGTAAAATGATGTTCCTTTCGCCAACATCCATGTTCTCCCTCACAGGTCAGGCCCTTCTTATCCAGTGATCATGTTGAGCTCTGCTATCCCAGAGACACAAGAAACATGGGTATTTCGTGTATAGCCATCTTGCTGGACAAGAAGAAAATTCATCATTTTGAGATCAACGCAAACTGTCCACTGATGCTCGTTTAACTTTATTTTTTCTATGACAAACGCAAATGTCTCATACACTTCTTTCACATTTGTTGGATGAGAGAGTGGAATCGACCCATACTTATTGCCATTGTGAAGGAACGCACACTTTAAACTCCGTTTAGAACTGTCAATAAAGAGACGCCAATCACATGGTGAATACACAGGAAGACCCATTTTCAGCTGTAGAAATCAAGCGGAAGTAAATCCTTTTCACGCTTACGATAGAATGTTATTTTGTTACTGAGGCGAGTAGATTTTTTCTAGCCAACCAAGAAGCAAGTACCTTAGAAGATTCTTTCGAGAGGCTCAGGGACATAATGAGATCATTTAGTTCCTTTTGGTAAAATTATTGACGACAAGAATAAGAACCAACATAATCACTATCTTCATCCTCTGTATTATGACTTAAAACAATAGCATTTTCAAAGAGCTGTGGAAGGCCATGACAAGTTGGGATAGGTACGTCTTCTGAGTGAGGAAGTGGACTATTACAGAAGGTAGGTTAGGATAAGTCTATTTGTGGAGATTGTTTCTGTTGATACCAACAATGCTGAAGGTACAGAAATAGTAATCGTTAGTGTGGTCTTTTGGTTCTCTCCGAATCATTGGCACTCCGAACTTAAGGCTTCTTTTTTTACCATTTGTCCACTGGTGCAAATATTAAATACAAAACCAGAAAAACAATTTTGAGTCCACATTTTATCTTGGTTTTCCTAGTTCAACTCCAAAGTAAGCGCGGTAGGTCTTTTTTACGAAGTCGGAAATGGGTTTCCTGAAATCTTGCATTGTGTACTTATCACATATTAACAAAACATATTGAATTGGTTGACGCAGGACCTGCTAGCGGGAATGAAGTAGCCTATAAAATATCAGATTTCTACATGGTCTAGATGTATATTAAGAACTAGATGATTACCCCGTTCTACAAACGGGTCTAGAACGACAGTCATTTCAAAATCCCCCTTATTAAAGTTTTACTTGTATATATGTATGTGGCACCACAAGCACTTGTAGTCATAGGGCCAGAGTTGTTTCAGGCGTCAATAGGTAACACAAAGGACGAGGCAGGTTGGATGTCACCACAGAGAGAGAGAGCCAAAGACGCGGACAAGGTCCAGGAGGGGTGATCTTACATGAGGGAGAGATTATCTGCTATCGTCCAGCCGTTTGTCGGTGGGGGAGCGGACGTAAAACTACTAACGACTCCGGATTCTTGTCCTGTCTTGGACGCGGCGGACTCTCAATAAAACTTTTTTGCTTCGTTTTGTATTACATGAAGGCCAAGCTGGCGCGTCAAATTGTATCTAAATCCTGGGACTGTTACACTATTTATAATTCTGGTACATATGAAAATCTAGTGTATCTTTATAGATAACTAGCCGAATGACCCGGGCAACGCCCGGGTTTTACCCTATTCAAATACTATTCGTTACAATTATAAATTGGCGCCGTGGATGTCACTCTTGTGAAACGTACCGCTCCAAACTTTGTGTCTGAGAAGCGA
>CP092869.1:32043491-32056990 GCA_030710605.1 Cordylochernes scorpioides | reverse complement strand
CGAAAAACACCTAAAACCTCCTCCAATAGATGTCATTTTAGCCTATTTCTAGTCTGGGACTGGTATGGGAATCGCCGACTGCTGTGGTCCTGTTTCCTGGGGAAAATAATTGTAAATATCCGTTTATTTTGACTCTAGTATGTAAATAACTGTAAATACCCGTTAATTGATATTTGAGCTCTTATGTAATTGTGAATATATATAAATGACCAAAAATGATTTGACAACTCTGTGTATTTTGTTCTTCTAACTTGTAAATTGTAAACAAGAAGCTTATAATATTTTTTGTTCTTTCCTGTTTTAAATTGGATCTTAAATAAAATAATGATATAAAAAGGATTATCTTTTTAACTCAACCCAAATTAACACAATTGGTAGCAGAGCGTGGTTTATTGAATATTGATTTTTCACAATATGAAATGTGATCCAAAAAAAATACCAAGAAATCCTAGGAAATTTGCTGTTTATAAGTGTAAAGACAAGACCTGACCTATCTTTTCCTCTGACACAGTAATGTGTATTAAAGATAACAATAAAGGAGGAGTGTTATCAGACTAGTTGCCGGTTGCTATTGTGGGTCTCTATCCAACATCACACGGCCAATCTTCTGGTAAGTCTCTCGAGTCACCCGACCAGTGGTAAGGTCGAGAGATACTGCCAAAGAGAGAGGAGATCCACGTGAGTAGTGGTTCTCAGAGGGTCTTTCGGCGGTCTGCAGGGTAAGGCTGCAGAGATGAAGCAACGGAGCCTGTTTAGGTGATCCACGATGGAGAAGGCGGAGTCGTCGCGAAGAAACGGAGGGGCCACGCGTTACAATATGTACATCCTCTTTACCGATGATAGAAGCGGTACTGTATCCCTGTTAAAGGTCAGTGTATTTGGCACCGTTGGTATCAACAACGCGCATTATAAAATCCTTATCGCGGAAGAGAGTCAACCACTCCTCTATTTCTTGACTCAACAAGGTCAATTCCAATTCAAACGTTTACCATTTGGATTAAAATAAGTGCCACAAATATTCAAATGTGTATCACTCGAATGATCCACAGAAATAACTTCCCTTTCATATCCTTTATCTGATTCTCACAAAATAACACATTACCCACTTTTAATCATTAAACATTTTTAAAGCAGAAAATCAACCTTAAAAATGAAAATTTAATCAAAATCAAATAGATTTCATGAATACTATATTACAGCAGAAACTTACTTTTATTATATTAAAAAATTTGAAATTATCAATGCCGTACAACCCCCTATATTAATATTAAAATCATACACTCATTTTTATAGGGGCCGTTAACATTTACCCAAAAATTTATCCCCGAATACGCGAGACTTCGCCACCCTTAAACCAACTGCTAAAGAAGAACACCAAATGACAGTGGAGCCCAGCTTGTAAACAAGCATTCGAAAACTTGAAGCAACACCTCGCCTCACAACCCGTGTTACATTTATTTCAAGAGAGATTTCCTTGTCAAATATTTTGCGACGCCTTCACACAGGGCATCGCATGTGTACTTAAACAAGTATTTCCTGACGTTAACACCTACACTGTACAATATTATAGTGGCGCGTTACGCTTCTATGAGCGTAACTACCCAAAATATGAGCTGTAATGTTTGGCCATTGTAGAGAACGTCGACCAATTCCGGGTGTATTTTAAAGGTACAAAATTTGTCATTTACTCGGATCATCACATCCTACAATGGATAAATATAATTAAAATTATCTCCGGACGTTACTTCCGCTGAAGCCTTCGATTCTTGTCGTACGACTATGAGGTCATGAGATACCTCAAAGGCTCGCGTCAGTGCGGAGAGAGCAGACGTTTTCTACCGTAACCCTTTCGTCGGATTTCTTTCCACAGCCCAAATGAAAGATAATCAAGGCGAATAACGGAGATAGGTTAGGTATATCCTCAATGAAAAAGACCTAACATCCATCATGCGACACGGTGTCACTAAGATAATTGTCCCACCATCACTCTGCGTAACACACTCCTACAATGTGCCCCTCGCCACTTCAATCACCCTGGCATATCGCAGATGACCGGAGTTATAAATACTAGTGGGTAGGCCTGATCAACCACAATCTCTCTGAGAATTATGAAACGAGTATTGGTGCTCGAATTCAAATATTTCTGTCTTTGAGACATGCGCTATGAGATGAAACGCCACAGACTATATAACTCAAATCAAGGCGAGAGGTGCAACAGCTACCTTGGCGGTCATAGCGCTATCCCCACCCGCTGCCAATATGTCCCAGCACTGTCTGACTAGAGTCCTGCAGAAACGCCGTTAGTAGAGCTGGAAGTCACACCGCAGAGCGTAACGTTTGTTATACACAGCAGCTCTAAGTAGAATTCAGACTTTATTATCAATAGAGTTGTTACCGATTACTTTTATGTTTGGACTTCACACGATTTTAAGAAGATTTCTGAGTTCCTTCAAATTGATTGGTGGGGAATTTAACTGAACAGAAGGCAACTGACATTCCCTCCACTGTGACAAGAGTTTGTCGGCCTCGACCATCTACTGGATGGAGTCCAAGCCACCAGATGTTCCAAGAAAGACAACATTCTCCATACAACTAGCATGCCCCAAAGTTATATAAGTGTGATAGAAACATAGACAATAAAACTGATTTGTTAAGAAGAGAGATGTTCCATGCTATGATGTCAACATCATTCTATCTTAACATAAAATATGCTCTATTTCTTTAACATATTTTAAAATATCGCCTTTCATCATTTTATTATATCATTCATCTTTCGTTTTCTAAATACTCATTTTTACGAAACTTTCTTTTCCACATTTGTGCTCTAGGGTAATTATAATCTAGTGGGTGATTCTCAGTTTTTATCTATGATATCCCACTTTGCGCTTTAGGAATAGTTATATCTTATCTATATTCTCCTCTTTAAGATAGGTTTTCCTTCTCGAAATAACATTGGGTAATAGCTCACTTAATAATGGTTGCTATTTGAGCATATAAGATTTGTAATTTAGTTTAGCAATATGTTGAATACAAGTCTATCGGTATCGTGTTGATATCTGTCAAATTCCAGCCATTGAGTTGGGCCAGTACACATCACTTGATATCAGCCAACTTCTGGCTAGCTCTGCCGCTGACCTTGGTGAGAAAGAGCTGTCCAGCTGGCCCTCATCAGTAGAGAGGCGACCCCAGACTTGACATCTGAGTTGGATTCCTATAACTTAGTTGAGTGTTTGTAGGGAATGTCAGAATGATCATAGAAATTCTTACCCGATTTCTTCAACATATTTGATATTTACATTCACATAGATGTACAGTTTCTTATTTCCAAATATGAACCAACGGGATCATAATATTGTCGCGGAGATGAATAAAGCAAGGGCAAGTTTGGGGATAATTAATTTATTATAAGCGATATTTATAGGGAGATGGATAAAGTACAACTTACCCAAGTTAAAGTTAATCCTAATGAGGGACGTCAGCTCCCCCCGCCGGCCAGATTCCCCAGAACCCCTCACACCCGGTGTCCAGCGATGATTGACAGACGACCCATGGGGCCTCTTGTGATTGGGGCCGCTGAGCTTCTTGACATTACTCCCTCCTTAGAAAAAAAAACAGCGACCCGCTGATTAGCTTGTCTCAGCCCTTGTTCTGGAAGGAAATCTATCACGGCTGGTGTTCCCTAGCAGAAGGGACCCTACCTAGGGTCCAGGTAGGGCTTCATCCGAATAACATGGACGATATCCTTGGCTTTCCGTGATCGGGGAGAGGGGTCCACGGGCTCTACTTCATACGTAACTTCTGAAAGCTTCTTGGTCACCTTATAGGGACCGAAGTATCTCTTCAGTAGCTTTTCTGATAGTCTTACTTTTCGGATGGGAGTAAAAACCCACACAAGATCATCCTTCTGGTAATAGACTGGAGTATGTTTCTGGTCGTATAGTCTACGGTCTTTCGCCTGTGATTGTAGAAGGCGTGATCGGGAGAGTTGACGCGCTTCCTCAGCTCTGGTCACAAGTTCTACAACGTAGTCGTTAGAGATCTCATCTGGTAGGTAGGGTAGTACGGCATCGATGTAGGTCTCGGCCTCGCGGGCGTGGACAAGAAAGAACGGGGTGTAGCCGGTCGCCTCCTGTTTAGCAGTGTTGTAAGCAAAAGTTACATAGGGCAAAACTTGGTCCCAGTCCTTCTGCTCAACACCTGTGTACATGGACAACATGTCTCCCAGAGTTTTGTTGAACCTTTCAGTCAGGCCGTTGGTCTGGAGATGGTATGCCGTTGTAAATCTGTGCACAATTCCGCACAGAGCATTGATCTCTTTTATTACTTGAGAAATGAAATTTCTGCCGCGATCTGTTATCATTTCTCTAGGAGCTCCATGCTTCAAGATGACGTCTTCAACCAGGAACTTAGCTGTTTCGATTGCTCCTCCGTCTGGGATCGCTTTCGTTATGGCATACCTTGTCATATAATCGGTGCACACAATGATCCAACGGTTTCCATCTTTAGAAACTGGAAATCTTCCAAGGAGATCAACCCCGACTTTATAGAATGGCTTTTCTACGGGCGGTATGGATACAAGTTGTCCAGCCGGACGTCGAGGTAATTTCTTCCTTCGTTGACACTCCCGACAATGGCTTACATATTGGCGAACAGTTCTATAAAGGCCAGGCCAATAGAATCGTTTTTTGACTTTGTCATACGTCCGGGCGAAACCCAAATGCCCAGCCGTAGGAGCATCATGTAAATCTGCCATAACTTCCGATCTTAAGTGCTTAGGGATCATCATAAGCCAGGGTCTTCCAGTTGTGCTATAGTTTTTCTTGTATAAGATGCCGTCGATAATGCTGAATTCCTTTTTGGTGTAGCCCGAGTTTAAATTATCGATTATTTTAGCCAAATCCGGGTCTTTAGTCTGCTCTATATCGACGTTGGTTAGTGACATCACAGCACTTGGTTGATCGTTCTCAAGCGGGCTCCTTGACAGACAATCGGCATCCTTATGTTTGCGTCCGCTCTTGTAGATAACGGTCACGTCAAATTCTTGCAACTTCAGCGCCCATCTTGCCAAACGGCCAGAAGGATCTTTCTGCCCTACCAACCAACATAGAGAATGATGGTCAGTGACAACCGTGAATGGTCGACCAAACAAATATGGGCGGAATTTGCTAATAGACCAGACTACAGCAAGGCATTCTTTTTCCGTTGTAGAATAGTTATTTTCATCCTTTGTCAAGCTTCTAGATGCATAAGCTATAGGCCGCTCCTTTCCACCTTGTATTTGTAGAAGAACAGCTCCAATACCATGTCCGCTTGCATCCGTGTGCAGATGGGTATCAGCGGATTCATCAAAGTGTCCTAAGACAGGCTCTGAAATTAGAGCTGTTTTAAGGACTTCAAACGCTTTCTCTTGAGCTGCATCCCAATAAAATTGTTTTTCAGTCTTCAGTAGGTCATGCAAAGATCTAGCTTTGTCGGCAAAGTTCTCAATAAATCTTCGGTAATAGGAACATAATCCAAGAAAGCTCTTCAGTTCAGAGATATTCCTTGGCCTCGGAAATTTAGAGACGGCTTCAACTTTATCTGGATCTGGATGAATTCCATTGGCGTCAACAAGGTGTCCCAAAATCTTTATCCTCCTTGATCCAAAAAGACACTTTTTGTGGTTCAAGCTTAGTCCAGCTTTCTGGATGCAGCTTAATACAAGTTGTAGACGACGTAGATGTTCCTCAAAAGTAGGTGCGTAAACTACGATGTCGTCCAGGTAGCAAAGGCACATGTTCCATTTAAGACTGCCCAGAACACTATCTATCATCCTTTCAAACGTTGCTGGAGCGTTGCAAAGACCGAAAGGCATTACTTGGAATTCATACAGCCCATCTGGAGTGATGAAAGCAGTTTTCTCCCTGTCTTTTTCGTCCACTTCAATCTGCCAATACCCGGACCGAAGATCCATCGTGGAGAAGTAACTAGAGCCAGCTAAACTGTCCAAGGCATCGTCAATGCGTGGCAGCGGGTAAACATCTTTTTTTGTTATCTTATTTAATCGACGGTAATCTACGCAGAATCTCCAGGTCCCGTATTTCTTTCGAACTAGAATAACTGGAGATGACCAAGGACTTTCAGAGGGCTTCACGATGTGATTTTCAATCATCTTGTTCACTTCATCTTGAATTAGTCGTCGTTCACTTGGTGCTACTCTATAGGGTCGCTGTTTGATAGGAGACTGGTCGCCTGTGTTTATCTTGTGCTTCACAGTACTGGTGGGCTTAATAGGAGTACTCCCAAAGTCAAATATGCCAATAAACTCGTCAAGGCATGAAACAAGCTGTAACCTTTGAATTTCAGACAGCCCTGGATCTAGAGTAAGGTTTATCTTCTGTGACCATTCACGTGACTTTAGCTGCGTTTCTTGTAACTTATCGCTGGATTCAATAAGACTGCAGATATTCCCATTATCATAACTTTCCATGGTGCACATATTCATTCCTGATGGAATCAGTTGCGGCCAAGACGCTCCATTCGCCACCCAAATGCTACCTCGGCCGTGTCGAAATGTAACCAATGAGTTTGGTATAAGAACTTCCTTTCTTAATAATAAGTCCTTAGAAGTTGAGACTAAAACATCTCTAACACCACATATTTCTTCGTTTATCACACTGATCTTCTTTATTGATTTAGGCGGGATGACAAAGTCGTCGGAAGCAAACAATCTCTGGTTTTCCTCCTCTCGAGATTCCAGGACGGAGGTTTCCCCGAGATGGAGTTCATTTCTGCCACAATCAATGACGGCCTCGGTGGCCTTGAAGAAGTCCCATCCAAATATGATGTCATGGCTGCATTCCACCATAACAACGAATTCAAATGAGATATTCAGACCATTAACTTCTATGTTCAGGACACATTTTCCTAGGGTCTCTATTATATTTTTGTTTGCGGCTTTAAGAATGGGACCTGGTTCTTTGAAGAGAGGTGTCTTTAGTTCGCGTCGAAATTGGTCTGAAATAACAGAAAAGTCGGCTCCTGAATCCACCAATGCTTTAATTTTGCGTCCATTTATTTCGACCATAACAAAATTTTCTTTTAATTTAGCGGCGATATACCCTGGAGGATTTTCCTCAATGGCGACCTCACCCCCGTTAGAAGCCGCTCCACTTAGTTTTTCACATTCTGAGGCATGGGAGAACGGCTGAAACGACGGGCTGGCGACTGGGATTGTCTTCGGGCTGGCGACCTTGCGCGGCTTGGATGTGGGGAAGAGCTCCGGTAGAAGTACGTCGAGGTTTGGGGCGTTACATAGTCGTCGTCGGCGTCATATCTCGGGGGTCGACTCGAAAATCCAACATTTCTTCCTGCTCCGCCATTCCTTGACCTGGCTTCAGCGAAGACCTCTCGTCGTTCCCTACAATAACGGACGACATGTCCGGGTCGTCCGCAGTGGAAGCAGATAGGTTTGTCGTCGTAGGTTCTCCAATGTTCCGTTTTCCTGGGTTGGGTTGGTCGGTCGATATTATAATAGGGCGTTCGTGGTTGTTGTTGTACCACGTTGACTTGTGGTCTGGTAGGTTGTAGAGCACGGCTGACCTCTTCCCTCACAGTCTGTTCCAGGGCGTTCACCTCTCGGAGAGGATTGATCACTTCAGGTGCTGAGAAAATCTTTTGTATCTCTTCTCTAACGATGCG
Organism: Cordylochernes scorpioides; assembly: GCA_030710605.1. Taxonomy (NCBI): domain Eukaryota; kingdom Metazoa; phylum Arthropoda; class Arachnida; order Pseudoscorpiones; family Chernetidae; genus Cordylochernes; species Cordylochernes scorpioides. The sequence continues at coordinate 32,049,310 of CP092869.1, read as the reverse complement.
GCGAATTAACGCGGCCAAGTCGTCTGAGTCGTCAACACACGAAATGGGCATTACGTTTGACAACCTGGCGAATTTCGTACGGCCGATCCTGCGCTGCTTGACGGTTGTCAGATGACGGCAAAACTTCAGGATCTCATCTACTGTCTGTATGTCTTTCGCCACCAATACCTGGTATGTGTCCTCCGAAATTCCCTTTATAATGTGAGCAACTATCTCACCTTCTTCCATGCGAGGGTTCACCTGGTGGCAGAGACTAAGAATCTCCTGGATGTATGACTCGCTGGATTCCTCGGCCTTCTGTGCTCTTGACTTCAGAACTTCCTCGGCGCGTCGAGCAGAATCCTCTTGCAGTCCGAACACACCGCGGAATGCGTCTTCAAAGCTTCTCCACGAGTTGAGTGATTCTTCGTTATTATCAAACCACCTTCCAGCAGTTCCGTTCAAGTAAAATACGACGTTGGCAAGCTTCATGGTCTCGTCCCATCTGTTGTATTTCGACACTCTCTCGTACTCTTTCAACCACTGTCCAGGGTTTATATTTCCATCTCCAGAAAAGGTAGAAGGATCTCGTTGGCGCTGACAAGGGAGGTAGGATCCGCTAACAGTAGGTCTGTGGTCGTCTTCCATTTCTATTCGTTGTGGCAAAGGTTGAAGAATTGGTTCACGTCCCTGTAGACGTCGACTTCTTCGAAGTTCCGTCACGCTACCCAGCGTCTCCGCCAAAATATGTCGCGGAGATAAATAAAGCAAGGGCAAGTTTGGGGATAATTAATTTATTATAAGCGATATTTATAGGGAGATGGATAAAGTACAACTTACCCAAGTTAAAGTTAATCCTAATGAGGGACGTCAGCTCCCCCCGCCGGCCAGATTCCCCAGAACCCCTCACACCCGGTGTCCAGCGATGATTGACAGACGTCCCATGGGGCCTCTTGTGATTGGGGCCGCTGAGCTTCTTGACAATATCATCAGATATTGAGCCTTAGTAAACTTCTTGAGGGTTTCTTAATATATCCATTACATATAAAATATATTCCTTTTTTTGAGAAACTTTAATAGAAAATTTTGATTCTATCTTTTCTTAAGGATTATAAATTGTTTTGTTACTAAAATTTTGAAAAAAGACATTACTATTTCTCTATAAATAACTTTATTTTTTATCGGAATTTGTTATATGGAATTAAAATTTTCATAAATGATCAAATTTAGGCCACAAGTAATATTAGAGATGCTTTTAATATTCACACATCAATGGCTTTCCTATTTTCAATTAAATGGATTTTTGAATATTTTTCCTTGACGAGAATCATAACTTCTCATTTATCATTTTCACATTATATTATTTCAAAATAGATTTATTTATTCAATTTAAAAATGACCACACAACATATATTTATAGAATAAATACAAATATGGTTGTCTCTCTATCAACACTAGTTTGAAAATAGGCTATTTTTACCATAAAAATGATTTCATCATTGTTAAAACGAAAGTCGAACTTATTTAAAAAAGAATATTTCAAGCTAATCGTGATGAAAATATTCAGTAAAATAATTCTTTTCTACATATCAGATTCCTCTCCCGTCAAAATATATGTTGAACTCCATCTATTGACCGACTCCGCCTACTCGGGTCGGTGACAAAGCTAAAAACCAGCTTTGGCAAACTCAGAAGACCAACGTGGAGACCACAGTTTCTATATGATGGGATTAAGTACACTGATGGACAAAAATTAAGGAAGTTATACCTTTTAAAATGTAAATCGGAATTCAGACAATAACTATGAAAGATATTACAGTGACCTTTATTAAAGACGCACGAGATAGCCAAGTGTGAAAAAATCCTCTGTCGCTTATTTTAGCGTTGTTCATGAGTGTACTTATGCTTACGTCATCATTCGAAAATTTTGATTTTCGGTCCATTTTCTTGTCGATGGTTCAGAAATTCATTGAGAATTTCTGCCCGAATATCTGGGCTTAGATGGGCTACATCTTAATGAGATTAATGTAGTACTTCGGTGCAGCACATATCTATTAAATCTCTTAATTGCCTTTGAATAAAATAAATAAGGCCGTTTAGTGCCAACTTTGAACCCAATATCTTCTTGTGCAAAATTTCAGTTTAAAGGTGTTGTAACAACTAGGTTTAGATATAGTGGTATCTTCATTATTACTGTCAATTGCCTTTCAGTGTTTTAAAAAAATATTTTTTTTTCTCTACATTTTCTGAAACCAAGCTTGTAGAATGTTGCCATGGGCGAGGATCATTTCCGATATGTTCTATGCCTTTGTTCTCTTCTAATAATGGTCTATACACCCTCTTTTTAATAAATTTTGAAACCATTTAAGCACATATTTAGGCGAGATTTACTGTATTCTTTAAAAATCACTTGTTAGGTTTCAGATGGGAATTTAATAAGTTTAAATCAAAAATTTATATTCGTTATCTCTGCTCCATTTTGTTTCTAGGGCGAAGAACATAAAAAATTCTTTTTTCGCATGCGCTTACTGACCCTCTCTTTGAGCAAAACAATTTCAAACTATATTAGGATCAGGTCCCTAATATATCTTATTGTTTCTTTTTTATTTATCTCTTGTATAATATGTTTATAAATGCTCATATTTAAAAATGTGAATCGACTCAATTATTCCTAGTCGGGATATCGCATTTTGCGTGTTGAAATAAATAAATAAACTATATTAGAATATGTTCGTTAAGGCTTCTATTTTATTAATTTTCCATTATAAGAAACTTACCCGGATAATTCTTTATGCTCCAGGAGTACGGGTCACGCACAGTTAGCATTATAAATACGTATTGGTAAATTGTATTTATATGTTTAGTTAAAGATTGTATCGTATTTGGGACACACCTTGTATTTTAATATACAATAGTAATATACAAAAAAGGGTGTACCTGGATCTGTAAAGAAAAAAAAAAGTTCCCAAAATATATCGAGGGATAGCTCCCTCTTTATCAATTTAATGCACAGTGCAATAAATTGATAAAGAGGGAGCTATCTCTCGAAATATTTTGGATTTTCTTTTCTTTACAGATCCAGGTACGCCCTTTTTGGTATAAACTTATTTAATGGACTTAAATTTTGACTCATACAATAGTAATGTTTGGTGTTCAACTAAGAAAGTGAATAAAGACCCCCCTGTAACGCAAGTTCAGGAACCACAGATTGCTCCAAAGGTTTTCCCGTGAAAGTGGGGACAACTAAGAATAGATTTGGAATATTCTGCTTAGTCTTCTGCTTGGTGACAAACTTCCTCTCAACATTTCACATAATTTTCTTTCATTTTTATAAGTTAAAGATTTTCTCGTCAAGAGTTTCCTCATTATAATAAGAAGGTAGATGAAACAAACCTCATATTTTCTTCCACAATATTCATCCATTTAACTATTTTTTTAAAATAGTATTTGAAAATACAATTGATATAAATTTTAAATGAAAATTATATCCAACATAATACCGAAAAATCTAGAAAATTTGTTTGTTTTCAGTTTTTTTTTTTCAATTTCTTATATAAATGCTATTTTAGATTTATTTTTAATATCAACCGTCAATTGAAATTAATATGGTTTCCACAAAGTGTAAAAATGTGAGAGCCACTTTAATAAATATTTTAAAAATTATTCGGTTCATATGTAATGTCGGAAGGAATTTTGTGTCAACAATCTAAGACTAAGCAAAATACTCCAAATTTGTTCGTAGTTGCCACCATCTTCAGGGTAAGTTCTTTGAGCTTCCTAGGCTAGATGAATCTGTTCTACATTCGTCTTAATACGCCTTCTAGGTTGAAAATCGAACATAATGATTATTGAAATAGATCTGTTTTAAAATGAAATTTTAAAGATTCTAAAATATTTTAAGATAGAGTTGAGTCAAGTTTCTCGAGATCTCAGTATTCGCAATATGTCATTATTACTGAAGTTGATGCGGCGATAAAATTATTTGATTCGACAATCTTGCCTCACATGCTATACGCCGCACCCTTTTGGGCACTTGACAAAATAAAAGTAGTTGACCAAGTTCACCGACAACAACTAAGACGCTACCTGAATTTAACAAAATATACCCCGGGCTTTATGCTGAGAATGAACGAGTATCACTGGAAGTTGTCATCATAAAAAATATTTTGAGATTTTGGGTGAGGATCATAAAAATGGAAGAGAACAGGTTGCCTCGCGTTTGTTTGGCAGACCTCTGGACATTGCACAACCATCAAAGAGAAGGTTTCAAATTTGTTGAAAACCTGTCAACTATTTTGTATTCAAAGGGCTTTTCGTTCTTAGATTGTACGGACTACACTGTTATACAGACCGAAATACCCGGTATTATTCGAATAGCAACCGAACAAAGCATTGAAAATGACAAAGCGCAAATACTAAATACCTCTCAGTACAATCAATTTAAATACTTTAAAAATCAATGGAGCAGAACTATATCTACTCACAAATACTCCTCTGGCAATTAAAAGACTTATTGCGCAACTGAGGCTCCTATGGGTGTTATTCCCAGAAAATCGATCAAAGCGCTGGAAGACTGACTGTCCTTTAACTTGTGATCTATGTAATATCAGAATACAAGACGAAAAAATACATACAATATTTGGCTTCTTTTGCCTGGAGAAAAAAAGAGGGAAACTCTCGGCTGATTTATCCTTGTCTCAACCCGATAGTCAACAAATATAACTGGATAAATACAATGATGTTTGATCAAGGTCTTATTTTGGTTTATATAAATTCTACAAGGCCACAGTCACCGTTCGGAGGAGATTAATAGAATCGCCGAATGTCGTGGTCCATTTGGATGAGGAAAGCGAAGACTAGAACGCAGCTGATTCCAAACTAGCCTTTCTAGTGATACTCTAACCTTGACGTATGCACGAAGGAACGTGTGGCCACTGGACATGCGACGGACCTGGAGGATGTTGTTAGCTGCTGCGCTGCCTGAAATACAGGAGCTCCATCTATGCTTCCTTTCTTCCTGTGGTGAATCTGTATGAGACCGGTGGTCTTAATAAAGCTGTGTGTGTATTACTGAAGTTGATTATCTGAAAACCTTGGACCCCAAGTATACTTTGTTCTCCTAGTATAAAACTCCACTCTACAGTATCTGCTGGATCAGTAGATTCTCTATGAGAATAACGAATCAACTTCGATGTTTTGTTCAGAATTTCGTCAATTCTCACAGAGATCTTACTTAATGACATCATCTTGACAATGTAAAATTGATATCTGCCATAAATTTAGCTTTCAGTTCCCATTTCGCTGGTGAAAGTTGGAAATCCTTTACGCGATATCATCAATTTTATTTAACCATATCACTGCTCCATTAACATATTTTACCACATATTTCCAACTCGCAATATTATTGATCAGCTTTAAAAAAAGCAATCCCATATTGCGATATTGCGATATGCAAACTCTATATATTTTATTTGTACTTTGATAAAGCACAATTTGGATTATAACTACAAGAAAATAAGACCTAATTCAAATTTTCTTGTAGTTATTTGTGCCTTTTTTTAAAAATTCACAATACGCGTTTATAAGTTGTTTAATGTGCTTCATTTTAATAAAACCGAGGGAAAAAAACATTGAGAAATCGTAATATAACACTTATGCTACAAGGTTGTCCCGAAAGTTGGTAAACACTTGCAAAAAATTTAAATTCCAAATTAATCGCCGTTATGTATAATGTCTTTGTATTGTGTATAAAGTAATTGTATTATGTATTCGCCGTAATAATATTATCTGCAAGTAATAAGAAAACACGAACTTTTGGGACACCCTTATACTATGTGATC
>CP092869.1:32015636-32043391 GCA_030710605.1 Cordylochernes scorpioides | reverse complement strand
TATTTATAGATATATCCTGTAAAGAAAGAAAGTCTTTCCAAGTTCAAATCCTCATAGATAGCCCAGACTGTGTTAGACTAACGACATATCGTCGTTTGAACTTCTATATATCCGATTGTTGACATTGGCAACAATGTGCGATTACTGCCCTGGACTATACCACCGACCTGTTTCTTAAAGACTGAGTCCACACCACTTCTTGTTAGGCCGCGGATACCAAGGACTGGCTGACCGATGAAGGGACCACCCTACACCTGGGACCTCCTACTACTGATGACCAGTCTTAAAATTTTACATATTTAAAAAAATAATTTCACATTTAGAGAAAGTACATGTTATATAGATGTTTTCAAATAGCTATTTTTCGTCTCATATATTCAACTCACATATTTTACTTGAAAGGATATAGATTTATAAATATTACTATAGAGAAAATAAAACACTCAGAATACTACAATTTTGATATATAATATAATCTACCGTTATATATATCTTATATAAAAAAGAGATGATTTTCTGCTTGTATTTAATTATCTTGAGGATTATACTATGTTAGCTATTTGCTGGTTCTTTTTTAGGACTAAATGGTATTGGTGATGCAGTCGTGGCTAAAATCTTGAAAGTATAATAATAAAAATAGTTTTGATAAGAGATTGCTTTAATTGAGCTTTAGAATAAACATAATTTGGTAAAAGTACTGCCTGGCTTAAGGCGTAAGAATAAATAAAACAAAATATTATTTACATAATTACAAACATGTTTGAGCCGACCAACGGGGAACAACAACTACTACTATTATTGTGCCTTCTACATGCTTTGGATAAGCATTTTAAGGCATAACTCATAGTTAGGAGTCTCCAAGCGCCCGCCGCAAAGGAGGGCCAAGGAGAGGGCTGGAGAGGCGACGGCAAGGCCGTGAGCACCCCGGGGGAGAGGAGGGCTAGCGCGCGCCGTTTTGAGGGAACCAAGGCAGCACCAAGCACAACTAAGGCGCCGCAGGCTTCAAAAATAGTTAAGAGATCATTTCAGGGATCGAGATCAGGCGATCAAGACCCAGAGCTCAAGAGGTCTGGCTTTTATTCGTCTGGCTTTTATCCTTCGACGGGGAACAACAACAATGATTATTTATAGAGAAAAGCGTGACCTCTGGCGGTCGATTTAAACAGAGTATTTGAATAGATGAAATATAATTTTAAATAAAATAACACCCTAATATAGCATAATTCTAAATAAAATATTTTAATATAACATTTTAAATAACACCTTAAATAATACCTTTATATAACTCCTTAAATAATACATTTATATAACATATATATCATTGTATTTATTTTCTTTGATAAGTTATATTGAAATAAAAGCCTCCTATGGCACTCTCTATCACCAAATATTCCATTTTGAGAGCCCGATAGTATGACGGTACTAAGAGGTAATTTTGAAATATCTCTCACAAACCAAATAATATATTAAATGTATTCCTAAAATAGAGAAGCTATATAGTTACGTATTTTAAATTTTTCTTCAATATAACAGAATACGTATAACAAATATATATATTGCAAATGTACAAATACGCTAATAAAATATAAATGAAAAATTTGCCGGGAGGATATCTTAATCAATAAAAAGAATGGTAACCTCACCGTCAAAATAGACACTAAAACTTTCTAAGCTATTATAATTTTCATTTCGGCTATAGAATTGGATATTTTGACAGCAAACACCTCTCTTCGGCAGATTGCGAAGATGTCTGTCCCTCGTGGACCTCACGATATCAAGGCCAGCCCTGGACTGACGATGGCCATTAGTCCGAAACGATGGTCTCCAGGTCGGCCTTCTCAGTTTGTCAAAGCTGATGTTTATGCGTTGTCATTGACCCGAGGCCGCTAGTAGATGGCGCTTGGTGACGAAGATGTGGCTATTCTCTTTTTATAGAATTTAGATAGTTAGGAGGAGAATTACATTTTTATAATTTTATCCAAAAATCTATAAAACACTTTAAATAGAACCTAATTTGTTTTTCACACACAAATAACATATTTCTCTCAATATCATAAGAATTTAAAATATGTAAATAATAATTTGTATAAAAAATAGTATTTATTATTTATATGTTAATGTGATACTCCTCTTGAAGGACTGACAAGTCCGAAAGCTTGAAAATAAAAGTTACACAAGAAACTTAGCCTTGGAACCTTTATTTATTTTATTATAAAAGAATTATAAAACAACACTTAAAGTTTCACCGCATAAGTTTCTTTTCTGTGAAAAATCAATATTTATTTCAAAGAGAAATATTTACTATTTCTAACTTTTTGGATGAAGTATGAAAGGGTGAAAATATGAAGAGTAATGGCGAACGGAAAAATAAAAGTGTCCAGGGGCGGGAATCGAACCCACAACCTTCCGCTTACCGGGCAGATGCCATGTCCACTAGGCTACCCTGGACGTATTTTTCCGTTCGTAAATAATACTTAAAGTAACTTATGTTAACTGCGGCGTATGATTATAAAACAACACTTAAATTTCACCGCATAAATTTATTTTCTGTGAAAAATCAATATTTATTTCAAAGAGAAATATTTACTATTTCTAACTTTTTGGATGAAGTATGAAAGGGTGAAAATATGAAGAGTAATGGCGAACGGAAAAATAAAAGTGTCCAGGGGCGGGAATCGAAAAGAATTAGTTTATTAAATATTTAAAGAACATGGACCTCTCTATACTATATAAATGGTATAATCCAGCAATACACAATCTGTTATTATAATTTGAATATAAATGTATTTTTAAAAATTATTAATCTTTATTCTTAACTTTTTTTGTTGTTTTATTTCTCATAAGTATGCCTTTCTTTGTAACAATGGTGAAAATCGTTTAAATGAAATTAGTCTATTTTGAAAATATATGACCAACAATATTTATATTTATTTCTATAAATATGTAGATAATATAATGTGATATTTATATTTTGAAATAGTATATAATGTGAAAATTATAAAATAAGTTACGGATCAGCTAGAAGATTTAAAAATGCATAAATCCATTTAATTGATAAACTTATCATTCATGAATATATCAAAAGAATCTTTAAAATTATTTGTTGTATAAATTTGTTTTCATTTTTAAAATGCAAAATATAATCCCATATATACCAAATTTTGATCAAAAGAAATTCATTAATAGAGAAATATATCTATCAAATGTTTAATTACAAAGCAATTTATACTCGTTTTAAGAAAAGGTTGAATTAATATTTCCTATTAAGATTTCTTAATGAATATATTTCAAATATGAAGAATATATTATGAAGCCCTCAAGAAGTTTACTAAGGCTCAATATCTGATGATATTCTGATCTCGCTGGTTCACATTTGGAAATAAGAAACTATCAAACATATGTTGAAGAAATCAGGTAAGAATTTCTATGATCATTCTGACAATCCCTTCAAAAACTCATCTAACGTTTAAGAATCTAATACTTGTATCAACCTAAGCTGTCAAGTCTGGTGTCGCCTCTCTACTGATGAGGGCCACAATCTACTTGTCAGCTGGACAGACCAAACTGATTCTCTTTCTTTCTCACCAAAGTCAGAAGTTTACTAATATTAAATAATGGGTACTAACCCAACTGAACGGCTGGAATTTGACAGATATCAACACGATACCGAGAAACTTGTATTTAACATATTGCTAGACTAAATTACAGAACATATATGCTCAGATAGAAACCATTATTAAGTGAGCTATTACCCAACTCTATGTTACTGCATTTCGAGAAGGAAAACCTATCTTCTTTAATTTAAATACATTAAAGCACGAAGAAGAATACCAAATAGAAAATGAGGATCATTATATTACCTACTATATTAATATTATTTTAAAAACACAAATGTTTAAAAGAAAAATATGAAAAAATCTAGTTTTTAGGTAAGGAAAAAAAGAATGATAAAAATGATGATATGGTGACTTTCAAAAATATGTTTAAAATGAATATAGATAATTTTATATCAAGATAGAATGAAGATGATAAATCTATATATTTAAAACATTCAACCTATAGTGACATCATAGCATGGAACATCTCTCTTCTTAACAAATCAGTTTTATTGTCTATGTTTCTATCACACTTATATAACTTTGGGGCATGCTAGTTGTATGGAGAATGTTGTATTACTTGGAACATCTGGTGTCCTGGAGTGTGACTTCATCCATTGCGTGAACTCTTGTTCCCAGTCTTCTGGGACAATCAGCCTCTAAAATATATTGACCCCTATTATCTAATTTTATCAAAGGAAGGGAAATCTTTGGTTGTGTTACCGAGATACCCTCCTCTCTCTTTCTTTTCTATTTCAAATTATTTTGGTAAATCCAGTACTTACGCAAAGTTTTTTAATAATAAGAGAAGGAATATATGAGATGTGTATGCGTGTATAGATTTAAAATAGTCCTTGCATGTTCGAAGAGAAAATTCGAAACGTTTCAAAGCTGAACTTGTATAAAGTCTCAATTTAACTTTTAAAATATTTTTAAAATAATTGAAACGGATGAAGTTTGTAGAATGCGTAATAAAGAACAAAAATGGAATGGCCTCGCGCATGCGCCGCTATGATTGGCCGTCGTTGATTTCGCCAGATCAAACAACGTCAACACCATCAGCTGACATAAAATACCATTAATGCGAAGTATATTGCAGTGATGCACGCTCCTCATTCAGTACCTTTTTATAATACCATAATTTCCACCCGTCACCATAATATTTTAAGTGCTAAACATTTCTAAGAATGCTATTAAAGCTAGCACCGAAATTTACATAGAGTTTACTTATTTGGTCTCATTGCATCTTTTGATCTCTATGCACTAAATTAAATAATACACTTTGGCTATAAATGATATACATTTGAATATAGTTCAGGCCAACCTTGTAGCGTTACACTACGGCCTGAATAAAAGAAAGGCGTACAGCAGCACTCCCTTTGACAAGGTTGGAATGGTCAAAACTCCTCCTGTCATGGATTTGGATGAAGAGATATCCTCCGTTCAACTGAACTTTATAGAATCCTACGCATAGGTCAGGGAAGCACAGTTCAATGCTACTCTCACATTTTCTAGACCACGGCATGGTCCCCAACAGTATGAGTGATTTCCCGATATCAAAGATTAGAGAGGACGAGGCATTGCATCTCGCAGGATTTCAATTCTAGCTTAGGGGATGGGATTTCAAAGGATGGAAACCTCTCTCCAATCAAAATAAAAAGGAGAAATGAGTTTTCTTAAGTTCGATTCTCTTTCGGCAAAATTCATATCAATATAATTTATATATTAATAGGCTAATCCCCTAATAGAATGTTCGAATCAATAAGCTTGAGGGATAAGTATCTTTCAAATAAATTTATTTCAAGCTTTCGGGCACAATTTTTCCTGTCGAAGGGCGGTTGTGCCCGAAAGCTTGAAATAAATTTATTTGAAAGATACTTATCTCTCAAGCTTATTGATTCGAACATAATTCATATATACAAACCCTTGTACAGGTCAACTTAGAAGATGAACTGACGTATTTCCCCGTTATTGTAGGTGAAGATTAATCAGACAAAGTTGCTTGGAAGATAAAACTCCAGCTTTTGAAGGACGTTGATTAAAAAACGCCAACTGTGTTCCATGCTTTCAAACTATGGCCGTCGTCAGTAAAGAGGCAATTATGATTTTATCAACATATATATACATACAGTAGAACCTTCTTCTACATAACAACAGATGGTTTCAGAGTCAGTTTCCAATAGAGAAAGTTGTACTCTGATAAGAGAGAGAACAGCTAATTGGTAAAAAAGCTAATTTTGACACAATTACACATTTTTCCTTTATTATAGAGATGTCTATTAGCATGATTGTCCACTCATGGAGGCTCAACTGTATTCAATTTAACAGGAGCGCGCGCAATGGTATTGTTATAGATCTTTGTGCTTATATTTATTTAACACGGTGTTATTTTATTCGATTTTCTAAATATTGTCATTGTACTGTAACTGATATTTTATCATCGTGCGCGTTTTATATTTAAAATAATTTTCAAAAAATGATTTCTCAGAAGTATTTACAAGGAAACGTAAAGAGTTTGATGTAACTCTAAAATTAGATTAAACAACAAGCAAAAATTGTTATTATTTATATAAAAACAAGAGCGTGTGTTTTAATTTAATAAAATAGAGTATATTACACTTTTACTTTTATTATAATAATTAACTTTAGAAATTTTCACATTTACACGTTGATTACTATATATATAGAAAAAATTATATTTCATAAGACTATATTTCAACTTTCACGCAGAGATGGAATAAAACAAATAGGTATTACTCAATCGAAAACATACTTATAGGCTGAAAATAAAGTCCTCTAAAAATAAATATATATTCATAGAGTAGTTTAACTCTGTGACCAGATGTCAGCAGCCGATCAAAACAAACAACTTACCATGTTGCTGAACAGCTCCCTCTATGGTGGCAGACGACTCCCTTGTGTATTTAAAATGGACTGACCAATCACATTTTCTATATGACGCATGCGCGTTACTGCTTTCCTAACTTTTGCGAACCATACAAAATTCAGTAAGAACGTTTAGCTGGCCGGCTATTAACAAAAATGAAAACTTTTGCTTTTTTTTGGTCTGAGGAATTGTCAATATTTGCATCCGCAAAGGAAACATCATTGGAAGAGATTTGGAACAGATTCGCAACTGATGAGCTAGACTTTCTCAATTGGAGCAGAGGTATCTATTGGAAGTTATTTTATATAAATAATTTGTGAAGGGAAAACATAGAAATTTAATTTGCTAGTTCTCCGTATTCTATTTGTGAATTATGTGATTAACCTTTCTCAATAATGGGCGACTATAAAATTAGCCCGGTCACACAGAGAAATCCGAGGTTATCCAAACCTAAGTATTTCAAGATGGTAGCCATGTAGCTGCTCCTATGGATATGTACTTGATGCTTCTAGTTTGGTACCTTATATATATACTCTTTCTCTCTCTCACTATATATATATATAGTTTTATTTAAATATTTATTTATGAATTTCTTTATTTAAAAAAACGTATAAAAATAGTAAGAGGGTATATATACTTATACTTTTATAAAGTTACTCTGTGTATGCACTAGTATCTAAAATTGATAGTACAGACGTTTTTGAACATAACTATATATTTATTGACCCTAAAGTGACCAAGATCGTCAAATTAACAAAATATTCTGGTAAATTCATGTTAATATAATTTTAACTTGTTTTTTTTTTTAATTTTTAATAATTTAAATGAGCACTCACTTTGTTAACACATCTCACAACTCTATTATTTTTTTAAACCATTCGCATTGTGAAAGAAATTTGACATTGTTTATCAGATGTTTAAAAATGGGGAGCATTTTTGCCTTGGAAATACTGTATTTTCACCATTGTTTGTTGTTGTAAATATATTCTCGTCTGGTGACCTCAAGGTTACTTTATTTATGTATTATATTAATACCTAATAATATTAAAATAAAAACGCCCGTATTTATATCAGCACTAACTACAGAAGAAAAGATTAAAACAAGCCATTCCCAGATTGAAGTCACCAAATGTGTTATCAGAATTTATGATCTACCAGCTCTGAAAGCAATCTAGTGAATGTGAAACCATCTTTGGAACGGAAAATATCCACAATGATCTAAGAATAAAACTATTTGACTCTGACTGCTAACCTCAATAGGGGATGACACTTAAGTTATCAAATTCCTCTGGAAATACAGTTTACAGACAGAATAGTTAGCTAAGGCTTCAGTAGGGTGATCTGTATGCAAGACGACCAATGGTAGGTGTCCTGTTGAATTAGTGCTGCGTACACTGTCCTGGACCCAGGATCAGTGGTCCGTATTCTCGTCCGTGACGAGTCAAGACATCTAATCACTGATTCTATACGACTCTCTAAATGGAGAGAACCTGGGAGCCATCGCCGTGTGAACTAACAGCAACTAATAGCAGATAACTGTTTTGGGAATGGGATTTGGGCTGGTTACATTTCGAACAAGTGTGCTTGAGGGAGGCACACTGAACGCTTAAAGATATAGGAAGGAGGTTTTTTAGGGCAATATTTTTCTTTGGCCCCAGTTCAATTTTATAGAAGTTCGTCCACATAGGGCCGTGCTAGTCAACCGAGATTCAAGATACTCATAGGATGACTGACTAGCCAGATCTAGGTATTTGTGGAGCGCTATCCTTTAACCCAATACTTCCTGCTATGTGCAGCCCTATCCCCTAACAAACCAATGTTTGCTATGTGCAGTACTATCCTTTAGCCCAACACTGCCTGCTATGTGCAGCCCTATCCACTAAAATACCACTGCTTGCTATGTGCAGCCCTATCCCCTACCATACCCCTTCTAGTTATGCGCAGTCTATCCCTGAACCCAACACTGCCTGATATTTGCAGCTCTATCCCTTAACAAACCACTGCTTGCTATGTACAGTAATATCCTTTAACCCAACACTGCCTTTTTTATACAGCTCAATTCTCTAACATACCACTGCCTGATATTTTCAGCTTTACCCCTAACATAACACTGCTTGCTATGTGCAGTACTATCCTTTAATCCAACACTGCCTTCTATGTGCAGCTCTATCCCTTAACAAACTACTGATTTCTATGTGTAGCCTTATCCCCTAACAAACCACTGCTTGTAATGTACAGTACTATCTTTTAGCCCAACACTGCCTTCTATGTGAAGCCCTATTCCCTAACAAACCACTACTTGCTATGTGCAGTAATAGCCTTCAAGCCAACACTAATTCCTATTCGCAGCCATATCCCCTAACATATCACTGCTTGCTAAGTGCAGCCCTATCCCCTAACATACCACTGCTTGCTATCGGCGGCGCTATCTTTTAACCCAACACTCCCTGCTATTTGTAGCCCTATCCCCAAACATAGCACTGCTTTCTATGTTCAGTGCTATCCTTTAACCCAACACTGCCTGCTATTTGCAGCTCTATCCTCTAACAAACCACTGCTTTCTATGTACATTACTATCCTTTAAACCAACACTGCTTTTTATATGCAGCTCAATCCCCTAACATACCACTGCTTGCTATGTGCAGCTCTATCCCCTAACATACCACTGCTTGTCATGTGCAGCCCTATCCCATTACAAACCGCTGCTTGCTATTTGCAATACTGTCCCTGAACCCAGCACTGCCTGCTATGTACAATACTGTCCCTGAACCCAGCACTGCCTGCTTTGTACAATACTGTCCCTGAACCCAGCACTGCCTGCTATGTGCAGCTATATTCCCTAACAAACCACTGCTTGCTATGTGCAGTACTATCCTTCAACCCAACACTGCCTGCTATGTGCAGCCCTATCCCCTAACATACCACTGCTTGCTATGTGCAGTACTATCTTTTAACTCAACACTACCTGCTATGTGCAGCTCTATATACTAAAAAACCACTGCTTGCTTTTGCAGTACTTTCCTTTAACCCAACACTGTCTGTTATGTTCAGGCCTATCCCCTAACAAACCATTGCTTGCTATGTACAGTACTATCCTTTAACCCAACACTGCCTGCTAATGCAGCCCTATCTCCTTACATACAACTGCCTGCTATGTGCAGCGCTATACTGTAACCAAACACTGCCTGCTTTGTGCAGCCATATACTCTAACATACCACTGCTTATGTGCAGTACTATCCATTAAACCAACCCTGCCTTCTATGTGCAGCTCTATCCCCTAACACACCACTGCTTGCTAGGTAAAATACTATCCTTTAATCCAACACTGCCTGCTATGTGCAAACCTATCCACCATCACACCACTGCTTTTTATGTGTGCAGTACTATCCTTTAACCCAACACTGCCTTCTATGTACAGCCCTATCCCCTAACACACCACTGCTTGCTATGTGCAGTACTATCCTTCAACCCAACACTGCCTGCTATGTGCAGCCCTATCCCCTAACACACCACTTATTGCTATGTGCAGTACTATCCTTTAACCCAACGCTTCCTTCTATGTGCAGCTCTATTCTCTAACATAACACTTCCTGCCAATTGCAGCTCTATCCTCTAGCACACCACTGCTTGCTATGTTCAACCCTATCCCCTAACATACCACTGCTTGCTATGTGCAGTACTATCTTTTAACTCAACACTGCCTTCTATGTGATGCTCTATCCCCTAACATACTACTGCTTGCTGTGTGCAGCTCTATCCCCTAACATACCACTGCTTGCTCTCTGCCGCGCTATCCTTTAATCCAACACTCCCTGCTATGTGCAGCTCTATCCTCTTTCATACCACTGCTTGCTATGTGCAGTACTATCCGTTAACCCAACTGTTAGGTTTTATTATTATTATTATTATTATTTTATTTTATTAATTAATTATAATTCCTATTCATAGAATTTGATTGCTACTTATCATCATTCTTTTTATTGTTTTTTTTCTTTTTTTCTCTCTTTTGTGTTATAAATACAACTAAATCGCATTAAATCGTTTCGCAATCTAAACTATTTAAACGTACAGCTCTGCTGGGTTAGAGGCCACAACGGCATAGAAGGCAATGAGCATGCAGATAAATTAGCCAAGGCAGCAGCTGAATCAAACTTGCCCATATCCTACTCCACTCTATCCAAAAAGTTTGTTCGAGCCCGCAGCGAACAGTATTCACTCCAACTCTGGAAGGAATTATATGTCACAGATCACTCCACAAGAAACCTCAGGAGAATAGCTGCATTCCCAAACACTCTCATAGCGATCCTGCCCAAAATAAAATTTTGTGGCACCACCTCAACAATCCTCACAGGTCATTGCTTTGTCAAAGCCGATGCTGCAAAATTATCTAGAGACGATCCTACCTGCCCACACTGCCACGAGGAAGACCAAACTGTCGACCACCTTCTCTTCAGATGTCCCGCCTACCACCTTCATAGGTTCCAAACAGCCACCCTCCTAGGAATAAATATATTTGCCCCTGAAGACCTGCAGAACATCCCCAAGCACAAGTCAGCCTGGCGACACCTGATAAACTGGATGTCTGCTGCCACCATTAGACGTGAAGTCTAAAGACCAACCCGGATAGTTGGCGACTTTAGTATGCTCCAGGAATCCGGGTTACCTAAATAAATAATAATAATTAAATCGTAATGTAATTCTCTTTTGTTGTTTGAAATAAATCGAATTGAATCGAATTGAGTCAGCTCGTTCTTTCTAGAAGAAACTTCAAAGAAAACGCGCTAACATTTTTTGGTGCCTAAACCCGGGAAAGAAGTAGAAGAAATAGAAAATTCTTAGAAGCCATAGAAATAAAGAAAGGTAAGGTTTTGAAAACTAATCTTTAAAATATGGAAACAGAAATCTTAATTTTTGAATCTCTGATTAAAAGTTTAGAATTGATAAAAGCAGATGTAGAATATAATTTAGAAGGCAATGATAAATACGCACTTATGCAAAATAAAGAAGACTTGTTAAATTTAAAAGCTAGCTTTGATAATCAATATGTGAAATTAGTAAAATATAATGGCATTAATGCTGAAGAAAAATTTAAGGTATCCTTTGAGGCAAAGTCTAAAATCAATTCTTTTTTGATAAAAATAAATAGATCGCTGGGAAATTTAAATAAAAATACATTTTCTGGTGAAACCAATTTAGAACTTCCCAAATTTCAATTGCCCACATTTAGTGGTGATATTTCAGATTGACCGAGTTTTAAGGAAATTTTTATTAGATCTATTGATCAAAATCCAACACTGGGAAATTTTCAAAAACTTCAATATTTAAATTCTGCACTAAAAGGAAATGCCGCTAGACTTATTAGGGCGTTCAATATTTCTGATGAAAATTATCCTATTGCGTGGCAAACCTTGGTCAATAGATTCGACAAAAAAGTGAATTGACTTTTAAACAAATTCAAAATTTGTATGATCTAAAAAATGCAAAACAAGAATCGACTAAAGGTTTACTTGATCTCCTGGACACTTGTAACGAAAGCATTCAGAATCTCTCTATCCTCGGATTGGAACGTAATAATTTATCGGATATGATTTTAATTCATATAATTCAATCAAAACTTGATCGTTCAATAAGAAAGGAATGGGAGATGAGTTTGCTTGAGAAAGAATATCCATCGTATGAAAAGATGATTTCTTTCCTGGAAAGATTTGCTGGAAGTCTCGGGAGTTTTCAGGATAAAGAAAATTCAAAACAATTCTACAAATGAATAAATCCACTCATTCTCATTCAGCAACATTTGCCTCTGACTCTAGTATAGATAGAAGAGTCAAGTCATGCGTCCTATGTAAAGGTGAACATTTTTTGTTAAAATGTCCTAAGTTTAATGGTATGATGTTACCTGAAAGATGGACATTTGTAAAAGATAATCGTCTATGTTACAACTGTCTAAGATCTAACCATAGAGTATCGTCATGCGTCTTCACGCAAAATTGCAAATCATGTAATAAGAGACATCATACTCTTTTACATCAGTTCAAACCGGAAATGTTAAGTCCTGTTGCGGACATATCTCCATTGACCCATGCCAGTGTCTCATGTTTTGCAGACAACAAAAGTCATGATCGGATATTACTCTCTACGGCTTTAATAAAGGTCAAATCGGAAAACGGGGTTCTTCAAACATGTAGAGCCCTCATAGATGCAGGCTCTCAAAGGTGTCTTATAACAAATAGTTGTCGAAAGAAATTAAATCTTCCTCTTGCTGAATGTAAAACTACAGTTTTTGGTTTGGGAAACAAACTTGTAGAACAATCAATGGGTGAGGTCTCTCTCCAATTTAGCCCACATTTCTCAAACCTAATATTCAACGCCAATCCTATAGTCATTGATAAGATCACATCAGAATTGCCCAATTTCTTTATTGAAAAAGATAATGGGCCTTATTTGAAAAATCTTCTGTTGGCTGACCCCAATTTTGACAAATCTAGCCAGATTGATTTAGTGATAGGAGCAGAGCTTGCTCCATGCTTATTTAACGGGAAGGTTAGATTCCAAAATTTATCTGGACCCACTGCGTGCGGATCCAAATTGGGATGGTTACTTACAGGTAAAATATTACTGTCAGGTGAAAATTCCAATCAAGATATAACTAAGTTCGCGTCGGAGGAACAAGATGATTTTCTAAAAAAATTTTGGGAGCTGAAGTCAGTACCCTCTGCCAAATCTTTAACCAAAGAAGAAATTTCGTGTGAAGAAATATATATTAATAACCTCAAAATTCTGGAAGATGGAAGATACTCTGTTGGGCTGTCATTTAGAACATTGCCAACTCTTGGCGAATCTAGGATCAATGCTCTGAAACGATTTCTATCACTTAAAAGAAAATTACAAAAATCTCCAAGTATCCTAAAACAATATTGTGATTTCATGGACGAATATCTTTTAATCAATCATATGGAGCTTATTCCCAGTGATGAGCTGGATACACCTTCAGGACAATGTTATTATATACCTCATCATTGTGTTTTTAAGGAGCAAAGCACTACCACTAAATTGAGAGTTGTTTTTGATGCATCTTGCAAAACTAGCAATGGCAAATCTCTAAATGACTTTCTTCATGTAGGACCAAAACTACAACAGGATATCTTCAACATTCTGATAAGATTTCGAACACGCCCAATAGCTTTTTCAGGAGATATAGAGAAAATGTATCGCCAAGTAAGAATCGATTCTAGGGATTGTGATTTCCAGAGAATTTTATGGAGAAAAAAACCCATCAGAACCTTTATTGGATTATAGACTACTGACTGTGACATATGGATTGTCTTGTGCGCCATATCTCGCCATGCGTACCCTACATCAACTTGCAAGGGACAAGGTGTCAACTTTCCCAGTGGCCTCAAAAATAGTACAAACCGATTTTTATGTTGATGACTTGCTTTCTGGTGCAGACACAATTGAAGAAGCTACATGTCATATTCGTGAAGTCAATAATCTTCTTTCTTCAGCAGGATTTTCTCTTAGGAAATGGAGATCAAACGTCCCGGAGGTCCTTTCTGGATTTTCAGAACAAGTTGAAGATAGGCATAATCTTCGGGATTTTGAGAGTGATTCATGTGTCAAAATACTTGGTATTTGTTGGAATCCTTCCTTGGACATTTTTCAGATTCTTGTTAATGACATTCCAGAACAAACGAATTCTAAAAGACATTTGTTGTCCCACATCTCCAGAATCTTTGATCATATAGGCTGGCTGTCACCAGTTATTATTCGTCTTAAAATTTTGCTTCAATCACTTTGGAAACAGAAGTTGAATTGGGATGATCCCTTGCCTGATACTTTGTGTTCTCAATGGAAGAAAATCGAAAAGGAATTATCCATATTAAATAAAATTCAAATTCCTAGATACTTTTCGTGCAGGGGAGCTTTACTTTCTGTTGAACTTAATGGTTTTTGTGACTCTTCAGAAGTTGCATATGCGGCAGTATTTTATATAAGATCTCATTTCAAATCGGGCCAAGTGAAAGTTTCTCTGATTGCTTCCAAGACAAGGGTAGCTCCTCTGAGAATGATTTCCATACCACGGCTGGAGCTGTGCGCTGCTCTTCTTCTCGCAACTTTATATGATACTATTCGCAATTCTTTATGCTTACAAATTGATAGAGTATTTTTATGGACTGATTCCAAAATTGTTCTCAGCTGGATTAAAATCTAGACATTGGAAACCATTTGTCGGAAATAGGATTGCTGAAGTTCAAAGATTGACTTTACATTCTTCCTGGCATTATGTCATTTCGAAAGATAATCCTGCAGACTGCGCTTCCAGAGGTATAACTCCTTCAGAGCTGGTGGATCACTCTCTTTGGTGGCGAGGACCAACTTGGCTCTCGGATGTGAACTTTGAAGATCCAATTCAAACTCAATATGATTTTCCGAAAGAAATTTCAGGTGAAAGACGAAAAACTTTCTCTGTTTTTCATTCCACTAATCTTCTTTTCCCAGACTTCATTTTCAAATACTCAAATATCAACGAACTTGTTAGAATTACAGTATGGATTTATAGATTTGTATTCAATGTCCAATGTTCTTTCAATGAAAGAAAGAAAGGACATCTATCTTCAAGCAAATTAACAAGTTCAATTCACAATATCATTCGTTTCATTCAAAGTTCTGAATTTCAATCTGAAATTACCTGTTGCAAACAAAAGAAATCTTTACCAACTAACTCAAGGATTTTATCTTTGAATCCTTTCATTGATGAATCTGGACTATTACGGGTTGGAGGAAGATTACGTCATTCAAATCTGCAATTTGATGAAAAGCATCCAATAATATTGCCAAGAGATCATTTTATCACGGAATTAATAGTGCGACAGTGTCATCTGGATCATTTACATTCTGGTCTTCAACTGACCATGTCAGCACTACGATTAGGATATTGGATTCCTGCAGGCAGAAGTTTGGTCAAGAAAATAATCCACCAATGCATGGTGTGTTTCAGGGCAAAACGCCAAGTTACCAAGCAAATCATGGGAGATCTGCCTATGCACCGAATTGTGAAATCAAATCCGTTCACTAAAACTGGAATCGACTTTGCAGGACCGTTTTTGATTAAACCAAACATCAAAAGATCCAAAGTAAAATTAAAATCATATGTTGCTTTATTTGTATGTTTCTGCACAAAAGCAAATCATATAGAAATTGTATCAGACCTATCTTCAGCGGCTTTCCTCGCAGCTCTCAAGCGGTTTATTTCTCGTCGAGGAAAACCTTCTGATATATTTAGTGATAACGGTACCAACTTTAGGGGAGCTAACAACATTCTCCGAGAGCAGTTTGATATATTGAAAGCTTCAACAATTCAAAAATTCATATCTAATGAACGAATCAACTGGCATTTTATACCTCCTTCCGCCCCAAATTTCGGAGGTATCTGGGAGGCTGGAATAAAATCTTTCAAATTTCATCTTCTCAGATGCTTAAAGTCTCAGACACTCACATTTGAAGAGCTGAGTACTCTGACAACTCAAATAGAAGCTTGTTTAAATTCGCGACCTATTTGTCCTCTAAGTTCAGATTCAGACGATTTTAATCCTCTTACACCAGGACACTTCTTAATCGGGAGACCCTTAACTGCCCCTCCAGAATCTAATGATGATGATGATGTTCCGATAAACTACCTCGATCGCTGGAGCCTAAATAAAAAAATAAAAATGTATTTTGGAAACGTTGGAATCGAGAATACCTAAAAAATTTGCAACAACGCCTAAAATGGCAAAATCCTCACCCAACATTAAGGAAGGTGGCCTCATCTTGCTCAAGGATACCATATCACCACCAGCAATGTATTGGAGCCTTGGTCGCATCACCAAAGTTTTTCCGGGAGCGGACGGAAAAGTTCGAGTCGTCGAGGTGAAGACCAAGCACCAAGAACGCCTTACTAGAACTGTCTCTAAAATAGTACCATTACCTTTTGCTGAGGACTAAGTTAGTCTACCGGGGTGGAGTATGTTAGGTTTTATTATTATTATTATTATTATTATTATTGTATTTTATTAATTAATTATAATTCATATTTTTTTCTTTTGTGTTATAAATACAACTAAATCGCATTAAATCGTAATGTAATTCTCTTTTGTTGTTTGAAATAAATCGAATTGAGTCAGCTCGTTCTTTCTAGAAGAAACTTCAAAGAAAACGTGCTAACACCAACACTGCCTTCTTCGTGCAGCTCTATCCTCTAACATTCCACTGCTTGCTAAGTGCAGTACTATCCTTTAACCCAACACTGTATTTTATGTGCAGTTCTATTCTCTAACCCACCACTTCTTGCTATTTTATAGTACTATCCTTTAACCCAACACTGGCTGCTATGTTCAGCTCTATCCCATAACATACCACTGCTTGCTATTTGCTGCGCTATTCTTTAATCCCACACTACCTGCTATGTGTAGAGCGATCACCTAACACACCACTGTTTTATATGCAGATCTACTACTAATCTTACACGATGTGCAGTGCTATGTGCAGTGCATTCCTCATCTTATAATTGCCTGTGTGGTGCAGTGCCATCCCTTAACACACAACTGAATGCTACCCGTATAGCTATCCCTTAATATACCGCTGGCTGTTATAAGCAGGGATACCCCGAAACTACCAATTCATACTATATACGGCGCCATCCCTGAACTTACCATTGAATCTTATGTTCAGCCCCATCACCTAACACGCCAGTGATTTCTTTGTGTAGCGTTCTCACATAACGCACTACATAATTTTATTTGCGGACTACCCCTAACCTAACATTGCTTGATAAGTGGAGCGCTATACACTAACCCAGTGGTCGGCAACCTGCGGCTCGTGAGCCACTTGATGCTCTTTGGATGTGAAGCTGCTTGTAGTATTCACATAAATAAAAACTCTATTTATTATAAAATAAATAAAGCTTCCAGGGTTAAGTTTCTTGTTCAAATTTTTATTTTAAAGCTTTCGGACTTGTCAGTCCTTCAACAGGAGTATCACGATAATAAATTGAATATATATACTATTTTTATATACAAATTAATTTTTACAAATTTTAAATATTAATGATATTGAAAGGGGGAGAAAATATATATTACATTCTTCAAAATTTATTTATGCGAGTACTGTTTATTGTTGGAAAGATAGAAATGTGGCTCTTTAAAAACTTTAAAATTATGTAAATTGCAATTTTTGACTCGCCACTTTCAAGCCACGTAGAAGTATGGTATTTAATAGAACAGTTCAAACCAACTAACATTGCAAGTGTACAAAATATCAGACTTCTAGGTAGCCGCGAGGGTCGGGAATATATTCGAGACAAGAGAATGTCCTTTCAAACGAAAAGGAATATGCTCAACCGTTTCTTCGGCATAATGAAGGGCTGTAGTTCCATAAAAATTTGATTGAGACTGGAATTATTTCTTCAAATTCTTTCAATTTTTGTGATCAAGTTTTAATATACCTTCAGACCAAATAGATTTCAGACATATTGTACACTCACTCGATCTTGCTAACAATGCAAAAGTCTAAAACTTTGAACTTCTGGGTTGTCGGTGAAGGGACGGATATTTTAAGGTATTTTATTGCCTGGCTGTCCCTTTTCTTAGACTGCAGAAAGCCAACCTTTGAAGCTAGTTGCCACAATACCTATTAAAATTTTGTACACAATAGGTGTCAAGGTTGTGCATTGAATAGACTAGTATTTTACGTCTAATATAAATTTATTAACAAAATTGATGCGAGAGAGAAAATGGGAATAATATTAATACATATAATACATTATAAAGGACTGCGGCGTATGATTATAAAACAACACTTAAAGTTTTACCGCATAAGTTTCTTTTCTGTGAAAAATCAATATTTATTTCAAAGAGAAATATTTACTATTTCTAACTTTTGTGAATGAAGTATGAAAGGGTGAAAATATGAAGAGTAATGGCGAACGGAAAAATAAAAGTGTCCAGGGGCGGGAATCGAACCCACAACGTTCCGCTTACCGTTTTCACAGAAAAGAAACTTATGCGGTAAAACTTTAAGTGTTGTTTTATAATCATACGCCGCAGTCCTTTATAATGTATTATAAGTTACTTTAAGTATTATTTACGAACGGAAAAAAAGGTCCAGGGTAGCCTAGTGGACATGGCATCTGCCCGGTAAGCGGAACGTTGTGGGTTCGATTCCCGCCCCTGGACACTTTTATTTTTCCGTTCGCCATTACTCTTCATATTTTCACCCTTTCATACTTCATTCACAAAAGTTAGAAATAGTAAATATTTCTCTTTGAAATAAATATTGATTTTTCACAGAAAAGAAACTTATGCGGT
Source organism: Cordylochernes scorpioides (assembly GCA_030710605.1). Taxonomy (NCBI): domain Eukaryota; kingdom Metazoa; phylum Arthropoda; class Arachnida; order Pseudoscorpiones; family Chernetidae; genus Cordylochernes; species Cordylochernes scorpioides. Next base: position 32,024,563 of record CP092869.1, on the reverse strand, counting down.
AAAACTTTAAGTGTTGTTTTATAATCATACGCCGCAGTCCTTTATAATGTATTATAAGTTACTTTAAGTATTATTTACGAACGGAAAAAAAAGGTCCAGGGTAGCCTAGTGGACATGGCATCTGCCCGGTAAGCGAAACGTTGTGGGTTCGATTCCCGCCCCTGGACACTTTTATTTTTCCGTTCGCCATTACTCTTCATATTTTCACCCTTTCATACTTCATTCACAAAAGTTAGAAATAGTAAATATTTCTCTTTGAAATAAATATTGATTTTTCACAGAAAAGAAACTTATGCGGTAAAACTTTAAGTGTTGTTTTATTAATACATATATTCAAATTAAAAAATAATAATATATATATACACATAAAAATAAAACCTTTGAAGGACTATTGCTGATGGCCAAAAATAAATCAAAAGGAATAGGAACTTACTGTAGGGGGAAGCCACCGACCAATGGCCACGAAAATTCTACAGGTCATCAATTCAACCTACAAGATGTTACTTCCATAACATATTCTCCAAATACAATAGACTCATTATAGAATCTTTAATCCCCCCAAAGACAATAACAGCATAAACAAAAGAATTTATCTACTCCAACAGTTCCAGCATATTCAACGCAGATAATCCCACCCCCATTGAAACTGTACTTCTAACCCTCTACAACTGGGAACTATTTTTATATTTGATTTTTTGAAAATGTATTTCTGTAAATCTCTATTGTATGTGTGTTGCACGCCTTTGCGGAGCCAGTGGCCTGATGACCGCGCGAAAGCTTGCCTACCAATATCTAAATAAAGAAACTCTGCAAATATTTTAAAATTTATTTAATTTTTTTTCAATTATTATTATTATTTGCATCAATATTTCAAGTACTGTAAATACTGTGGTGGTGGGAGTTCTCTGGATAGATATACCACCTTGGTCTTTTACAATCCTGCAAATCTCTTAACATGTGTGGTAATGTGCGAGATTATATTTATATAACAAAATTTAATTCGGCGTCAACTTTACTTCAACGGGAATCAAGTATCTGTCGAAGAGTTTCGGATTGAAGACTCCTCAATATATAGATGCCTACCACATAACTGCTTTGTTTGTTCTGATCCTTTTGGTAGAATCTTAATATCTATGAATTCTTTCCACTGTTTTCATTTTTTATTTTAAATTTGAGGCTCTGTTTTTTACATTAACTAAAAATGAAATATATTGGCCGTATGTTTTTTTAAAAGCAACACTGAATAAATTTAACATATGACTTTTTTTTTATTCACGTATATATAAATATCAATTTGAAAACGACAGAATTTTCGCGTTCACCCGTCGAAGTACCTGTCGTAGAATGCGTTCCCCTTTATTCAAGTTGGCAGTTCCCCAGTAGACCTATTTCACTTTCTTGATCGACACAATAGCAGAGTAATACATTTATTATTGAGTAAAAATATCAGGCTTCCAGGGAGAAGTTTCTTTTCAAAATCTTTAAACTCTAGCCTTCGCGGGCACGAACGCCCTTCTACTGGAGAACATCATTGTACCGTATTTTCTCCTATAGAAGGTCATTCGAGACCCAAAGCTAGATATCAAAGACTTTGAAATGAAACTTCTCCCTGGAAGCCTGATATTTTTACTTAATAATGATACATGGGATTATTTTATTGAATACATTCCTTGTTTCCTTTCCTCCTCTCTCCTTAATTGCTTCCTCAGAGACCGCCCTGTCAGCGGGCCACCTTTCGTCTGGGTTGTTTTCTTGAGAGATATTTCGAGGACCGCCTACACAGGGTTGGACTCGACGCTTCTTCAATGTCGGGCTCCCTCTTTTTTCAACAAAATAAATCACTTCAAAATGACAATATCAGAACTATTTTCTTAATAACTACGTTTCTTGAAAACACTGTACTTGGTTGACACCCATCTGCGATTTTTCGCATTCTTTCGTATCAATTAATTGCCAGTTTACGATTTCAACACAATGACCTATTTCCTTCCCAATTACTTAATTACCAGGGATCTTTTTATCGGCATACTCTGTGTGAACAAAGAAATCAGAATTAATATGGGCTAACAATTTACCTAATGTATCGGCAAGTATTAAAAAGTGATATGATTATGAATTTTGTTATAATTAATTGAAAACAATCAACAATGACTAATAAACAATTTAATGAATGGCAAAAAAGGGGCAGCACGTGGAGTGGTAGGATTATGTTCCGCCTGGCTTATATCGACAATGCGGTCCAACAAAAAGGAAAACACACATACAGAGAATGTCTTCTATTTCGTATCACTCAACAACTGAAACCTTAAGTCGATGTTTACACACAACACAAAATAAAAGTCCCTATTTTCATTCTCATTTTGATTGTTTATTTTACGCGTAGATATTGAAACACCTTTTTATTCAGCCAATAATAATTATTATTATATATTGATGAAAAATTCTGATAAATATTTTAAAAACTTCACATACCAATATACGAGGTGTGTTCAAAAAGTATCGCGACTTTTGAATTTTCGCGGGTTACGTATATTCGAATTTCGATCTTTTTGTGGCTTTATGTTGGTACTCATGTCTCTCACTTATGCCGACAACCTCGGCCATTTTGAATGTTCACTTAATTGTTGACAGCTGCTTTGCTTGCAGGTGTTTTGGATCGTCTTCGATTTTTACCTATTAAAAAAAATGGATCAAAGAATCTGTATCAAATTTTGTGTGAAAAAACTAAATTAAGTGCGCGGATGCATTCCGAATGTTGACTGTGGCATACGGAGAAGCTACCTTGGACCGAAGCAACGTTTATCGGTGGTACAAAATGTTCTCAGAAGGCCGAGAAGATGTGAACGACGAAGAGCGTGCCGGACGCCCGAGCACTTCAACAACAGACGAAAAAATTAATGAAGTGGAGAAAATGATATTGGCCAATCGTCGAATCACCGTTAGAGAAGTTGCTGAGGACCTAAACATATCGATTGGATCGTGCCATTCGATTTTTATCAATGATTTGGGCATGAGACGGGTCGCCGCGAAATTCGTACCAAAATTGCTCAATTGCGACCAAAAACAGCATCGCATGAACATTGCTAATGAGATGTTGGACTCTGTCCGCGACGACCCAAATTTGCTCCAGAGGGTCATAACTGGTGACGAAGCGTGGGTTTATGGTTATGACGTGGAAACCAAAGCTCAATCATCTCAATGGAAGCTGCCGCACGAACCAAGACCGAAAAGAGCGCGACAAGTTCGGTCCAATGTGAAGTTTTGCTGACAGTTTTCTTCGATTGCAGGGGCGTGGTGCATCATGAGTTCTTGCCACAGGGTAGAACGGTCAATAAGGAATATTACCTGCAAGTTATGCGCAATTTGCGCGAAGCAATCCGCCAGAAACGCCCGGATTTGTGGAAGAACAAAAATTGGCTTTTGCACCACGATAACGCCCCTGCTCACACATCGTTGCTTGTGCGCGACTTTTTGGCCAAAAACAACACACTAATGATGCCGCAGCCACCGTATTCCCCAGATCTGGCCCCCTGTGACTTTTTCTTGTTCCCTAAACTGAAGAGGCCCATGAAAGGACGACGTTACGCTACGCTTGACGAGATAAAGACGGCATCGAAGGAGGAGCTGAAAAATATTTTTTTTTAAATGATTTTTTGAAGTGCTTCGAAGATTGGAAAAACCGTTGGCACAAGTGTATAATATCTCATGGGGATTACTTTGAAGGGGACAAAATAGGCATTCATGAATAAATAAATAATTTTTGAAAAAACACAAAAGTCGCGATACTTTTTGAACACACCTCGTATATTAAAAAATAACATTGGCCCGTCGTTCCTACGACAGGGAAGACGGACGCCATCATATTAATAGAATAATTGCCTTATTCTGTCTGTGTGAAGTTCACTGTGTGAAGTTCACGGATAGATTTTGGTCAGAATGGATAAAATAAAAAAAGTGTCAAGGGATGGGAATCGAACCCACGACCTTCCGCTTACCGGGCAGATGCCATGACCACTAGGCTACCCTGGACATATTTTTCCGTTCATAAATCTTTATGAAAATTCACATTTTTATTTTTATATTTTCAAGACACACACAGTTTGGGGCGGGACGTTTCACAAGAGAGACATCCACCGCGCCAATTTATAATTGTAACGAATAGTATTTTAATTAAAACATTTTAAAAAACACACAGTTTGGAACGGGACGTTTCACAAGAGTGACATCCATGGCGCCAATTTATAATTGTAACGAATAGTATTTGAATTAAAACGTTTTTAAAATATATATGCACTCGGGTAAAACCCGGGCGTTGCCCGGGCCATTCGTCTAGTATTAATAGAATGGGATAAGTAAACATTAAAAAATATATAATTACTAGGTTCTGACGTTGGAATATTTTGACTATATCTGTTGAAACTAGTTGGCATAGTTTTTTTGCATCGTTTTTTGCATAAGTCGTTTGTATAGGTTTTTTGCATATTTTTCTTTTGAAGAGATTCATTTGTTTAAGTTTGATTTTTGTAGTTTTTTATGTGGTTTGGTCACGTGCTTGGGACCCTATAAAAAGAAGGCGCGTGGAGAGATTGGTCAGTCTGAGTAGGAGAGTCTGAAAAGTAAAGTCTGCCGAGTAGGAGAAGAGAAGACGGGCGAGCGCAGTGGGAGTCTGCCGAATAGGAGTCTGCCGAATAGGAGTCTGCCGAATAGGAGCCTGCCGAATAGGAGTCTGCCGATCAGAAGACAAGGCCTAGAGTTCAGGGTAAAAGTCAGAAAATAAGGCCTAAAGTTCAAGATAAAAGGCAAAAGACAAGGCCTAGAGTTCAGGGTAAAAGGCAGAAAATAAGGCCTAAAGTTCAAGATAAAAGGCAGAAGACAAGGCCTAAAGTTCAGGGTAAAAGGCAGAAAATAAGGCCTAAAGTTCAAGATAAAAGGCAGAAGACAAGGCCTAGAGTTCAGGGTAAAAGGCAGAAAATAAGGCCTAAAGTTCAAGATAAAAGGCAGAAGACAAGGCCTAGAGTTCAGGGTAAAAGGCAGAAAATAAGGCCTGAACTAAAGAGAAGATAAAGTACGTTGAAAGAAGGGAAGCTGAGTCAAGCTTACCCAGAAAGCTGCAAGAATTACTTTTACTGGAAATAGTTCATTTCATTTTGTATTTGATCATTGTGTAATAAAGCCTCACAATTTTTAGAATCATCAATAGGGCTGATCATTTCCTCCAGAGTAACACCTGCCTATCGCTACCTCCATAATTTGATTTCTCAAACAGACATATTATTTTTTACAATTTTTTTGTTAGTTTTAACATTTGGTGAGCCGGACGCGATAGGCTTGGTGGTGAAATGGAGGAATTGAGAGAAATAAGAAAAGCTGCCAGAGGTAGATTTACTGAGCAGGTCAATAGTTTAAATGCAGAGTTAAAGGATTCCTCCATTGATAAAGATAGGATATATGCAAAATATGATAGGATGGAATCTCTCCATTTGGAGCTGGTGGCATTAAATGAACAATGCCAGGGAATTTTATTGGCCCAAGAGGCTATTACCGATGATGAGATAGATAGGGAATTTGAGGAGTGTGAGATCTATATAATGGAAAGATTTTATTTAAAGGCTAGAATTCGCGTAATGCGTGAGCAGGAAAGGGATGCTCTTTCTACTGATGGTAAAAATGGAGTTGAATTTAAAGAAGCAAATATAAAGGGAGACAAAGCCTCAAGTGATGAATATCTATTAGAAATGGACTTTAATAAGAAAGAGTTGGAGCAAGAGGAAAATGCTAATGAAAATTATGAGGAGGCAGATTTAAAGAATAAAGAAGACTCGGAAGCTGAAACTAAGGGTAATAGAGTAAAGGATTCTGAAACAGCAATTAAAGGTTATGAACCGGTGAACAATTCTAGGGCAGTAGCTGAAGGCGCTGATCAAGTAAGGATTTCAGATGATGAAACTGAATCGATTGATGATAATGAGGAAAATGAGGAAAGAGTTGTCAGAGTTCCAGCATCAAGGAAATTGGTGGAAGCAAGACTAACGGGAGATACGGAATTTAAGATAAAGGATAATTATAAGGAAACAGAATCCCAAGATTTGAAAACCATAAATAAATCTGATTATGCAGAGAATAAGTACGATAAATACAACGAGGGAAAATATCATGATAGAAATGAAGCAGAAAATATAGATGAAGAACAAGGTACTGATTCAACGGTGGGAGAAAAGCTAGATGTAGAACAAGGTACTGATTCAAAGGTGGCGGAAGAGGATATAGATGTAGAAAAAGGTACTGATGCAAAAAGGTGGAAGAAAAAATTATTGATCCAAAAGATTGGTTGAAGGAAGGGCTCGTCGATGGAGTTAATGAAAATCCACCGGAAGTAAAAGGATGCTATTTGCCCCGTCGCCTTTTGTTTAAGAATGAATCCAGGGCTACGCCTATACGGCCAGTATTTGGCGACGCTTCCTGTCGAGGACACGGCGGACTCGCCTTAAGACGGTATTTGAAGAGGAGACCCAGTCTACTGAGGAGAAGAATCCCGGAAATAGGGGTAAAATTTCGGGAAAATAAGTTCGGAATTTTGGCTGACATAGGGAGATATTTCAAAGTGATGGCCATCAAGGGGAATGATTGGGACTACCTCAGATTTCTTTGGAAGAAAAAAATGGACAACTGATGGTTTTTGGGGCGGGAAGACCTGGTAGAGCTATCTCCCGAGTAGCTGTCTCCCGAACTGTCTCCAGAGTGTGGCGGGAAGACCTGGTAGAGCTGTCTCCCGAGCAACAAGTGGCGGGAAGACCTGGAGTAGCTGTCCCCCAAGTAACGGGTGGCCAGGGATAGTTCCCGAGGTTTATAAAAACAGATATGGTGGAGAGATTAAGAGATCTGAAAGATATATGTATCTGGATGATGTGACCATTGTATAAAATTAATTTTGACAATTATTATTGTCAAAATTTGGTGGGAGGATGTTGAAACTAGTTGGCATAGTTTTTTTGCATCGTTTTTTGCATAAGTCGTTTGTATAGTTTTTTTGCATATTTTTCTTTTGAAGAGATTCATTTGTTTAAGTTTGATTTTTGTAGTTTTTTATGTGGTTTGGTCACGTGCTTGGGACCCTATAAAAAGAAGGCACGCGGAGAGAATGGTCAGTCTGAGTAGGAGAGTCTGAAAAGTAGAGTCTGCCGAGTAGGAGAAGAGAAGACGGGCGCGCGCAGTGGGAGTCTGCCGAGTAGGAGAAGAGAAGACGGGCGCGCGCAGTGGGAGTCTGCCGAATAGGAGTCTGCCGAATAGGAGCCTGCCGAATAGGAGTCTGCCGAATAGGAGTCTGCCGATCAGAAGACAAGGCCTAGAGTTCAGGGTAAAAGGCAGAAAATAAGGCCTAAAGTTCAAGATAAAAGGCAGAAGACAAGGCCTAGAGTTCAGGGTAAAAGGCAGAAAATAAGGCCTAAAGTTCAAGATAAAAGGCAGAAGACAAGGCCTAGAGTTCAGGGTAAAAGGCAGAAAATAAGGCCTGAACTAAAGAGAAGATAAAGTACGTTGAAAGAAGGGAAGCTGAGTCAAGTTTACCCAGAAAGCTGCAAGAATTACTTTTACTGGAAATAGTTCGTTTCATTTTGTATTTGATCATTGTGTAATAAAGCCTCACAATTTTTAGAATCATCAATAGGGCTGATCATTTCCTCCAGAGTAACACCTGCCTATCGCTACCTCCATAATTTGATTTCTCAAACAGACATATTATTTTTTACAATTTTTTTTTGTTAGTTTTAACAATATCATCGTCCAGGATCGAAATGGCACATGTAGACGCTCTAGGCCGGAATACAGTCTTTGTGAACCACTTCTTTAGAACGTGAAATTACCCAATGATCCCTCCTGAACCACCGGCTGAACATCATGTCCTCTGGGCGAGGTGATCCCAGAACTAACGCCCCAAGGCTCTGCGACCGCAGTTCCTACTGACATTCTGGGTTGTGTAGGACGTGTCAAAGTTCCTGAATGAACTTGAGCGGATGATGGAGTTGAAACTCCTATACGTCAATTGAATTAAGAAAAAAGTATGTTCTGATTGTGCAACTTAAAGTTGCTGATGTATTGCGCCATCTGTCGGAATAAATATCAAGAAATCGCTGATATAGTCTACTAGCCGAATGACCCGGGCAACGCCCGTGTTTTACCCGATTGAATGTTTTGATTCAAATACTATTTGTTACAATTATAAATTGGCGCCTTATATGAATGCATATATTAGTTAATAACTATAGCCTATGTGCTTTATCTGTCTATGTACTGTTGGCTTCCGTAGGCGTCTCTTACTGGGAAAAAGAAAGAGACGATTCCATTTGGTTATTAACTAATATATGCATTTATTTAAGGAGCGACCCGCTCCAACACAATGGTTACAAAAACGAAAAAGCGAGTGGGGGGGGGGGGGGGGCATGATGGGGGGGGGGGGGGGGGTGGGGCAAAGGTGGAGTGATCATAGCCGACCAATAGGAGGGCGCCATTCCAAAAAAAAAGCAAACGGTGACAGAGATGACTGATGAAGAATGACGCTCGTAACTGTATATAGAATACCACACTGACGAGAGCCAACAGCCTGAAACGCGTAGGTGGTCATCCTTTCTTGAATCAGTCAAGATAGGGTATTCAGCCAATAGTCTGGGAATAATTAAAAATGAACGATTAGTTTATATTTATTCCGACATATGGCGCAAGTCATCAGCAAATTTTAGTTGCACAACCGAGAGGTGTTTTTTCTCTTAATTTATTAACCTGATCACAGTACAATTTTAATTTGTTTTTTTGTTTTTTTACTTGAGAAGCGTTTATTTTTAAATCGCCGCCCACTTGAATTGCGATTGAATTGTTAATAATTCTCTATGTACCTTTTTAATCCACTTTTGTTTACGTGAAAGAGTCAACCCCAT